>VZTF01005662.1:43614-123111 GCA_013397755.1 Cnemophilus loriae
GGCGGGCGGGAAGGACGGAGCCGGCGGGGCTCGTTGGAAACCCAAACTTTCCCCAAACTTGCCTAATGCGGGATGATTTATTTGAGTTGGAGCTGACCTCTCTTGTCTCGCCGTCCTAGAGTTAGGATATTTGACAGTAATGAAGAGTGATAGATTGCTCCCGCTCAGCTAAGCAGCTGATGCATTAATTATAAATTGCGGTATGGCTAATATAAAGTTTGCTCTGGTGTGAGGAGGTTGGGGAGCTGGAGGCAGCGATTTGGCGGAGGTGGCCGAGGGGCACGCAGCACCGGGCGCTCAGCAGTGCAACACAATGGGTTTACTGCATCCAAAGGCGGCCATTTTGTTGCAGTTGCTATTTAATGCTATATGGACATATAGATATAGACACATACATGCAGAGAGAGCACTTCCCCCCACCCCCCCCGGGATGCGATGTGCTGGGGTGCTGAAATTCAATCCGTGCATTTATCTGTTTTGTGTCTGTGTCTGCTTGTCTTTGCTTTCGCTCTTCTGGCGGTGATGCTTTGGGGTGCGTGTGGTGGTGGTGTTTTTCTTTTTTTTTTTTCTTTCTTTTTTTAACAGACCCCCTTGAAATCCCCGATAGCGGTAGCAGTGGATCTAGGCGCTTGAGGACGGCTTACACCAACACCCAGCTTTTGGAGCTAGAGAAAGAATTTCATTTCAACAAGTATCTCTGTAGACCAAGGAGGGTTGAGATTGCAGCCTTGCTGGATCTGACTGAGAGACAAGTCAAAGTCTGGTTCCAGAACAGGAGGATGAAGCACAAGAGACAGACCCAGTGCAAGGAGAATCAAAACAGCGAGGGGAAATTTAAGAACCTAGAGGACCCCGAAAAAGCGGTGGACGAGGAGGAAGAGGAGGAGGAGGAGAAAGCTCTCTTCGAGCAAGCCCTCAGCAACGTCTCCGGCGCTCTCCTGGAGCGGGAAGGCTACGCTTTCCAGCAGAATGCCCTCTCCCAGCAGCAGGCGCAGAATGCGCACAATGGCGAATCCCAAACTTTCCCCGTTTCGCCTTTAACGAGCAATGAGAAAAATCTGAAACATTTTCAACATCAGTCACCCACTGTTCAAAACTGCCTCTCAACAATGGCCCAGAACTGTGCAGCTGGCCTGAACAATGACAGTCCTGAGGCCCTAGATGTCCCTTCTTTACAGGACTTTAACGTTTTCTCCACAGATTCCTGCCTACAGCTTTCAGATGCAGTTTCTCCCAGTTTGCCAGGATCTCTGGACAGTCCCGTAGATATCTCTGCTGACAGTTTTGACTTTTTTACAGACACACTCACCACAATTGACTTGCAGCATCTGAATTACTAAGAAATTAAAGACGTCCTCTTCAAGGGTCCTGCTTCCTCCTCCTTATTCTTCTTCTTTTTTTTTTTTTTTTTCAGTGGAAAAACTTTATTTTCCCCCTTCCTTTCCCTCTTCAGTATTTTCTGTTTGTTACTTCCCTCCGATATGCCATTTTGCCGTTTCCTATGAAGTTTTAGTTGTGTTCAATTTTAACCTAGCCACATTCTAGGTCCTTCTATGAAAGCAATATATGAGGTCTGTAAGAAAGTGATCATATAGGAATGTATCTTCACTTTCTTTTTATTTTTGTATTACATTAGGATGCGTTGTCATAAGTATTTTTGGTAGAATAAATTCTTGTTTGCTACAAGGAGCTTTCTCTTTTTTCTTTCTCTTTCTCCTCTCTTTCTCTCTGCTTTCAAGATGGATAACATGACGGGTATCTCTTCCCATCCCTTCCACTATTAATTTACTAGTAATCAAAATCTAACGTTCTTTTGCCTTTTGGCAATTTAGGACATTCATTAGAAAGGAAAAACTCGTTCATTTTCTTTATTGCAATGATTCTCACAAGGGAAGTAAAAACAAACTAAAGAAATTAAAACCGCTCACAGGTTTGATGGAGATTCGTTCCGTTTAATGTATAAATGTGGCATCTTATCTCTGTGAGGATACAAAGCTTGGAAATGCTGAGCTGTAACAAAAGCATGAACGAGGACTTTCTCTGTTACAGGCAGAATGTAAGAGAGACCGAGTAGGACAAGCGTCTCCTGCAGAAACCAGCCTGTTATACGAACGAAAGGAAAGGCGCTTTTAAAAAAATAATCCTGTTTTTCTAGAAAGTAGCGCTTAGCAGCCAGCAAGATATTTCAGAAAACATATCTTAAAAAATATCAGAGCTCACAAAGAATGTGGTTGGTTACTTCTCACATGCTGAGCAATCCAAGAAATCAGCCCTAGGAGGAGAGGAAATGGAGAAGTTAGTGCCTGTAAAATCAAAAGGGTGGCAGAAACGCAGGGGGAAGGAAAAGTATTTAGGGAGGAACCGGCGTCTCCACTCCATTCTTCTCGGGGGCGGTGCGGGGGCAGACCCGAAGATATTTTTCTGTGTAAACCTTCTTGAGAGGCAAAAGACTGATAACGAAAAGGGGAAACTCTGTTTTTCCTCGGGCTCCCCACTCTTCTGCTGGAGACAGCAAAGACGGGCTTTCAGAAATCTCCACCAAATTCCCTGCCACCCGGCGTTGCCGAACCCCAAAGCGGAGGGTGAGCCCTGTCCTTCGGGCTAAAACCGAGCAACAGATGCCAGCGGGGCTCTGCCGCTCCGGGGCCGGGGGATCCCGGGCGGGAACGTTCGCGGCTCCTTGCGTGCGTGTGAGTGCGAGTGAGTGCGTGTGAGTGCGAGTGGTTACATTACACAAGGGAGTGGGGCTTGGGTGGGGGTTTGTGAACGGGGCTCTGCCGTCCGTCCATGCGAGGAGTGCTGTCTCCCAGCCCTGTAACACGCTGTGGAGCTGGGATGCGTGGGTTATAGCTGGAAGGGCTGAACGCAATTCTTCCGAAAGTCATAAATCAAACTCTTTCTATGAATGAGAATGTCATCAAAGAGATCAATTGCAGGAACACATGCACAAATAAAAATCCTCTTACGTATTTGCCGGGGCTGGGGATCCCCGTCTAAAACCATTAAGTGAGAAGGCGTTCAGTCATAATTCACTTTTATTGCTCTTTTAAAACAACAGCTTGGCTGAGCTGCGGGCGCGGTGAAACCTCGGCCTTGGTTCTCCTCCTTCCCTCTGCTCCAGCCATGTCCCTGCGGAAAGCGAGCAGCCTCACCGGCATTTTCACTCCTCTGCCACTGGGTTAAATTGGACCGCAACGTGCATGTAAGGGTTGAGGTTTCTTTTGTGCCCAGATTTCCGGATGCTGACAACGCTTAAAGAAAACCAAAGCAAAACAAACTAAAAAAACACCCCAAACAATAAAACAAAACCCCCAAAAAACCCCAGAAACAAAACCCAGAAACATCAAACAAAAAGAAAAAAAAAAGAAAAAGAAAAAGAAAAAGAAAAAGGAAACGTGCTACAAGGTTTAAACTTCTCGCAAACTCCATTTAAATAAATGGCGGAATTCAGCAAGCAGGAGCCGCCTCCGAGGCTCCGGGTGAACTCTGGGGCCGCAGCGGGGGCACACTCCCACGGAAAAGCCTAAAGAACCGGGATCGCCTCCTCAGCCTCAGTCCCGTGTCAGGAAACGCGGAGCGAAGCCGCGGAGGGGTGCGGAGGGGCCGGGATGGCCTGAGGGCAGAGGGAAGGGGCAGTAGCTCACCCTCCCCTGGCCGCGGAGGAGGGAGGGTGTGCTATGTGTTCCCCCTCTGCTCCGACCCTTCTCGTGGTGTTGCCCCCGTAGTGCGGGCAGCAAAACCCGAACGCCCCGCCAGAGAGACAATGCAACAAGAGACAATGGTACCAAAAAGGCAGAGAAAAAAAGGATTGCAGGATGCTGGAGACTGTAAGAAAAGTGATTTATCGGAATTCACCGGTAAAAGGGGTATTTTACTTGAAGTAAAATATTTTTTTCTTGGCTGAAGGAAAAAGCACTGAGCAGATGTCAGCCCTTTTATTAGTAAACAGTCCTAATCGCCTATCTTTTTCCTCTGCTTTATGCAGTGTTTATCACAACTGGCTTACAAGAGTGAAATAAATGCTTTTACAGCTGTAACCATAGCCGAAATTGGCGCAGTATAATACCATAAATGCCTCTGGAGTGTTGTTGCTCTTGTCCTCCACTCCGCCCCCCTGCAGTTTAAGAAACTGAACTTTTCCAGAGGGCCCTTAACCATCCCTGCCTCTGCAGTAAATCAGAACAAATAGACATACTGAGGGCACCGGGATAGGCGCGTGGTGGAGAGAGGCGCCCTCCGGTTTTGGCTGACGGTAGAGAGGCCGTGCAGATGCCGTGGGATAAGGGCTGACCTAATAGCAGTAGGAGAGCTTTGCACCTAGGAGAGAGTGTGGTAGTTCATGTGGGAGGGAGGAGCTTGAGGGTGTGCATGTGGGTGTGTGTGTATCCGAGAGCAGGGAGTGGTGGGGGGTAGGAGAGCCTTTTTGATTTCAAAACAAGCAAGGATCGAGCGTGAGAACAGAGGGACGGAAGAGTCGGCACCTGCAGAAATAGAGGGGGTAGCCCCTCCTGGGGCTGGTGTCAGGGGACATGACTTTCCATCCATCTTTCTCCGACGCTGACGTTTTGCAGAACTTCGTTTGAAGACTTTTGGTGCCGTCCTTTCCGCCTGCAGACGGCTGGGTGCGCTGGGACAGACGGACGCCCGGCCTTTACCTCCCCTTTCCTTTTCCGCATACGTAAACCGAATACGAGGTCGTAACCCACATCTCACCGCCATCTCTCCTTCTCTGGCCACAGACCCATTTTTTTGACCCACTTCCCCACGCGGCTGGGGAGGGGTAGGTTGGAGTCGATGCTCAGCGCGGACCCCAAGGGTCCTGAGGCCGCCTCTGCCACTGGCCATCTGCCACCTCTCCCCTCTGCCGACTCGGGTGGCGGAGCGCGGGGACAAAGGGGCCGCGGCGGAGGGCCCTGCGCCTCCCGCCGCTCCTCTGCCCCTGTCCCGGGTCACCTCCTCGGACTGCGACCCGCGGCACCCCGGACAGCCGTCCCTTCACCCTGTCCCAGGGCGGACGGGCGGCAGCGGTGCTGCGGGAGCACAGCAGATGGGCTGCGAAGACCCCGGGCCCCCATCCAATCATTCGTCCTCCTGCCCCCGGCTCCTCCTTCCCTACCCCAAGCCTGAGCTGGCGAGGGTGAGCCCGGCGGAGGCGAGGGGGGAGCAGGGATGAGGGCCAGAGGGTGGCCGGTGAGCCTGGGAGAGCACAATGGCCGTCAGTCCCAAAAGCGCCTCATTTCCATGCTAATGTCCGCGGCCGCCTGGTGATGCGGCTGGACAAGCCCCTTTAACTCTTGGCGTGGCGTCGCGTTGGGACTGCGGCGGGGCAGGACCAGCGAGATCCCTCGGCACCGGCACTATTACCGTCTCCATCTCCACCCGCACCCCATCCACATCCATATACTCGGTCCCATGCCTATTCTCTACCTTATCCTTACCTTCATTCCTGTCCCTATCTCAATTCCCATCCCCACAGAAGTCCCCAGCCGCATCCACGGTCCCATTCTCATTCCCGTTCCAAGGGCCTGATGCTCTCAGCACTGTCTCTGCCTCTCTCCGCCCCATCCCTCTCCCCGTGCCGTGGATCCAGTCGTCTCCCCTCTCCACCCCCCTCCCCGCCGCTGCCCCGGCCGGGGGTTGGTGGGCAGCAGAGATGCCTCGTGCAAGCCTGACTGCGCCGACAGCAGGGGTGATGCTGGGGTACCCTCGCAGCAGCACTCACCCTGGAGGGGACGGCCGGTGAGCTCCGCGGGCCGGGCGCAGCCTCCGGGTCTCTCCTGCCTTCCTCTCTCAGCTGGCGGACGAGACCCAGGGGGCTGCCGCGGCGGGGATGTGTGTGTACCGCCCGGCCCGCCCCCCACCCCCTGGGGGGCCACGGCCACCGCCTCCCTGCCCCGCGGTGCCGTGCCGTCGGAGCGCTCGGCGTTTAAATGCCCCCGACGCGGCGCTGTATCAGCGACAGGAGCCGGGGAAGCCCCGCGGGCGCCGCAGCCATTGGCTGCCGTCCCCCACGTGCCTGCCCGCTGCCGGCGCCTTCGTGTCATTTTCCTGCCGGCCCCATGGAGGAAGTGGGAAAGTTGTCGCGGCCCCGCCGGACGCTGAAGACCCGGTGGCGGCGTGACAGAGGGACGCGACGAGGATGAGCTCCTTCCTCGAGTACCCTGTCCTCGGCGGCGAGGCGGGGGGCTGCGCCGCCCGCGCCTACCACCCCGATCACGGGATTACAACTTTCCAGCCCTGCGCCGTCAGCGCCAGCAGCTGCAGCGGAGAGGATCGCTTCCTGGCGGGTCGCGGGGTGCCCATCAGCCCCCACCGCCACCATCACCACACCCCGGCCCAGCCCGCCGCCTACCAGCACCACGGCGGGCTCGGGGTGTCCTACGCGCACCCTGGCTGCGGCCCGACCTACAGCGCGCAGGGCTTCGGACCGGCGTACGGCCCCTACCCCCTGGGGCAGGACGCGGAGCTGGGCGGCGGCTTCCCTCCCTGTGCCCCCGCCGTGTACTCGGGGAGCATCTCCTCCTCCGCCGCTGCGCAGCACCCGCTCCCGCACCAGGGCTACGCGGGGGCCCCCGCTCAGTACGTGCCTCCCCCTTACGGGCAGGAACAGCAGAGCCTGCCCCTGGGCACCTACAACCATGCCCTGTCTCCCCTCCACGCTGGCCACCGGGAAAACGCCCGCTCCCCCTCCACCGAGACCTCGCCGCCGGCGCAAACCTTCGACTGGATGAAAGTGAAAAGAAACCCACCCAAAACAGGTCAGTGGCAGGCGGGAGGGCCGGGGCGGGGGCCGCTCCTCTCTCTCTCCGCCGCGGGTGCGGGGAAGGAGGCGCGGTATCCCGCGGGCCGCTGGGCAGGTAGGGCGGGCCGTACCTCTGGGAGCAGTCGCGGCTGTCTGCCCGCGGAGCTGAAAGCCAGCGCCGCTTATTCCTCACTTATTCCTGACTCCCCCTTCTCCTCCTCTCCCGTGGTCATATTTCTCGTAATTCATAAACCACTTATCAAGTTTGCTCTGACACTAGACGCTGACTCCGGTTTAGCACCTCGCACTCCATCACTCACCCTGCCGGGGTTTCCCTCTTATCCTAAGAAGTTCTTGCTCCCTATCGCTTAGCCGGTGTGGACATATTGATTACATCGCCTATAAATCATTTGCGCTCACTTACTTACCGCTGCATGTCCCTTCGCAGGCAAGGCTGGCGAGTACGGCTTCGTGGGGCAGCCCAACACCGTCAGAACTAACTTCACCACCAAACAGCTCACTGAGCTGGAGAAGGAGTTTCATTTCAACAAATACCTGACCAGGGCCAGGCGGGTGGAGATCGCCGCCTCCCTCCAGCTCAACGAGACGCAGGTGAAGATCTGGTTCCAGAACCGACGGATGAAGCAAAAGAAACGGGAGAAAGAGGGGCTGCTGCCCATCTCCCCCGCCACCCCCACGGGTTGCGAGGAGAAGGCGGAGGACTCATCGGAGAAGTCCTGCTCCTCGCCCTGCAGCGCCTCGCCCGCCTCCTCCGCCTCGGACACGCTCGCTGCCTCCAACTGAGACCGGCCGCACCCCGACGGCAGCCCGGCACGACGCCTCTGCCAGCGCGGCAGGCGTCCGTCCACCGCCGTTATGTCGGTCCCTCGGTTCGTCGGTATCCCCGAGAGGTCCCGGCGAGCTGCTGCTCCCTCCCCCGCTACCTCTGCCGCCCCCACCGCCGTCCGGCCCCGGGGGTGCCGGCTCCGCCGGGTCCCTGCGCCTTGGTGCCAGGGGATTTTCTTCCCGGCCCCCCCTTCCTTTTCTGCTGGAGGAGCTGTGTTGGCATACACGTAAGGGTCTCCCTCCTCCACTGCAAGGACGCTCCACCGAGTTTCCCTGAGTGAAAGACAGGTTATTTAGGGTACATAACCTCACAAAGAGATGCACTATTGCAAGTGTTTACACGACTTATAGGACTTTCATCCCCTTAATTTAATGTATTCTTTGTTCGTGTCAATGAGTTTGTTGCTTGTAAATACTTTGTCCGAGAGATTTATCTTTTTACAAATTTTTCTAGAATGATGTTTTGATTATCAGGTTAAGCAGGGTGAGTGCATTCGCCAAACTGGATCCATTTTTATATTGGTAGATGACCGTATCAAGTAAACGTCTAAAGCTCAAGCAGATACCTCAGAAAAGTAGCGCTATTTCTTTAAATGTGACAAACAAGGCTTCAATTGCACTAGGTTTTTTAAACCTTGCCCAATGTGCTTGCTCCCTGTCCTTTTCCCCCTGCCCCAAAAGCTGTGTTGGATTATGCTCAGCTGAAGGGTACAACCACCCAAAAGACCTCGCCTCCTCCTATTTTCATATTAACCTTCCTTTAGACTCGATGTCTTTTCAAGCTACTCGTGAATGTGACAAATGGCCAAATGAATGTATAATTTCTGTGTTTGGTGTCCAGACCTTTGCATGACGCACCGTGCTTTGCTGTACTGCGGGTACACTGAGTTCTATCAGTTGTCGTGTGTGAGCAAAATGTCCTCCTGATTTTTCTGTACAATCATGAAAGGCTCTGTGATTCCACCAGTGGTGGAACCCAGGGCAGGATTTACGGGTCCTTACAATGTCTGTAATAAACATATTCCACTTTCAGGTAGCCGTCGTCTGCCTACCTCTGCGTGACGTCAGCGCTGAGTCACAGGCTGGGCTCAGTAGTTCTGTTTCCCTTATTTTCTTCTACTGGGGTCTTTCCAGGGGGGAAAGGGAGTAAAAGTCTCACGATCTTACTCCTCCTGTGTTGTTTTGTCAGCGTCAGTGCTCTGGCTGTCCAATCTGGCTTCTTACACAAAACTTCTTCATCTCCTATGCTCAAATAATATTCTTTTTAGAAAATATAGGGCCCTTCTCACCATTCTCTGTAACTGTGAGGAATTTATGATCCCAATCTATTTCTGAAGCACAAACAGGAGAACTTCCTGGGTCAAGTGCTAACCTTTTCACCTCGGGATGGATGCTGACACTTATATAAACAGAGCACCCTTCAAAAGCAGAAACTCTCCTCAGCCAGTCTTTCCTCACACTGCAGGCCCCTCTCCAAGGACTGCACATTTAATTAGCCTGGGCATTAAGCTTGTCCGGCTTCTCTCTCCCACCCCAGGCTGCTATCCCCAGCACTTGATGGGGTACCAAGGTGGGCTCCTAGTGTGTTTTTGGCGCTAACCCCGGCCCATTCTCCCGTTCCTCCCCCTCTCCTTCCCCCCCTCCCCACCCCATGTACAAGAGCAAGCTCTCGCAGGTAAATACAATAAGTATTCCAAGAGATGTCAAGCTAACAGCAGGTCGGAAAGCGAGAGGAGCCTCTGTGGGGAGAACCTGGGTGGCAGGACAGGGCAGAGGCATGCTCAGCTGGACGGGGGATGTCTCAAGTCACTGATGCCTCTTGAATTACAACGCAAACACGCCTAGCATCTCCTTCACCCGGCCCAGCTGCGGGAAAGTGCTACCGGGTTTCTCCCGGGGCTGGTCTGCCCATGCAGTCTTCGCTTTGCGGGATCTGCAGAAAGTCAACGAAATTTTCTTCACTTCGGTGTCAAAAGAGACAAGCCCTGATTTGCAAGGCGCGGCGGCCATATCAAGAGCCGAGCTATCTGCAAGGGAGCAGGGCTGTCTCCAAAGGCTCCCGCCGATGCCTCTATTTCTTTCATTTCCGCGCCTGCCATATACTTTACCTTTTGTTTATTAGTGTAAAGCCACAAAGCAAAACAGATGGCCTTCTTCCAGAGTCTTGGATGTGTTAAAGTGGCATTTACATGCCAATGAGGGCATTTCAATATCGAAATCTGGATCTAAACATTGCTGGAATCCAGATTTACAACTCGATTCCACCGGTGTTGACTTAATGTGTTAGAAAGAGCGGCCATAAATTACAGCCTAAATACGAGAGACAAGACACTTGTCAGTGCGTCAATCTGCGTTGAGCCATTCGCGGGCAAAGAATCGCATCCCCGTTCCAAGTCCAAATCTCAGTTTATCTCTCTCTCTCTCTCTATATAAATATTCCTCCCCCACCCCCCCGCAGTCATAATGTATTTCAAGCAAAGACGCTCCAAACCTCCCGATCTTGTCTCATTTTGTTAGCATTAATACTATTTCGATACCATCAGCCTTTGGGTTCAGGGGTGCGGCAAAGAGAAATGAAAATCTCCAGCTTATAATTTCTACCACAAAAATATCGCTAAAAAACTCCGACAGAGTGCTTTCAATGAAGACCCTAATTTACCCTTCAGGTTGTAAGGATTATTTTTTTTTACACCTCTTAAAATTTCAAAAAAAAATTCTCTCTGGAGTCTCAGGGGGAAAAATGAAGAAAAAACCCCATCTCATCAAAACCCGTCAACAAAAATCGCATTCAAATGTCAAACGGAGTTCAGTATCTTCCTATCATACTTAAGGCCATTTCTGCTGTTCACCTTTAAAGTTTACTTTTGGAGGCTATTGAGATGCTTTGGTGTTTTCCTCTGGGGCAATCAGATTGAAACCGATCAATATTTACTCAGTCTGAAAGGGCTGTTGAAAAGGCAGCTAACAACAAACTGCTTAGCTGCTCTCCCCTCTTTAATCTCAGGTTCACCGAAAGTTCAAGCAGAAATGAATTCGGTGATGGGTCACTTTAGAATAAATCCCAGTAGTTAATCTCACAGCCTTGATAAAGGCAACAATTACAGAGTCATCCCTCTCCCTCTCTCTCTCTCGCTGTCTCCCCGGCAGCGGCAACTTTGCTCTCATTTTTGCCCAGCATATTTTTACTAAATTTTAACAGCTTTCCGCTGTTTTGCGGAGGCAGCAAAAACTCAGCATCTCTCCCGCGCTGCATCCGACGCTTAGGCGGGTATCCCCGGCGAGAGGTACCGGAGTGAGGGGAAAAAAAAACATCCCGCAAAGGACCCGGCATTTTCAAACGGGGGTCCGGGGGCAAAGGGAGGGATGCTTGGGGCTTTCTACTCAGCAGTGACGGTGGGTGGAAGGGATGGCTGGAGAGGCAGCCGGCAGCTGGAGGCGCTGGTGGAGCCGTGCTCCCCTCTGCATCCTGTACGGGAAAAGAGTAGAAATCTGGGCAAACCGCGATAGACGTCGCCGTTAATTGCTGGGACTTTTCAAAGGCCAAAGTTCACGTAATCACTGCATAAATGCATGCTTAATAGGGATTTATTAGTAACTCTCTAATGGCAGCTCACGTTTGGGCTATAGACTCGAGCGGCTTTTTACCGGCAAACTGCTTTTCAGGAGCGACGCCCCCTCCCACCCAGGAATTGCAGAGGGACTCTGGGCTCGGAAGGCAATGAGCTCCCGGCCAGGCCCCGCGGATGCTCCGAAAGGGGCCGGAGCCCTGGGCCGCCTGCGGCAGAGCCCGGGCGGCAGCGCCGCGCTGGGGACGACCCCGGGGGAGGCCGCTCCCACCCGCGGCACGGCCGGGCCGTGGACCCGGCGGGAACACGGGGCTGTCATATTTTTTTGAGGGGGTAAAGAGTAGTTTAGGAATAGTTTCCGCCTAAGCTTAGGAGCAAGATCTCTTGTTTGTTTTTCTTCAGTAATTAGCTCTGTGAGATCACAGTAAATTGGTAAACACAAAAAAGGATTACATAAATGATGAAATTAATAATATATGAATAAACAGATAGGTAATGTATTTTGAGAATCTTTCTTTCTTTCTTTCTTTCTTTCTTTCTTTCTTTCTTTCTTTCTTTCTTTCTTTCTTTCTTTCTTTCTTTCTTTCTTTCTTTCTTTCTTTCTTTCTTTCTTTCTTTCTTTCTTTCTTTCTTTCCTTCTTTCCTTCTTTCCTTCTTTCCTTCTTTCCTTCTTTCCTTCTTTCCTTCTTTCCTTCTTTCCTTCTTTCTTTCCTTCTTTCTTTCCTTCTTTCTTTCCTTCTTTCTTTCCTTCTTTCTCTCTCTCTCTCTTCCTTCCTTCCTTCCTTCCTTCCTTCCTTCCATCCCTCCATCCCTCCATCCCTCCATCCCTCCATCTCCTTTTTTTTTGGTCTGCCTTTCTCACTTTTTCTCTTTCTCTCCATCTTTCTCTTTCCCTTTTCCCTTTCTCCTTTTCCAAGACAAACATTCCTTTTCTCCCTCAGGCACAGTACTTGGCCGGCTTTCATTGTTAACATTATTCTTTTATGGTTTATGTGTCATAAAATATTACAGGTCACAGTTACTCCTGTTTCAAGCTCGGAAAGACCAATGAAATCAATGGGTGCTCAGGGGAAAAAAAGCCTTCTCTTGTGCTTGGCATTTGGGAGCAAACTGTGTTGATTTTGTTCATGCAAGGAGTCCTCTTTGCCATACAACTTCAGAAGGATTACACATTTCACTAATCCGAGCAGGAATGGGTCCGGAGAATGCTTCTGTGCTACTTTTTATAGGGCAGTGACACACTGTAAGCCTTTGTTCTACACGGAGACTGTTTTAACTATTACTTTTACCGTTATTTTGGCCTTCCAATCTATTTTCCCTGAAAGTGTACATCCCACAAAGTTAAATCGGGACTACGGATTCTGATAAAAATGTGGTCGAATAATGATCAGCCTCGACTACGATGAAACCAATAGCCAGTTGATGATTTTTCCGAGTGCCCAGTTTAAAAACACGAACTCAATGTATTGCAAAACTTCTCCCGCTCAAGAAAGTAAAAGTAGCAAAGAGAAAAAAAAAAAAATAACCCCAAATACAACGGGGACAGCGGGAGGTACGAAGCCAATCTCAGTCACAAACTCTCTTGCCTGTGTCCACATCGGTCTGAGATGTGGTGCAGCCAGTGGGAGGCGGAGGGATTAGGAATATACAGGGACTCATGGAGCGTTTTGCTCGCCAGAGTTGCAGATAGTGTCCGAGAGGTCGAGAGCCAGGGGACGTGCGCTCCCTGCCCCGGTGTTTGCCCCGGTGCTTGTCTCGATGCCCGCCTGGCGTCTCGGCTCTGTGCAGCGGTTCCTGTTTGCACCCGATAAGCTTGGCTTTGCAAAAGTACTTATGCATTTTCTAATTCTATCCCATGCGCGGTTGTAACTCTTTGCCAGGAAAGAAAAAAAATAAAAGAAAAGGAAAGAAAAGTAAAAAAAAAAAAAAGAAAAAAAAAGAAAAAAAAGGAAAAAAAGAAAAAAAAGAAAGCAATATGCTATCGACTATTATAAATTACAAAAAACCAAACCAAAAACGAACAAACAAGGAAATATCTGACTGAACACTTCGCTAACGCGTTTTGTAGGGATGGATTTCATTCGCAGCTGTCCTTGTATTTGATCTTCGGGAAATTACTAATACAAGGAAAATTCGTTGTGTGAATTGTACTAACAACGGAGAGAGGCTACGGCCGCCGGGCCGGGCCGCTCCGCTCGGCGCCCGGCCCAGGGGCGGCGGGGGCGCGGTACGCGGCGGCCGCGCTCCTCCGCACCCAGCTCAGCGGGGCTCTCCCTCGGCACCCGCCTGCGGGGAAGGCAAAAGCCAGGCTCACCCGAGGGGTGCCGCGGCGCCCACGCCATCTCCGCGGGCAGGAGGCTGCGGGCCGGCTGGCCGAGCCTGAGGTGGCACCGCAGCGCTGAGCCGGGGATATCGCTTCTGATGTCCTTTGTCTATTAATACAGCCATCACCAAATCCCGGATAACCTCCCTTTCCCTCTGTCAACACCCCTCCGCTCCAGCCCGTGCTGGGGGAAGAGGGATGGGACCTGCCATGGGGGTCCTGTAGCAAGGGGGTGCCCCTTTTAGGGGTAACTTGGTGACAGATGTTGACGTTTCTAGGGAGCTCGGTAAACAGAAAGTTGGACTGGACTTTTTCATAGCCCATGTGTTTTTCATCATTCCCCGTCAGGCTCAGACCAAAGGCAGAAGCTTCCCTCTTCACACTCCTCATCCCCTCTCATCTTCAGCAGTCACTCAGCCCCGGTGACAAGCAATAAAGAGCAGAGAAAACACAGGAGACCAGCTTTGCTAAGTAATGAAAAGAGATGGGGGTGAGGATGAGGCTGGTGGTGGAAATAGGTGGCCTCCTCCTCTGCACACCAGTGAACCCTCAGGTGCAAAGCACACCTGTATAAACCACAGACCCGTTCTGGGAGCGGTGGGGGCATATTGGAGAAGTCTTGGACAACAACTGCTTATCCAAACTTCCCACTGCCTTCATAAGAAGGTAAAGGTCATGAAAGCGGCTAAGCCACAGAAGTGGGAATTTCTACACGGTTTTTGTTGAAGCTCTTCTGTTCCAGTTAAACCAAGCTTTTTCTTTACTTTTACAACAGATCTATTATCTTAAATTACTCTTGTGCAAAGCATCGGTTGCAGTGGAAACGTCATCCAAACCTCAATTTATTTTCTTAGCATAGTTGTAAAATATTCCCACTAGCACCCAGCGAAGGTAGACACTTGGACCAGATTACTCTGTTTTGCAAGGAATAAAATCCCTGCAGCACTGTTCTGCACCATCAGTGGATTTAACATCCTTACATAGTTCTGTGGACAGATGGGTTATAAAACAAAAGGCATTGGTGGGGTAGTGTTGTGTTCTCCCCGCTGTGATGGGAAAAAAAGGATAAAAAAAATAACACTGTCTAGAAACTGAAAGGTGATCCCATCTGAGCTGAGCCATCTGAGAGCCATGCATATTTCACTGCACAAAAATGTTATCTTGGAGGAACACTCCTACCAGCAAACAGTATTAACATGAACAATATGTTTAGACATAGAAGTGGGTATTGCAGACAGGCAGGACCCCATGGGGCTTTGCAGTTCATTACATCCCCCTGTATATTTTATTCTCTGTATTTCTGACAGTGCTATGAGGCAAGGCAATGATCACAGAAATAGAAGGTGGGGCAAAAAGGGTCTGAGGAGACCTGTCTTCGATGACAGAGCTCAGATTCCACTGCACAGGAAACACACAGCGTTTTTCTATATCCGTAGGAACACGTACGTCCCCAAAAACTTCGATTCACGTAAAAAGGCATTACCCAAGCTTCTTTCAAGTCAGCTCACAAACTGAAAGATTTGAATGTTAGCAGAGGCTTGTACCTGATACATATCTTGGCTTTGAGTGGGACCTACTGTGGCTCATTGCTCAGGCAGACTCAGCTCACCTGAGACCCACAAGTCTGCAAATCCAAACATTAGCCTCACTGAGCCTGGTAATTCACCAGTAAAGATAAGTTTTCTCTCTTCAGATCACATCTTTCTCACCCCGGGGTTTGAACAGCATTTATACAGTAAAGTATATAAAGAACACAGCCAAAGCCACAGAAGATTCTGCTGACAACCTTCTAACAAGACAGTTTGATCGCAAGTCAGATGAGAGACTCTAGAAATCCAGATAATATGTATGTAATCCCCTTTTTTGAACATCATAATGTGTTTTGAGACTGGTCAACCATACAGGATGACTCCCACTTTTGTTGGAGCTGAAAGAGAAGATATAGCTATTACCTCAGGCTTTGGATCAGGCCCTAACTGCAAACTCCATATTCAACAACAAGCAAAAATTTCCGCTTTGCTTTTCACTGAGAAGACAGTAGGGCAGACTGTGCACTGAAAGCAGTGAAAATCTAGCAAGAAATCCTCTGATCACAGGTTCAGTTTTTTATTTTTTTTTTTTTTGTATCCTATATGTAACAACCGCAGATGAATTCTGATTGTGGAACAGGAAGGTGATGCATTTAAAATATTTGCTGCTATCAGAAAGAACAATTTTTCTAACCCTATCCCATAGGTGGGAATCAAAATAAATACAAATCTTTGAAGTGTAAACACAAATCTTAGCTGCAACCTGAACTATGATATTGTTCAAAATACGGGAATGGAGGAGGTCCTTTAGTAACCGGTCTTAACCAGGATAAACTATAGAACACATAATGGGACCTCTTCTACGGATCTTTTTCATTAAAATCAGTAGAGTTTTGCCTTAGAAAATACTCCAGACAGGATTTTTTAGCCAGTAAACATTTTTCAATGTGACATTTTACAAATTAAAATAAGAAATGAAAATTAGTTACCACAAATGCAGCATTTAAAGCAACGGTGAGCCCATGTTAACATTGATTTCTCTCTCTGTGTCTCCTTCCCTCTTTCTTTATAAAACTTATGTACTCTGTCGATAAAATACCATCCTCTTTGATAATAAATCTGTTGTTTCAAGCTAGGATGCTACCGTTTCCTTTCCCATGTAATTTATAGTTGTATTGATTCTAAAGCTGTGGTTCTCTATTTCCCGCCTGTTGTATTAAAAATGAGTTCTAATTGTGAGGCAGATAATCTTTGGTCGAAGGACCTCACAGAGTATTTTAACTGTAGCTAAGGAGATTTAATTTGATTAATAGAGAAATGAAAGCCTTGAATATTTAAAATAATCATTTTCAGTTTAGGAAAAAAAGAGAGACAGACAAAGAAGGGAGGTTAATGGATCCAGGAAAAGCATTCATAGATCAGCATGAGCAGATGTTCTTTTACTTTTGTGTCAACCTTTCTGGTTTGTTGTGCATATAGGAAAACAAGCTTTTCAACTCTCACCATGATTTCAGCCTGTTGCCAGCTTTGCTTGCCTGCAGGATATCTGCTTATCTAGCATGGGAGCAGAATCAGGCCTCCTCCCCTCTGGTCTAGAAGCAAAACAACGTTTCACATGGGCTACAAGGTTTGTCACACTCCCTGCCCCCTCCACTCCTTTGCACGCACATTTTCAGCCCTTAGATCTTTATTTCATAAAATTCCTTTCCTCTTAGAGACCGAAATACCGGCCAGAAGATGAATGGAAGAGCTGAACAATATTAACTGCATTCAGGTGTGTGTTGGCTGAGACAAACCTGGCCCCCTTCCTTGAGGGCAGGATGCATGTTCAGCCACGTGGGACAGCGATCCTCATGCAGCTGTACAGGGTCCCCTGTATCCCTGGTGCCTGCACTCAGCATGGAGCCTCCGAGTGAGAAGGATGCTGTTACTACATATAGGAAATTCCAACAGCCATTTTCCTTGGTGAAGCACTTTTGAGAGCTGCCCCACATGCTGACATGTCTGAAGTGTCCATGTTGAAGGAAAGACTGATCTAAGGGTGCATGGGTGTGTCCTTTAGGATTTATGAGAATGAGGCATATTATTTCACATTTTTAATCCTTCAAGCAGGTATTTTGTCTAGTGCAATTCCATATTAGTTTGGAGCAGCAGCACTAAAAATGATGGAGTCCAGCCTGAGCTTTAAAATTAGGTTTGTTTGTCTCTAAATATTCTCCAGGGAAAGTAATATATATCAGCCTTTGGAAAAAACAATCCGCATTTAATGAAGATTAAATAATCTAAAATATATTGTTCACATCTCAGGGTGTAGGATTTTTTTTTTTTAATTGTAGTAAAATATTTAGAGTAAAAAAATGCTAGCAGGCATCAAATAGAAAATTTCCTTTCATCACAAAAGGTTAACTCATGCTGTATTTGAGCTATATAAAAAGGCCTAGTAGTTTCAGTGAGGAATTTCTCAGAAAAAGGACTGTGGAAGTGGTCCCAAAAGTCACGCTACTCATGAGGTGAACACTATCTGAGCTCGAAAAGAAGAGGGAGAAAGGAATGAAGTCTGTCAGCAGCACTGTCTTGAGACATACCTGCTTAATGTGAGTTTGTCCGAAGGCAGGCACTGTGCTCTGCTCCAGAGATCCTGTCAGCTGGATCTGAAGGACATTCGTTGACCTGTCATGTGAGAACATCCCTTTAATTGTGAGCAGGAGTATGTATGCTTAGCCAGAATGCCACTACCGAAAATACTGCTTTTTCCTGACCAGTGAAATGAATTCTAGATGCACTCAAAAGCTGAAGAGCTGCAAAATTCTTTTTAGGAAAATTGAGGAAACGAATTCTTCCTTGCATGCATTGTACTCTCCTACTTAAAAGAATATTAAAAATAAAGCTTTATCTAGATGTTTCCCAGATGCTTATCCACAGCTATATGACAAGCTCTTCAGCATCTGTTCCCTAGTGATCCAGGCCTTTCCAGTTTTCCAGGCTTTGTGAGTTTACATTCTCCAGCCTTTGGTGCAGTTCTTCCATTGCTGTAATCTAGGTTAGGATGAGGGTGGTCGAAAGGGCAAGGCTTGTGTGAGGAAGGAAGATGGACAGCAGTGGGTAGCTGTAAGGAGAGACTGCTGCCCAGGAGTAGAGGCAGGAGTAGGTGCACAGCATAGAGAGGAGAGTCCTCAGTGGTGATATCTCATCCTTTCCCAAGCACAGTGTGAAATTGCTATATAGCATATTACATAGAGAGGCATTTCAAGTTACACTTCACACAACCGTCCANTTTAGACGATCTGAAAATGTCACCCAGATGTGACTGTAAAATATATGTACCTCCATCTTCCTTCTGGAATGCCCTGCCAGGTTTATACTGGAGTGTATGGGAAGGAAAGGAGTATTTGCAGTTTCCTTCTCAGTGTGAAGTTTAGAAGTGAGGTTTTGATCTGGGCATCGATAACTGCTGAGGGTAAGGGTGGTGTTTTATTCTCACTGGATGCTTGTTTGTTGTTTGCTGTTGATTTCATGTCTTCCCCCAATTTCTTCAGTCTGGAATTCATGGACTCAGACTTCTGCTGCAGGGAAAACATGGAAATTGTTTTTTCCTTTGTCACAACATGCCCTCTAATAGTGGCCTCCTTTTCTGCTGTCTTTTCTTGTGCTTTAATATCTTTAATAAGTGCTACCATCTGCTTGGGTGCTGGGTACTACACATTGTGAACAAGGCCAAGAGTTTCTGAGGGGCTGGAACAGTGTTGTTTACTATTAGGCATAATGGAGATCATTGTCTTTGCCTGGGGCAGGTGTGCTGTGGCTGGAACAGACACAGAAATGCAGAACATGTGCTGGGGTTCAGCTATCTACAGTTTCCTTAAAAGGAGGTTTGGCTGTTTATCTGTTGGTGTTTACTTAATATGCAGGGATTATTTTCTCCTGCCATTCTCTGCCCTTAACATGCTTAACCTTAGAGTGAAAAACACAACGTGTTGTGATGCTACTAACTGGTCAAAAGGCACTATCAATTTTAGATGAGATAGGTACATGTCAGAATCAGCATAATTAACTGGAATGACAATCCTGTCCAATGTGTTTATGCCATTGCACTGGTAATAAAGCATGTGTAAATTTACAATTAAGGCATGTCTTTCTTCTATACCTTGGAGACCAGTGACAAACATTAAGAAGTTGTATAGCTGCAGAAGCTGAAGAGAGGTATTTATCNTGCACTCAAAAGCTGAAGAGCTGCAAAATTCTTTTTAGGAAAATTGAGGAAACGAATTCTTCCTTGCATGCATTGTACTCTCCTACTTAAAAGAATATTAAAAATAAAGCTTTATCTAGATGTTTCCCAGATGCTTATCCACAGCTATATGACAAGCTCTTCAGCATCTGTTCCCTAGTGATCCAGGCCTTTCCAGTTTTCCAGGCTTTGTGAGTTTACATTCTCCAGCCTTTGGTGCAGTTCTTCCATTGCTGTAATCTAGGTTAGGATGAGGGTGGTCGAAAGGGCAAGGCTTGTGTGAGGAAGGAAGATGGACAGCAGTGGGTAGCTGTAAGGAGAGACTGCTGCCCAGGAGTAGAGGCAGGAGTAGGTGCACAGCATAGAGAGGAGAGTCCTCAGTGGTGATATCTCATCCTTTCCCAAGCACAGTGTGAAATTGCTATATAGCATATTACATAGAGAGGCATTTCAAGTTACACTTCACACAACCGTCCAACAGGACTGATATTCTTTAACAGATTTTTAATTCCTCAAAATTTTTTCTTCCAGGTTTTTGCACCCTTCGGCTCAGCTACTATCACCCATGGTTTCATACTTTTGATGGAGCATAAAACTTGCTTTTCTTTAAAAGACATGTGGATCATAGAATAGAAAATTAATGACTTTAAGATTTTTTAATTCATTTTTTACAAAAGCAGATACCTTCTGTCCCTTCCTTCCTTCCTTCCTTCCTTCCTTCCTTCCTTCCTTCCTTCCTTCCTTCCTCTAATTTAGACGATCTGAAAATGTCACCCAGATGTGACTGTAAAATATATGTACCTCCATCTTCCTTCTGGAATGCCCTGCCAGGTTTATACTGGAGTGTATGGGAAGGAAAGGAGTATTTGCAGTTTCCTTCTCAGTGTGAAGTTTAGAAGTGAGGTTTTGATCTGGGCATCGATAACTGCTGAGGGTAAGGGTGGTGTTTTATTCTCACTGGATGCTTGTTTGTTGTTTGCTGTTGATTTCATGTCTTCCCCCAATTTCTTCAGTCTGGAATTCATGGACTCAGACTTCTGCTGCAGGGAAAACATGGAAATTGTTTTTTCCTTTGTCACAACATGCCCTCTAATAGTGGCCTCCTTTTCTGCTGTCTTTTCTTGTGCTTTAATATCTTTAATAAGTGCTACCATCTGCTTGGGTGCTGGGTACTATACATTGTGAACAAGGCCAAGAGTTTCTGAGGGGCTGGAACAGTGTTGTTTACTATTAGGCATAATGGAGATCATTGTCTTTGCCTGGGGCAGGTGTGCTGTGGCTGGAACAGACACAGAAATGCAGAACATGTGCTGGGGTTCAGCTATCTACAGTTTCCTTAAAAGGAGGTTTGGCTGTTTATCTGTTGGTGTTTACTTAATATGCAGGGATTATTTTCTCCTGCCATTCTCTGCCCTTAACATGCTTAACCTTAGAGTGAAAAACACAACGTGTTGTGATGCTACTAACTGGTCAAAAGGCACTATCAATTTTAGATGAGATAGGTACATGTCAGAATCAGCATAATTAACTGGAATGACAATCCTGTCCAATGTGTTTATGCCATTGCACTGGTAATAAAGCATGTGTAAATTTACAATTAAGGCATGTCTTTCTTCTATACCTTGGAGACCAGTGACAAACATTAAGAAGTTGTATAGCTGCAGAAGCTGAAGAGAGGTATTTATCAAAATAAAAACATCAGGTGATGCATTTCCCAGATTATCTGTCCTTCTTATGCAAATACTCTTTTTGCCGGAAATTTCAGGCTAAGTAATAATTATATTTCTGATCTGAAAGGTGATATTTCACCCCCTGAGTTACTGTTTTCATTTGCAAGATGGATGAGAACCATATTGTTAACTACCTTGCATAAAGGTATTTGAAATAGTTCCCATTTCACGTTATGCATCAAGCTGCACTTTCTTTATATTGAGTGCACTGCACATTGCAGATCCACAGAGAAATTTTCAGGGATGCTATAAGACATTTCCCTACATTGTACATAGATGCTACAGCTCCTGCTACAGTGATGGCTGGAAAACATCAGCACAAGTAAGATAAAGGTGATTTAAAGTTCGTCTGTGAGTCAGGCGGAGAACTGACAGCCATCTTTAACCAGCCTGACCCTGGGATGACCCTGAGCTCAGCTGGTTGTGAGATAGTTGGGTCTATTATGGGACAAAGGATCATATGTCTGACAGGATGCAGAGAACACATTACAGGATCACAGCTGAGTAACAGTGCAAGACATAATGTACATTTATTTGACGAACAACACAAGCAAATCTTGCCAAGAAAATTTAATTTCAACTATTTTGTTTATTTCAAGTCAATCTCTTTCTGCTGCCTATTTCAATAAATTAATATAGCTTTTTCTCTTCTAGGAATGAAACAGATGATCATGCTAGTGAAATTTATAAAGCATGCAGAATGTACACTGATAAATTCTTATAATGGGGTTCCACATTTCTACTGTATCTCCCTCCCATGTGGGCTCAATCTGCATCTATTCAACATTAAATTTCAAACATCTTTGCCTACAATCACATACAATTTGGTCAAGTGAGGCTGGAAATGTCAGTGCTAGTGGAGCAGTGGCTACAGAGAGAGCCATGGGTGTGAAACTGCATATGGCCTTGTAAGTGAGTAACTGCACTCATGTGAAAAGTGCCAGAAACCCAAAATTTTGGCATGACAGCCTTCTCAAGAAGGGGGAGAAATACCCAAGTACCTTGATAGGCTGAACTTCCTTCACTTCTAGTTTCAGAGATAATACTGTGGCGAGGGATTAGATATTTTCAATTTCAGCACTGGGAAAAGGGCTGACAGAGATATAGAGAACCTGTATAACCTCGCACACCAAAAGTTAGATCAGCTCTAGCCTCTCCACTGCAGAGCTCATCATATGCCGTGGAAGGGAACGATTGCTGGGCTGAAGATACGGAAGGCAAGGCTGGGCATTGCTGGGGCTTGCCTGGTTGTTTGGTCAGGCATTATCCAACATGCCCTGATCCTGTTGCTGACCACACCAGATCTCTGCTGTGGAGGAAAGGGAGGGTGGGTGTGTCATTGCTAGTGCGTCAAGCAAGAGAGGTGGAGTGATGGGGAAGGAGCACAGTACGTCTGTCAAATGACAAGCCTCTTGTCCCCCTGTGAGGGAGGCAAGACCACATCTGCCACAGCTACTGGCAGTGCTGTGCCCCTGTCTCTCTGCTGCCCTAAAGCTGCCATCCGGCATCACCAGGCAGGAGGCAAAAGCTTCAATCAGCAGAAGGAAAACTGAGAGTTAACCCCCTGCCCTTCCCGCGACCCCCACCACTGATGTGGAGGGGTGATGAGAGAGGGGGGATGAAGAGCTGCACCACAGGCAAAGCCGAGAGCAGCGCTTTACCTCGGCCAGCTTTCATGGGGACGGGGGGTTAATCTGCTTCCCAGGCCCTGTTGTCAGTAGTCACACGTCCTATTGCTCCAGGCAGGCTTGGATCTGGCTCGGAGTCCTATACAAACAGCTCACTCTTTACAGAGCTACTGCACTGGGTGACCTCTTCTAATGTATTACTGGTTTATATTTGTGCTGATTGCTTCCAAAGGGGAAATGACATGAAGTGAATCAGTGTGACCTCATTAGCGTGGCTCACACTGGTAAATGGATGACCACCATTAGGAAGGCTCTGTTGTGGCAGTGCTTCCATCGTGTTACCTGTGGATAGTATTATCATCTTGCTATAACCTGCTGCAAAGATTTATGCACTATGCTAACTTGCGTGCTGCAGCTGCTTTCTGTCTTATAAATATTGACTTCTGTGCCAAAAACAACAACTTGGTACAACAGGAATTAATCTTCTGCTTGACTGATGCATCTTTACAGACCAGTTTGTCTTTAGAAAATAGAGCTCAAGAGAGTTTTATGATTTAGAAAAATACTTTATAAGTTGATTTAAAATATAGGCTGTGATAAGCAGAGGCATCATTAAAGTGACATGGGGGCTTTATTTTGCCTTCTAGATTTTCCTAACTGTGCCATCTGTTTGTCATCTTGACTCATGTGAAATTTTAAAGAAATTGCCAGACTCTGGGTCCTGAATCTTCTCTGTATGTTGCAGTTTCTCAGATAATTTATCTATCACACAATTCAAATGGTTTTAATTCACTTGATTTAAAAAAAAAGAAAAAAAAAGAAATAAAATCTTTAGGCAATCTGGTTTATCAGAAGACTTGCAGATGTCCTCCACTGACAGAGGGCACCTTTTGTCTTCAGCAATAGTGTTACAGTGCCAGGGGAGCAAAACACATCTCCCACCCGATGTTAGACATTAGGATGAGGTCACAATACTGCAGAACAACTCCCAACTGCAATGGAATTTCTGACTTGATTATGCTCTTATGGATCATGTGAAAATCAGGAAGGTGGTGTGGTTTAGAACAGTATTGACTCAGATATGTTACCATGTATTACGGTATTATACTCCATAGGCCAGATCTGATGGACTCGCAACTGAATTTTTGTTCAGATGGAGACATCAGTGCTGGTTCTCTAAGGGTTTTCATAAAGCCCATTGCCGTGCATCCCTGAATAAGCAGGCTGACGGCAGTAACTCCACTCCTGGGGTGAAATTTTTATCTCCAAAATGGAGCCAATCACTGGGTTCTCTCAAAGTCCCACCCAGGCAGCTGTTTGGTTTATGCAGTGTCACAGTGATGCCTTCAGAGACACTCGCTTATGCTTTCCACACTGAAATACACTTTTAGGTCAGTAAAATTTGTGGTAAAATACCAATAACCACTGTGGGGTGGAACCATGAACAGAGAGCTTATCTGGCTAAAGCTGTCACTGATATGAGGTTTGAGAAATCGTAGACCACAACCCCTCTGAAGGCTGAAATAATCTGAACGGCCCATGTTAAGTTATTCCATACCAATGGTTATTTTTGCCATAAGTATAAGGTTTATATATCTCAGAAAAAAAGAAAAATGAGAAATGCTACAGGTGCATAATACAAAAAAATTAATAGTATTTTAGAAAGCTTACTTGTTATGTAGTGATATTAAGGATTTGGGTATTGCATTTGATAAACCAGAAGATTTTTTCTTTTATAGCTGATTCCTGTGCTTGCTCAGTGTTTAAGAATTCAAGCAGGTAGATGTTTGCACTGGCTGAGCTGTTTGGCGGTCTCAGAAATGGACTTTTAAAAATTTTCTGATGTCTTATCTGTTGGAGATGGATATGCCCAAGCATTTAAAATTATGGTGCTGAGTGTCTTCAAAAGAAGAGTTGTTTTTCCCTTCAGAGGAGACAGCTAGACAAAGTAAACCAACACCGAATTTTAAGCTTCATCTCTGTATGGCTCCTAGTAATGCAAGTATTCTCGTATGGGAAAAGAGTATTTATTTTGTGGTCAATCCTCTAAAAAAACAACTGAACTGATTAAAATCAGTTTCAATCAATAGGAATTGTAATCAGTAGGAATTTTCATCAATAGGACTTTGGAATTGTTAATTGAGAATTCAATTTCTGTTGTGATTATAAGGTCCACATCTATTTAATTACTTCAGGTGCAATGCTGTTACTAGGAAAAGGCTCATTCATAGTAAAAGACATATAATTGAAGCATTTTAATATATAGTTTCAAATTTTGGCAGTGATCAGTTTACAAAAGAAAAAATCTTCTGTAAATGATTGATAAACCGTGCTTCTAATTATAAATATGCCAAAGCACAGATGGGATCTCCAGTAAATACATGTTCATACTGCCCATTAAGGGATTCGTATTAAGCAAATGAACATATTTTGAACTCTAGGAATGATTAATGTATGGAAAGTAACATGAAGCTGTAGTTTAGATCTGTTAAATTGCAGACTTCAGACTCCAATGTAGGAAACCTTATGATAGCTTAGTCTTAATTCCAAATTCAAACCTATAAAGCAAAGGGTCTTTAGTTCTTTTTTCAGCACCTTCCACAAATGGGATACTGAACAACAGCAGAGTAGTAATTGCTACTGGTTTTTGTTTACAGAAAGCAAACCCAGACACTGGCACTTGGGCAGCACTTTCGATCTGCGGGGTAGGGCGCATCAGCAGGAGCTGTGACTGAAGGCCCAGAACTGGCCAAGAGCATGTGAATCCTCACCTCATCTACAAAAGCTGCTGCTCTGCCAGTGCAGCTGTCTGTGCTTCTGAGGGCTGGGTTGCCCTGATGCTTTATGTTATTTCAGGAAATTATGATTTTGTTACACACTGGGCTTGATAATCATTTTGTTTCTGAGAAGGTGAAGGTTTCGTGGAAAGGGTTTTCTTCCGTATCTAGCTTTAGTCTTGAGATCTTAATCAAACAAGCAGATCGGAGTCAGTGATATATGGACGATGTTTCATGTTTTCATGGCTCTCTTGAGGCATAGTCCACTAATATTTCAATCCCTGACAGCATTGGTAGTTTTTGGTGTGTATGCTACTAGATGTTACTGATTTGCTTAGGCTCTGACATTGCACACACTTGCGATTCTGTCCCAGAGGTATGAAGCCATTCATTCAGCCATACAGGCATTTCTCTGGATTTCTGGATCAAAGAAAAGCTGTGAACAGGTATCCTGCTGCTTCAGTCACAGCTGAGTCCTCAGGTGGCAGCTGAACCCAGCTCTGTGCCAGTACAACTGGAAGAGAAAAAGACTTCAGACAGACACTGTCTGCACAAGGTGCGCAACCCTCATGTTGCCTGGAAAGTCCCCTAGGACTATGAATTGTCCATCAGAGTGGATGAGGTGAGCATTACTGTGTTGGAGGCTCAGTACAGCCATTCATTTATATTTAAGAGAGGAAGGAGAAATCTTGCCTATTCCCATGTCTCCCTTCTCACTTTCCTTCTGCTGTGTTAAGGTGAACCAGAATGAGACTGCTAGCAGAAAGCCAGCAAAAAGTGAGTGGAAGACCTAGCCTTGAGCCCTACTCATGTTGTTCTGAGAAAGTTGAAATTTGCTTTAACTAGAGGCCATGGCAGGGGGAGAGGCAAGAACAGCATTTTTCCAGGTGTCAGGGAAGTCACTCTTGGCGTAAATTGTTTTTCGCCCTAATTCCAATTACTTGTAGATTTCTCCCAAGCTTCTCTAGGGCTGAAAGCTTTGATGCTTGATCTCAGCTCATAAAAGACCTTTCTTTTCCTGCCGAGATTTTGAGGAAAATTCTTTGATCAAACTTTGAATCACAGAAGAGTGAGACAGTGAACCGTCTTACAGATCACGACTTAAAAACAAGCAAGCAAACAAACAGAGATACCCCAGAGAAAACGATATCTAATTTTGACATCTGAATGTTCTTTTGTAAAGGCAAATGCCCTAGCCCAGATGCACAAAATTCAAGAAATGCCATGCACAGAAGAATCCTATGTAAAATCTAAAGTTTGTATTACAGTGTTGAGAAACAATTTCTAAGTGTGCATGGCAAAAGTATTCCTTTGAGGAACACAAACAAAGGAAAACCCTCTAGTGTGACAGCCTGGGAATTTGAGAAGCATTGTCTGTTCCATTTGGCTGAACGCCACACTGGGACCAGACGGCTGTGGGGGATTTGGAAATGCCTTCTGATGGACCCATCTCAGCCTAGTGAGGACTTGCCCACCCCATGTAACTGACGGCCTTTTTGGAAACTAGATCAAGCCCTGAATTTTAATAACTGCTTTATGCACTCAAAATAATCCAAGCAAGGTATTTGCTACTAGTGTTTGTTGCATTTAAGCAGTAAGTTTGCAGCAAATATCCTACTGTTGCATTTAATATTTCTTTTAAAATATCTTGATAATGGTCTTAAAATCAGTTTAAATCTCCTAACATTTCCAAGTGATGGCTGAATGAGGAGATGGCAGGAGTGTACCTCAGTTGCCAGTATGGATCCATAGACACAGATGGATTTGGGCTTTGCTTTGGTCATCACCTCTCTCCAATCCAGCAGTGAGTGTGGATGCCTGCTTAACTGGACTATGAGATGTCCAAGCATACAGAGGTGCTGTTAGCCACAACATTCTCTTGTGTTATATTGGCTGCAGAAATTCAGTGAGCTTTAACCTTTTTCATCTGATGGGTCATCTAGACCTGGGCAAATATTTATACGGATACACAGATTCTATTTGAAATTCAAGTACTTGTCCTTCATAAATCACCATGTTGACTTTGGCTTTTTTTTAAGCTATGAGGTGCTAAGCATGTTCTGATGGCCTGATTTAAGACGATCCCAAATAAAAGCCGGTAAAAGAGCTGATGTTGTGATATAACACCAGCAGGAATATGTAATGAAAGCAAAGTAATAGTGTTTACAAAATCAAGGCTTATCATGCTGTGTAAAGCAAGGCTCTTATTTCAGCTGTATTCAAATCTGGGCTCTTCTCACTGGTTTTGTCTTAATAAAGAAAACACATCTCATACTGGCAAATAGAGCAATCCCTATTGAGAATAAAATGCCCGTTGTTGTCGTAATGGATCTCCATTGACACATTTAACAGCTTGAATGTATACATTTCAGACACTATAACTTACACTAATTAATCTTTATTACATCGTTAGTGCCTTGTAAAAAAAACCAAAACAACAAGAAGAATCTCTGCAAGAACAGGTCATTGACATTAAAGGATAAGCCTGCCTGATGTCACTAAGGTTAAACTTTATTTTGAAACAGAGATGCTCTAAGAACCTTGTGCAGTGAGTGGATAAACCCAGCCAAAGGAAATGCTGTCCTCCATCACTTTAGAATATAAACGCGACATATTCTTATCTGATGATAAATTACGGGTTTCTGTGTTTAGAATTCAGGGGATTACTAAAGAGATTATCTGATCTGTCAATCAAATGGATATCTTGATGACTTGGAATACTGCAACAGATTTAGCAAAGTGTCTTTGCTCTAATGCTCATTCTAGATGTCACGGTTAACCAACATCTTAATTACATGCAATGAATAATCTCTCCAATGGCTTATTATACTAACACAAGTCTCAGGAGTGACATGTAAGCATAGTACATAGCTGTGAGTCACTTAAAACTTCAGGGCCCCACAAAACGACTGCTATAATGAAGAATTCAGAAAGCCTTACCCAGACTGAGTTGAATGACTTTGATTTTGGCATGCTTTGGAATCTAACCATCCTTCAGCCAGTCCAGGTGACTCAGACGACCGTATAGAAAGTCCAGGTACAGCAAGCGCATGGCCAAATTCTCGGCCACAGAGACTAGATAACTGAAATTGAAATAATCTGCTCATATCTGCTGCTGCTACTGTACTGATGCATGTGGTGAAGAGAAAAAGCCACAGCACAGTCAGCTGAAAGAAATTTTTCTTATTAAGTACTGGCCTGCATCCAGGTGTCTAGTAGGACCTGGAGGCTTTGCGAATGCCCTATTGGCCTCTGGGCTAATAGACTAATGAACTGGCAAGCTCACCTGTCTTTTTTACCTCCCCCTCTCTGCTTTCCTGGATCAACTTTTTGTTCTCATCCCTCCATCTGCCTGCTATCTCGTATAAGAGGAAGGACATTTTAATGAGGAAAAGAGGACTTCCCAGGTAGTGGTGGACACATATCTGCATGCTACCTGAGCACTGATGGTGTGGAATAACTGGTATTTTGCACTCACAGCTGTGGTGTAAGACTGTTTGAGAAAAGGGCTGGGGGGGAGGGGAGGGGGCACAGACACTAAACAATGTCATGCACAAGAGAAGGGGTGTACAGATACTCCCAAAAATCCAGTGGAAAAAACCCAAATAATTGGGAACAGTTTCGGCACAACACTTCTTAATTTACCTGCCTTAGACTTGTCAGGCATGTTATCTGTGCTATTTAGGCAGCCCTGGGTGTAACTTCTGAATGATCTAACACGATTTAAACATGAAATCTTATCCTGGCTGCAGCTGACAGGGCTGACTGCTCTCCATCACAGCCTAATATGGAATTGCAGCAGAATAGTGACAGTGGGCTATCACTGCCCCCTCTGCAGAGGAAGGGAATGTTGCTAACATAGCTGGATCCCTTAAAACAGGGCATTGGTCAAGGAAGTTGGTTTCACTGAAAATTCTCATAGGAAAGAGCTACATCTATAAGCTTTTGCCATTACGGAAGGCCAGGGATTATTTTCAAAGAGATACTCTAAAATGGCTGAGTGCTTATTCTCACAATCATGCAAACTCATCTATGCTGTGCAGTGCACCCTCATCTAAAATGCAGATTCCTAAAAATCAATGCAATTAATTCTCTGTCCGGGTAGTGAAAACAAACACAACAGTTGTGGTGGTTAATACATATGACACGTTCCTCTGATTTGTATTGGACCTGTTTCCTGGGATATTCTGCCATAGCTAAACATAGACAGTACAAAAAGAACCAGATTCTCAAGTGGTGCAAGCTGATATGGTGCCCCAAACTCATAGCTAGGCTAGCTGATGGGAGATCAAACACTTCTTTCAAGAAGATCTAGGAAAAAAGCTCAAAGGATGAACAAATATGAATTCCTGTAACTGCATTTTTTGATCTGGCTCTATTCATATAGCCATTTTCTGTGGAAGTTCTTGTGTTCCTGTTTCTAGATACAACTGTCCATATGAAGTACATTTGAGTACTTGCTTCAGGATTGCTTACATGCTTATACCAGTAGGAAATGGAAACCATCTGAAATGACCAGCTACAACATAGCTACATGGCCTAATGTGAGAATAGTCATAGCCAGGAAATGCAAATGTTGATCAGCGATTAGCTGATTAAGATTTAGAAGGAAATATGGTCAAAATGAATCAAATTATTCACACTTAGCACTAACTTAAAGTTTTGGTGCATTGTTATAGGGTATCTTAATGTTTGTCTAAATGAACTCTAGCCAGCTGTGCCTGGTATGTGTAACAGGTCCTCTGTAACTAAGACAGAAAGCAATGATCTACAAATTCTAACTGTGCCCTATAGCAGTTGTGACTTAAATGTGAGGAATAGACGAGAGAGCTACAAAGTTTATTTCACCTCATTGATGCATCCCTGGCATAGGACAATGACTGGTAAAAGCTGCATGATCCTTACAGTGGGGTGGGTCACTTTGATTTACCACTTGCACGTTGAGACAGGTCTTTTGCTACCGTGGAGTCATTGACTTCCACATAGCATTAGACACTCCTCAACTGGAGAGGAAAAAATCCCCCACGTTTCTTACTTTGGGCTCAATAACATCAAATGAACAAATTGACCTTGCATAGACATTACCCAAAATGATGTGCATGCCGTGTTGTTCCCAGTTCGAAGAAACAGCACACTGCTTTAAAAATAAAATGGTAGAAATTGGTAATTTAACGGCATGTAGCAAGCAGTTTTCAGCTTTCCCTGCTGTGAATCAAGTCCATGCCTTTCTGTGTTAATCAGAATTTTATTTAAATAAGTTTCATTGTAGCACAAGAAACAAAATTGTCAACTTGTTCTCTTGCAGTGAGCCGTGTTGTCTGCAGGGCCAGCTCAAAGCTTTCAGCAGTGTTAGCAGGACTGAATTTTGCGGTCCCAAGGTTGGAGGACTGGGCTCGTCCTGCTCCTGGATGGGGAAGGACGAAAGAAGGGCTGGAATGGAGGCGAGTCCTGGAGAGCAAGGCTTGCTACTCCCGTGCCACTGGGGTGGGACATCTGCCACATCCCCTTACTTGACTTTCCAGGGCTCTGCTGGTAGGTAATGCAAAAGCTATCTTGCCCGTTTCTATCAGTCATCTGCTCGAGGTAACTGCTGACTTCACCAGCGGCAGTGCCAGCTGTGGTTATTAGCTTGTCACGTTGAATGCTGTGTGGAAGGCAGAGCAAATACTGGGGCCACTGAGCCACAGTGGGAGAGAGGTTTCAATTGGCAATGCGCCTGTAAAACTGCCTTTCCCCCAGTGAAAGTCTGGCTGTTCTTGTTTACTACTTTATGAAGGTATTATTTCCATCCCCCGCAGAACCGCTATGAAATGTGTGTCTTGCCTTTGAACTCAAAGAGCAGGATGAATTCTCCCCCTCACCAGCATTTGACTGTGGTTGAGCAGGGTGAAAGGGAGAGAGACAACATTAATTTCGTCCTGGGTGTAATTCAGATTTACTGAGAAATGTTAAACCTGAGGTCTGTCCTGCTTTCTCCTCAACAATCAGCATTCCTACTGCATCAGTGCCAGCCCTGCTTCCTTCATCTCTGCTTACCTGTAGGATTCTTTCTTGGAGGGAACTCTCCATTGTCCACTGTGCACCATAAATGGTGTCACCTCAAGGACAGAAAGAACTGGAATTCAGAGAGTTGCCTAATTTACCCCAACTTGAGGAACATGGGATCATGTAATCTTTTATTGGTTGTAACCCATGCAACACTTCAGGCATCAGGAACAAAAACTTTTCTTGGTCCTAACTGGTTGAAGAGGCTTTATTAGGATAGGACTACATTGGCTTAACAAACATGATGGCCTAATCTTGAATCTAATTATAGATCCCTAACTGAAATACAGAAACCGCACTGACTTTGAGTCCAGATGTACCTGTGTCAACAGAGTCGGGGAACATGATGTCCTTGGGGCCAACCCAGCCTGCATATACAGGTGCTTCTGGGGCATCCCCTCTGGGAGATGTTTTGAGTGCTTCAGGTTAGTCTCTGGGCTCCAGCTATCCTATCAGCCCTGCCTGGAGTGATTAGGGCAAGATAGATGAGTCAAGGTTGGTCTTGCACGTGGATCCTTCTTATCTCTGATACCACTTGCAACCAGCACAGGCAAGATACAGGCTGCCTACCCTTTGTCTTGTGAGTGTCTGGTTGTGTCTCAGGAGCAAACTGGGGGTCCCAACATTTTTTTGAGCACCGTCTCTGGGATTGCTGCTGCTCTGGAGACACTCCACGAACACTTCTCCAGCTCATAAGGTATCCTGTGATGAATTTTTGAAACACTTAGTTATGGCCTTAAATACTTGGGTTAAAGCAGTAATTGTAGCTAATCACTGAAGGGAATAATGAGACACTTCTAGATATCAGATGACCTTATCACAGTAATACCTGTCTTGTCACGTTTTATTGTCTAGTGACATGATGAAGGTTTGGAAGATAATTGAATAGCAGGCATTCACGAGTGCAGCAGTGATTAAAGGAGCAAATAGCCTAACAAGCATGGTCAGGTACTGCATGTGTTTCAGCTGTTCATTTTGCTGAAGGCCAACAATTTATCCTATGCCCAGTGGCTACTGAGTCTCTTCAGGCCAGGCACATGCAATAAAAGTGGAATGTTAACTGGGGCAGAATGCAAGGCCTTAAAGGGACGGTGTTCTAGCAGGTACTGGTGATACCATATTCCAAGTTGCTTTGCTCTTAAATTTTAATTTAAACCATGGTCATTGAAATGCTTATGGGAAGGAATTAATAAAAGAGGCAGCATGTTTTGATACATATTGGGCATCTTCATTTCAAAGTGAAATCCGGGGCTAATTTTTTTCCTGCAGATGAGAAGACATAGCAAATGTTTTCAAGTAAAGCTAGTGGCATATGAGAGAGGCACTGTACTAATAAATGTGGAAAAATGCCAGTGTTGTGGAATTATTGACAGGTCTGACATAAAATTCAGTTTCTCCAACACCATTCCATCTAAACAGAATTAATGGGATATTACACTCCCGGGGTCTGTGACTGCAGGTATATCACTCACTAAACAGTTTCCCAGCTACGCAGTTAAAGGGGAAAGGCCAATGTTACGCTTAAAAGTATAAGCCTGTAAATACTTTTTGTATATTTGTATATGCACTTTTCTGATTTTTTTTTTTGTACAGCAGGTAGCTGTCTTGCTGCTTGCAGGATTACTGATTTACTGTGGAAATAGTCATAATCTGTTCTCCACACAGTCTGAGCTTTATAACAGATGTAGGGATCCTTGAAACTTGGGAACAGCTTGAGAAAGAACTCCTCAGGAGATAGTTTAAATGTTAAGTGTCCAGGCTCAGTTTCGCAAAGTTGTTTAAGTTTTGACCCTCCAGAGAGTAAATTCCCACTAAGACCAGAGGGAAGTACCCCTGTAGGTTTTAGTTTTTCAGATATCATTGTGAATTTGACCTCTAGCATCTATAAAGCCTCCTGTTGAGTGGCATAAAATGTTTCTGCTCTCCAGAGATTAGGCGTATTGGTTAGCTACGCTAATCCCCATCTGTCATGGAAAAAAAAAAAAAGAAGAATAAAAAGAAACAAAAAAAAAAAGAAGAAAAAAAGAAAAAAAAAAGTAACTGAGATCCGTAGACAGAAAGCAACTGTCTCCCCCATGCTATACTAACTTGCTGTCTTGCTGGACCATCAAACCAAGCTATGCTTGGAGGTTTGCCACATCTTCTGTTTCCTCATGAATGGGGCACTGACAGCAGTTGAGATCCTCATATTGCCCAAGCTCTCTTGACATGAGAGCTGTGCAGTGATTACAGATGAAGGGTGTTGGTTACATCTGTTTCAGGGCTGCTCCACTCTCTGCTAACAAGCTGAACTGCCTCAGGCCAGTTCCCTGTTGTTTGTGGCACTCCTACCTTTTCTCACACTTGTTCATGAGGCAACGCACTGATATTTGTTCTGTGTGGAGCTTGGCTGCCAAGCATGTCCTTATCAGCTCATGTCACCAGCTGGATCAGTTGGACAGCAGGCTAGAAGGGGGAGATACGGTCATGGTGCACTTTGAATGCTATTAGATGCACAAAGGCTTAGGAGGTTTTAGCTTTGCAGTTTTAAAGATCACATGTCTTGTAAAGGTATAATGATTCCTTCTTAAGGAATTTTCCACATATTTCCTCTTTGAAGAACTGGGTATATTCTATCCTGTGGAAATGCTACACCATATTTTAATAGTTTTTGCTTAGATTTTTAGACTGTCTTGAATGTGATAGGTTTGTATTTTCACTCAAATGCCACAGATCTCTTGTACATAACCCCCTTTAAAAATTCAAATCAATAAAGAGGGACCAAAAGTCTGCATCCCCAGTCTTACTGAATGAGGCCATGGACCAAAACCAGAATAAAAGGTGGATGCCATTTAGAAAAAAATGAGAGCACAAATAACATGTGACAGTATGGAGAAAAACTCATTTGTGGAACATAGTCATAAGCATCTTGACTTATCTGATCCACTTTATCTTTTTAGATACTTTTTTTTTAAATTTCAGGGAAGACAAAGTTTCATCTTGTGGCACAGTGCAAAGGAGAGGTGAACTTGGAGAGGAGAATGCTGAGCTGCTGGGATTTTTGCTTCTCATAAATGGCCAGTCTTGGGGCTCCAGTAAGGTTTTGATGTTGTCTCAGCTCCTTTCTGCCTATTCTTCTTGTGTTTGGATAGCACCTTCTGCAGAGAGGGGGAAGCATGCTCGTCGAGGAGGTGTTCACATGCCTCATGTGGCCTCGGTTCCTCAGAGTACATTGTCCTTGTGGGCCATTTGTCACCTAGCCTTACATTTGGGATAAAATAAATGAGCCTTTCAAGCGAACTTTCCCATCTTTTCAACTCTCACTTTATTCCCAGCCATCACAGTCAGGCAGTACTGAGTTCTACGGTCCACAACGAAGTCTTCAGCAGTCTCCGGTTTGATGGCAGGGCCAGGGTATCTCAGTTGGGTCTTAATTTTAAATTTGAGGACCTCACTAGGTCCCAGCTTATTTTATCCTTGTTTTCTTCTGCGTGAGATTAGAGTGCCTCTGCTGTCAAAATTACTAATAGACCCCTGAGGCAGAAAATGTTTCTTCTGTAATGATACGTACTATGCTACTTCACATCTGGAGTGCTGCAGGGCCACTATTTTGGCTACCTCTCACTTTGCTGGGGAGTGAGATGAAAAAATGACTGTCTTTCCTGGTATACCTTTAACATACTTTAGTTCAGTTTACATTAAATACCCAGGAGTGAGGACAGAATGACAGCTACTGTACTGTGTGAGCTGCCCAAAGGTAGACTCTGTTAATACAGAAGTTAGACAGTGTGACAGATAGATGAGAGATAAGCAAAAGGCTATTATCCCAAGGTAAAGTTATTTCAACATACTGCCAATAACCCCTACTTATAATTTGGATGAGAGGTGGGAAAGGCAAGACTTCAGCTGAGATCCTTTGACTGCCATCTACACCTTTCAGTGAGGCTCTGACACTTTATCAAAGAAAAGGGAAAAAAAAGAAAGATCAGTCTTTACATTCTGGGCAGATGTCCAATAAGAAACTCCAGCAGAAGATTAAAGTCTTTAACATGAAAGAGAGATCTAGTGCAATGTGTAATATCCAGCAGTTCTAAAAATAAGAATGTTTGTCAAGTCTGCAACAATCAGGCTGATTGCTAGCCTTGACAGCATGACATACAGCTCACAATCTGGCACAGGGGAAAAATGTTATTCAAATATCTTCACAGGCAAGCTGGCCTTTGCATTTACAGGAGAGGGACTGCACAACAGCTCCGGCCCAGCATGCTTAGTGTCTCTCCCCAGCTGTGACACCCCATTCCTGAGGAGCTTGGGAGGAGCTGGAAGACAGTTTCTGAGGAGGGTTCAACAAAAAACAGCTGTCTGATGTTGCAGGTCTGACCTTCTAATGCTCATTAGAGAGGGAGTCCTTGGCATGTCTGCTGGAGTGCCACATGTCGGCGGCTAAGTTGTTCAGCCTGCCATCAGCAGAAAGGGAAAGATAAGCCAAGAGAGGTGATGACTTTTCAGCAACCAGTGGCTGAGCAGGGGGTAGGACCATTCTCCACCCCAAAGCACAGAACAGGTAACTGACCAGAGAAAGCGCTGTACACAGCAAATGACTACTTGTGCGCTGATTGATTTCACAGTGCACTTCCTTTTGAAGGCCAAGTTCTCCCCTGGGAGCAGGAAAGGAGCACTACACCAGATCCAACAATGGGGGTGGATTTTGGGAGTGGAAAAGAAATGAAACTTGACCATAGCTACAAAGGAAGCTGAAGTTCAGAGTAGGATTCACATATGGAATAGTTATCTTCCCACTTCTAAGCACGATGGAGGAGCATTAAATATATGTTCAGGATATGGACAAACTACTAGTCCATGCTCAGAAAGCTTCCTGATATTTATGGCCAGAAATATGAACAGTGGCACACAGAAGGATTCAATTTGCTTCCTGGGAAGGAGCTGCTGTCTTTGGGCTCCAAGTGGTACCTCTGTAGCAGTGCTCTGCTCCTGGGCTGACTCCTGCTTCTCTGGGGGAGGCATCAATGCACAGGCAGCCCTCTTGCAGGGACTGAGCTCCAGTCAGAACTGAACTGGGACCAAGAGCAAACTATATGCCCTAATAAAGATGTCCCTGGACAGTAAGCATTTTTTCTTTCTAAGAAGCATGATCAACCTGGTTTTCTCTTGAAGGGAAAAAGGTTTTAAAATTCATTTCAGCTTTCAGCTCTTCCTAACTAGGAATGTAATAGGACACTCAGTGCTTTCTGTGAGTCTGAGACCTGCAGTGAAGCCTCTGGGTATGAAACTCTAACACCAGGTTCCTTGTCTTTCCTGGCTAGCCTTACTCATCACTCCATGAGTTCCACATTTGCAAATCACTCCTTTCATTTCCAAGTGTCCTTCTGATCCTCTTAGAGGCATAGGATTTCTTTTACTTATTTTTACTTTCCAGTAAGCCAAACAATGAAATCTAAACGTGAACATAATGTTAACCTTGCTACACACTATTAGAGGCCAAAAGAACAGCCGCATGAATTACATAGCTAATGTTCTTCAGAACCTCATTAAAATCCAGGACAGCTGAATGCAGATGCTCACATGACCAGAACCGCAGGCATTTGCAATCCTTCACATTAACAAAATTCCAGAGTACTTTATTAAAACATTGCAACTCCACCCACTCCCCAACACACCTCTGGGGTCTGTGAGCCGGAGGAAAGAAAGCATCAGGCAACAGAACTATTTCTGGTTCTGGCAGGCGTCCTCTGTTCCCAGATAAAGTCTTTGATTCCTGTAGCTTTTTTTCTTCTTTTAAATGCAGAACTTATGACTTCATACTTTCTTCCCGGGGCTAAGCAGTGCTGGTTCATAACCGTTATTGCACATCACCTTCTAGAGTAAATAACTCCTCATGCTCAATTCTCATGAGAATAAAATACAAGCTCTTGACTTCTGTCATCTGGGACAGGTCCTGCTTTTATAGCAATTCACTATTTTTGGAAAAATATGAACATTTTAGGGAAATACAGCCACAAATAGCTGGCTTAGTGTCTCACAGTTTGTCCCCAGGGCTGGACTGGATGGGGAACACCCAGTTTCTCTCACTAGAGGTCGAACCAGAGTTCATTGCTTCTTAACTCTTCCTATGCCAGTCCACAAGGCTGTTACCCATGCTGTTGAGAGCCTACTGCATCTCTGAGGGATCCTAAGGGAATTGTTCTATCCTTGCTGTAGAGACATTGGATGTACTGGGTCCATTAAATGATTTGAAATAGTTCAGAAAGTTTCAGTAATAAGAAATGACCTTCTGGCAGTGTCTTGAGTGAGGACTGAGAAAGTGTCCCCATATACAAACATGTCCAAAATGTTGCTGTTTCCTGGGAAAGCCTTGTCCAATTTATATTTGTAAGGTAAGCAATTAGTTAAATACTATAATTTATGTGTTTATGCACCCATAAGTGTGAATTGCAGTTCCTTGCCTCCTTGATCCTAAAAAGATGTGTCTGGGTTTAATGACACTAACTCAGCTGGTATTTTACCCACGGACACTGTTGGTGGCATCAGCATTTCTTGCATGACAGAATAAGGGTTCATTACCCCGGGAAAGCAAATCCAAACCCGTACCTAGGAACGAATCCAACACTACTCTAGCCATGCTCCAGCAACCCACGTCTGAGCATCCAACAACCTGAGCACTGCGGACTGAATCTACCATCAGCAATGTGTTTTTTGAGATCCCAGCTGTTACCCTGGGCTCATTAGGAGGACTGGCACGCAAAGCTTTCAGGAGAGAAAGAAAGATCCTGTTTTCTGCCAGTTTCAACACTTCTGCGTGATGTGTAGGAGGCAGCAAAGCATGTCCAGAAACCAGCTAAGCTGGAAGAACAGCCAAATCTTTCACGAGCGAGGTTCCCACTTTCAGCTGAGCAAAGGCAATAATGTTCCCTGAATGCGTTATTTCTGATGTTTAAAAATGCCTGGCTTTAAAAAAGTTCAGTAAAACTTGGCTTTGTGACTGTTGGTATGAACTTTATCATCGATTTCAGCAGAGCTAGAGTTTTATATAGACTCACAAATAATCTATAAAAACCGACCTATTTAAGCTCAGTCCAAAATGTTTTTATATTCAGGTTTACGATAGAGGATGGAAGACCACACTGCCAGTTTAAGTTGAGTCAGATGCTGAAAGCTCTTTTAAATTTAAGACATGATACTTGGGAATAGGATGACAGCCCCTACCATTTCACTCTTTAGTAGCACATAATAGAGCAAGTGCCACCTGTTATGAAAGCTGTCAGCGCTCTCTTTGGTGGAAGGGTGATTGAACAACGAAAAACGCTTCTCTGATCCAGTCAGGATTTATGATTACATGCTGCTGAGCACATTTCGGGGTTTAACTGTAAGAAAACGTACAAACATGAATGCATCTGTCTACATCACTGACCTTTGCCCCTGAGCGGGCAAATTTAGTTATTCCTTCTTTTGCCTATGACATATTTTGATTGCAAATATTTTATTCCACATCTCCTAACAAATTTTCTTCTTCCATAAAATTTCTTTTGATCACCTCTTTCGTACAACCCATTACTGATTTACCCCAAATCTACACGAAACAAAATGTACCCAAACTCACCAGGATGCAGTCAGATTTTTTCCCCCAGTTATTTCTCTCCTCCCCTGTTACTTAAGATTAGGAGAAACAGTTTCCAACCAAGTCGTGTGGGCAGGAGACCTGGTAGGGAATGGAGGCCATTTCCTTTTACAGAAGTGCCCAGGGGGATCATGCTCTATTTAAACAGGCCTTCTTGCCAACACAAAAAGGATGCATATGGCTGGCTTCTGTTATTCTACACTGCCTTAGCTTAAGGAGAATATTTTTTTGTCTCTCACTTGTAAATAAATTTTGCAAGTCCCCTGAAGGCTTTGGGTGAGTTGTGCCAGATGAACCTTGTTTGTTAGGATACTTAGCACAATTACCATAGAACACCTGTTTTGTTATGACAACATTTCGCGTACGTACAACCAATTCACCGTAGTAATCCAGAGCCTGAGGACTTCACTCTTTGCTTAAGGTTTGTTTCTGTTTGTTTAAATAAGCATTTAAGGCAAAGCAAAATGGAAATTCCAGCACTTGATCAGGTTCTGGCAAGCAGCTCAGGGAGTTGTGTGGCAAACCAAGGAGGAGAGTGCAGAGGTGCATTTCTACCCTACCACTGTCATGCTTGGAGAAACGAGGGTGGTTAAAATGAAGGTGACAGAAGAAACTACTGCTCAAGGACTTTGAAGCAGGTGAGCTCTTAGGGTTATCTAGGCTCTCCCCAATGTCCTTAGCTATCCCTACGATTGCCAGAATTGAGTGAATAAGGTGCTTCTTGCAGGCTCAAGATGGAGATCATGCCAGCTTATCATTGTCTCTCTCGTATTAGGTGATCCAGCATGGAAATTCATGTGTCTGGGATGAAGACAGAAAACCATCAGAAACAATAATACCACCGGCACTGGGTTTTATTTTGTGCCTAATCACAGGCACAGGGAAGTTTTGCCTCACTTTCAGCTTTGTGAAAATGTCACAAAATAAAATTTATTGTTAAAGAAGATTTTATTTGTTACTAACTTTTGGATTTTAGAAATACTAGATTTTATGCAGAGTTAGGAAGTACATATATGTAGTATTAAAGCACTTAAACCAGATAGAGTACTACTATTTCATAACATTTTCTTTTGTATTAGTTGGGTTTGCAATTTATAGGTCTACAAAACCTACCTTTTTAAAAAAATCAGAATACAAAAGTTTCAAAGTTATTTTCAATATTTATTTTTTAAAAAAAATGTTGAATCACTATGGAAAACTCTATCAAAATGCCAGATTTCAGTGCACAGTCATTTTTACACTATAAAAAACTGCTCACATTAGAAGATGAGTCAGTTAAAAATTTTATGAAGCTGAAGCAGTTGTTATATTAATGTTGAATTTTCTAAGGGGTGAATTCTTATTTGATAGAAACTGACATGCCCACATGCCACCAACTGCAGCTGACAATCTCATTCTGAATACAGTCTCCTAACTCGAAAAAGTATAAATGCATTCAAAAAACAATTAGAAAAAAAATCATGCATAAAGACCATCAAGAACAATTCCATAAAAGAGATGTAAGTTCTTAGGGTGTCCTTATAGCATGGATTTCTAGGTACTAAGAGGTTTTGCTGAATAAAAATATGCTTGTCCTGTTCTGATAATATTCTCTAATCATTCAGTGCCAGATGCCGAGCAAGCCTGGACTGAGCTATGTGGATCCTTGGTCTGGCACAGTTCTGTCACTCTGATTTTATGTTATTTCTTCAAAACTAACAACACGCTGGCTGTCATCAGTCACACAGTTTTCTCTCATATAGTAGAGACTACTGTACTTAGATTTTCAAATGAAGACACATTTAACTTTACCTACATATATTTTGTGAAATATAAAATGTGTGGTGCAAAATATTGTTGCGCTTAATTTCTGTAAAATATCCATTTAAGACACCCCAACTGACTTCAGTCACGGGGAAAAATGCATTTAAAATGTCTATGCTCTGACTTGCTTTTGCACAAGAAATCACATGCCACAGATGCACATTTTGTTTTCAGCTACAAATTTCAGACTTTTTTTCCCCCTGCAAGGCATACTGAGCTACCACTGCTGAGTGGTGCAGAGGATTTAGCAGGCACAGTTAGAAAAGAACCCCCTGGAAATCCCATCAGTGTGTCAAGACTGATGTTATTGATGTCTATGAGGAGACTTCTCATTCCAACCCCTGCTGCTCCTTTAGAAACCCAGAGGATTGTTAACATGGTTAGAGAGAGTTCATGAACTCTTCTCTGTATGAATGCAAAGTATCTGGAACATTGATATGGAAGTGAAGACTCTCTTGCCTTTGTTTCTATTCATGTTCCTTTACATAATATTTTAATGATTAAGAACCAGATTTAGCCCTCTGATATGCCAACTGATTCCTCTGAAGTCACCTGATTGTTACCAAACACAGAATTTAGCCCCGGATTTCCTAAAAATAAAGTGATAAAATTCCCACCTCTTCCAACTTCATAGAACTTTCAAATAAAACCATCTCCTTTGGCTACTGCCATCTCTTGTTGATTCTACTAGAAAGAAAAAGAGAAAAGGAAGCTTAGAAGACACAGCACAATGGTGTGGATGTGGCTTTTGTGCTGGAGGCATAAATATAGGTTAATTTCCTCGCAGGGCATTTCTACCAGTCCACCAGGCAGGTGAAAGGCCTGATCCCCTCTAGCATCCCCCAAGTGCAGTGTGTACCACTGAGGTGATCACGAGCTGTATAACATGAAACAGGGAATTAATTACAGCAGCTCTTCATTAATTTACGCACCTAAGCCTCACTCAAGAAAACTTCAGGTTTTTGCTGGACTAGGTTTAGCTTCTTCCTGGATGCCAGTCTGCCACCAGCTGCCTCCACTGCTTTCCCTCCCTCTCCTGCAGAGGGTCAGTAGAGCTTGTTAGACTGGGTCTCATTCTTCACCTGTGATGTGCTCTCACATCATGAGCTGGCACCAAGTACTGCCTGAGAGCTTCTGGAACGGAGCAAGTTCTATGCTAGAGCCCCTCGAACTACCTGTTTATCTATTTGCAAACATAGCTAAGATGCCCCCCTACTTTTTTTTTTTTTTTTTAATATAGCTTTCTCTTTTTGACAGCTTGGACTCTTTTATATTCAGTGGGTCAAATTCTGAGGAGTATAAAATTGATTTAGCTTGCAAACAAAAGGTCATCTTACACTGTGCTCTGAATTTCAATTTCTTGATACTTCAGAGTTACAGGATGAGTTATGAAATGCACAATAGCTACTAAATAATTTTAAACACCTTTTAGCTATAACTAATACAATGTTTACAGCTGGCATGCAATTAAGAAAACTGGTTGACACAGCTCTAGGCTGGTAGGTCACTTTGGGAGAGTAAATATATGCTGCATCAGGAGCCTATTTTTTACCAGGGGTCTATTCAGAGTACTAGCTGGGGCACTCAATTTTCACAGCTATCATACTGATTAACTTCTGAAAGATGATGAGATGGAGCTCAGACATGTAAAAAAGAGGCATTCTTGACTGTCTTCTCTGCCATACCTTCTCATTTAGCTGGCTTGCTTCATGTGTTTAGGTATGGGGAAGTTTAAATAAAAGTTTTTAGCCTGAGACTGTAACAAAATACAGAGATTTTAGACGTGATGGTGGGTGAACATGGTATTTGGTGTAACCTGATACCACATTTTCTCTGTAGTAAAGAAAATAAGTAAGAGATTTATTGACAGTGGCTTATGGACAGAGTAATTTGTTCAAGCCAAATGCTAAAACAACAAGAAGCCTTCTGCTGCTGCCACTACCGAAGGCACAAGCAAACAGCTCTTATCTTGGAACTGAAGTCTAACTAAACACACTGCCTCTCTGCATCTAGACAGTGTGTGGCCAGAAGAATGCTGAGCAATTTTGCCATTCCTGGTTAGCTTTGCCTAACGATAGCCACAACGCTTTTAGGTTTTTATTCGTTTTTTTCAGTAGATGTGTATCCAATGGCACACTCTCTCGAAGCGTAAACTCGAACAGAAACAAAACACATTTCAACCAGCTACATTTTGCCACTAAACATAACATTTCTCTGCTTAAGCTGTCAATGATCCTGTCATTTTTTTCCAGAGTGTTGTATGATATTGTGCTTCTGGGTCCTGCTATACCAAGTGAAGTCAGGAATTCCCTTCTCAGAGTGAAGGCTTCATTGCTGATGGCTGTATTGACATGGAGATGATGGCTGAGGGTAATATGCATTGAAGGCACATCAGTCTGTTGAGACTGGTGATAGTCATTCCTGAAATGCTAAAAATAATCCTAAATTTTTCAACATTTTTTCATGTTAGAACATGCTTAATTGGAAGGTATCATAATTTAAAGAATTCAGGTCTGAATCTAGCTTTGTTTTTTTACTTGGTGAAGTAAGTGGAAAAGGCATCAGATTCAGATGGAACTGTAAGCTGTGTGGGATTTTTATTCTTAGCAGTGCCAGTACACTTGCATGTGAGTTCCTGGCATGCAAGTCTGCAGCAAAGCCCAAGCTCAGCTTTCCTAGTATTTAAAAGGCTTCATTAGTCTCCGAGAAGGAAGAACCTACTGCTTCTGGCTGCCCAGGTAGACAGCTAAAAAGGACAGACAAGATATCATAAGAAGGATGCAGATTCATTGAGGATGTGGTTTCATTATGTGTTTGCCAGGAGGAACACGAAACAGAAACCTCAATCGTGCAGAAGGCTGAGTGCAGAGAGACACTGGAAAGGACCTCGGCCGCTGTTTTTCCTTCATCCAAAGGTGAAAGGACCACTGAGATCAGTGACTTATGATTGAATACTGTTACTATCCCTTATCACTAAGAATGTGAGCTCTTCATTTATATATGTAATATATCAATTTATATAATATATAATATAAATATAAATAATAATAAATATAAATAATAATATTATTAATTATAATTATTATTAATAATAATACAATTATAGTAATATAAATAATAAAATATATATTTATATATGTAATATGTTCCTGGCTGCGGTGCAATTTTGGGGACTGGATGCAAAGGAATAGTCCTTTGAGAGGACGCTGTTGGTCCCTGTGTATTCTGTTCACATCTCAGGGAGCAAATCTTGCATTTGCTCACCAAGCAGCAATATAAACAATCATTTCTGTTGCTGATGGGTAAATCAGAACAGATCCCAGGCTGTTCATCAATTGTTCTAGAGCAATTCTTACATGTGGCAGCGTATGTTCACCCACGTGCTCTGGCTTGCTGCCTGGAGAGGATTCATCTCTTCAATACACTTGAGGCTGAATGTCCCAGATACTTGTTTTATCAGCTTCTAGCTATTTGGTGGTCAGCAAACCAAGGGTTAAAGAAAGGGTTTAGCTGTTTTATTGATGAATATATGATTGTTAACTTACAAAACTAAATTACACAGCGAAAGGTTCAGTGGTTTGGGACTTTGAAATATAACTTTTATGCAAGTCTTTATTTCAATTTCTGATCAATAATTCTCAGAAGATGGCTTCATTTTTATTGCCAAGAGCTGTGTTTTTGTGAAGGGTATTTTCTCCAAAAATAACCAATGGTTCAGGTGATTTACATCTGTTTTGAAACACAATGTCTTAGTATGCACTTTACCTTATTGTGGATGTCTGTCACTCATGCTTCAGTCCAGTGGAATTACTGGTGAAACTATGACTAATAAAATTGGTTGTGAACAAAAATTCAATAACAGCAAAGTTAATTACATGTTTACAAGAGTATAAACTTACAGTTTGATCAATATGTAAATTCTGACCTTCAATGGTCTTTTCAGCCTTCTTTTAAGCTTTTAGTCTTGCAAAGATTAACTTAACTGCCCAGAACTTCCTTTTATGAAGTTACCAGAATATGAGAACGAAGAACTTAAAATGGAGACTTCATATTTTTCAAAAATTTAAAAAAATACAAGCTGTTGATGCTGTGAACACTCATTCATCTTACTAAATAGCAGCGCTAAACAGATACATATTTACTAACAAGAATAGCTACTTAACACTTTTTATATTTATTTTCATATAAATTATGCAATTAGCTATGTTAACACAGCATTCTTGAAACACACTGTTTGAGACTCCTGTCAAAAGTGAAGAGGATGGTAAAAGGGACAGTTGTTGAATCAAAGCATTTTTGAAGTTATTTGTTTCCCAGTGTCTGCCAGATCAATCTTTATATATTGATGATCATCTTTCCCTGACCAAATGACTATTTTTTATCTATCTTTCCTGAAGAGCATCTAAAGACACAAGTGCACTTGATTTTATACTGCTTCTTCTGGGGAATCCGTTTCTCTTCCAGATGAAACAGTCATATCATTCCCTATGTAACATTACTATAGATAGTAATAAGCTTGATGCATAGAAGCTTTATTCAGGCCAGTGAAGAAAATATGTTTTTGGACAGATAACTTTCTGGTTAAGCTCTAATTTGACTTTGGAATGACATGTTGTTGGAGTGAACAATTTGCAGAATATTGCCAGCTGCACCACAAAAATTCTCTGAGAAGGACATTGTTTCTATCTAGACATTTATCATTTGTATGTTTGCTTGTCTGGTTTTGTGTGTTACATTTCTGTCCTCAGAGCCAGCAGGGAATTGCAGTGGGACAGAAACTGAAGGAAGTTCTACCTCAGACATGAATATATCCTATTGTGTAATATGAAGCTGTTATTTTTCTGAAGGATTTGTGGTTACAAAGCAAACCACGAGATCAAAGCAATTAGATGCTTTCTAGCATGTTCAGACTAAATGGCTTCTACAGGAGGATGTGTTCTGGTTCAGCACTTAGGAAGCTCTTAGACAATGAAGTAGGTTCCTTGATGGACACAGAAAGGATTGACTTATTATAAAATAACCTGCAGAATTTCATTTGATGCTTTAAAATGTTTATTCTCTCAGGAAGATTATATCTCTGATTTGTAGTAACAGAGAGAACTTTGTTTGGGAGGAGTGAAATCTTATGGCTTATCCAGCCATAACTTTCTGCTTCTGCAACTTCCCTCGATGTCCTACCATCCGTCTAGACCTATCAAAAGTCCTAAATGTTCCTTCTGTCCTTTGTGGCAGGCTTTGTCAGTGTGCTAGAGCAGAAGTCCTGGCCAAGGAAGGTTTACTACTCCATTTTAAATAGCTACGAGAAACTACTTTTTCTGCTGGTTTAAACTGATATCCTCTGATACTGTCAGTGTTACCTCTGATACTCTCAGGGTTACCTACCTTAATGCTTCATGAAGTTAAGCTGATTTTCCCTGATTTCCTTCTTGTTAAGGTAACAGAATTACAGAAGGGAATAAACCACCCAAACATTGTAATTTGCTTCAGTATCAGGAATCATTTCAGTCCTGACTATATGGGGAATAGTGTCACCCGGGAATAGCCTTTTAAATGTACAAATTCAGAACATCATACACGTCACAGGATCGTAGGTGGTCAGGCTATAACAGCATGGAAAGCTTACTCTAGCATCCAAACCAAGAGATACTCTTCAGAAGGAAGTGTAGTTTTCATGATGTGGAGCATGCCTTTTCCCCAGCACTGGAGACATAACTGGGAACCAGAGAACCCAAGCAGCTTGCATGAGGTATGTGACCTTGCAGAACCGGCTGCAGCATTTCTGTTGGTGAAAAAGCCAGAGCTGTACCATGACTCGCTGCTGGAGTATAAAGTTAAGTGTATTTTGCATGGTATTTATGAGATAAGGCTAAAAAAGTCTTGGTAACATAGAACGAACGTAAATTTTGCCCTAGTTACTGAGATCTAATTATGATGCTGAAACAAAAAAGGGAGTGTAAAGTATCAGGCAACACACGAGAAGCGAACCTAGTGAGAATTACTTGGTCATTGAAATCTAAAAGTCAGGAAGGTTTCGATCTTTGGGCTCACCTATAATTTGTGCACCATAAATGTAGACTGAAGTCGTTAGGGACTTTGTAATGACAGTGCTGTCTATAACAGTATCATCAAGCAAGACATTGGCATAAATCATTGGCACTTTGCAAAGTGTCACTTCTGTCAACCTCCCAGTGATGTGATCTTTAGTCTTTCAAATCTATAGACTGGCATTTGGATCAGCTAAGCACCTAACATCTTGTCTTGCATATTAAAGCTGCTTTAGCCAATATCTAAATGCTGAAGTAATGCCTGCTTAAAAATATTTTTGAATTATTTGCATAACATAATCCCACTATTTTAAAGCTTTCCTTTAGGGCATAACTGTACAGTCTGTCCTCTCTTGATGGATTCACAACTACCTTAATCAGTAACAAAAAAATGGTATTAATTGAGGCAAGCAGCCCTATAAAATGACTAAATAGATGTTAAGAAGAATTAGATACTAAAATAATCCCAGTCTATAAAATACTTCCAAAGAAATGCTATGAAGATTAAAGCTTTTCAGTTTGAAATTGTTTTAGATGATATACAAGTTTTTATTACGGATAGAAACTGTGCTTGTATGGGTTGAATATGTAGACTAAATAACATAGGTAGATGTAATAAGATCTGAAAGTGGACAGCAAGCAAAGAAAACTCTCTTTTGCCTCTCCAATGAACCTCAAACTAGAACTCAGCAATGTAGCACCTCTCTGGACAATACTGAATTCCTATTGGAATTGTCTTGGTTTACCTCTGGGTGAGCTTTTAAAGATGATGTATTGCTAGATGTGCAAGCACTGCAAGGTATGTTCCCAGCCCTGGACTTCGGCCAGTGTTACTGATGAATTGTTGCACAGTCCCTGGTATGGTCTTGTTCCCTGACTGTTGCCTCAAGAACACCGATTGGTACAGATGTTTTTGTAAAGCTGTCTGAAGCTACTAGAAAGCACGTGCAGAATGTCCTTATGACTACACCGGGATGACAAACCATAGTCACTCCATTATGCTCTTCTAATCCTTTCTCAAGCTATTACTGATCAGGGTTGTATTTTGTATGAGATTTTAGAACAGTTTTCTCTTGGATTATGGGTATATTTGCTGCACTTTAAGAGCCCTTGTAGTCTGTGCCAAAGCCAAACTGATTGATACACCTACCACGTAATTAAAAAGATGTTGCTGTTGCATTTGCATGCGCAATTTCAGTCAAAGGCATGAAATCATATTTGCCACAAATAAAATTACGTGTAGCTCTATGAAAGTCAACAATTTCATGATTGTCTGTACCCCAGACTAAACTAGCATACTCACAGTCTAGAAGATATGTTAAACCTTACATTGTTTGGAAAAGGCCGTATTAGACAAGTGGATGTCATTCTCTTCTCCACTGACCACTGGAAGTTTTCGGACCATTTCTAAAATGTATGTACAATGTCACTAAAAACAGACCTGTTTTCATTACATTTAGGTATTTGTTGAAAAAACTGAAGAGGTTGAATTGAAGGCAACAAGGCGTAGCTATTACATTAACAGTAAGCATATTCAAATTCAGGTTGAGTTTTAAGAAAGATACAGGTGTTTAGATTTTACAGAGGCCTTTCAAAATTCTGGCATAAGTAGCTGTAAAGTCTCATTTTTCAGTAAAAAAACAAAGCTGAAAGTATTATTTATAGTACTGTGATGTATATGAGCTCTTTGATGAACTGAAGTCCTATTGTTCAATATTCTTTGTCCAGGCATAACATAATTTTGGTTTATAGTTACCATCTCAACAGAAGTGGACAGTAGAAGAATGGCAACAATCTCACAAAAACTTCGCAACTGTGAGAATCACAGATGGATGACCTTACAAATTGATTTTACTGTGTTTTTGATTGCCAAAGGTAATAAATGAGTAACTTAGCCGGGTTGTATCGATAAATTTGAAGCAAAATGGCTAAAGCTGGACATGAATAAACAAACATGCTCAGAGTTGAAAGATTTATACCTCTTTTAGCATAAAAGCTGCTATATCTTTCTAGATATGTTGAAGTCTTCAGTGTCTATTTTGGAAAAGCTCTTTTACAGGCGAAAGAAAAGACTAAGACTCTACATTATAAGCCTTTAATGATCAAAAGTACAAGCAATAGATGTAGTTTCTTATTTCAAAGACTAGAAGATCTTTCAAAATTAACTTGGAAATACAGTAAGAGCATCATCCATCCTCCACCTGAAACTCAAAGGAGAAGACCCACTTCCATCATTGTTATTCGATGTTAACATATTCATAGCATATCTCCTAGATTTCTTTTTGTGTCTGTGTTTTTAAGCTGGGTGAAGTCATAGCTTTCTGAAAATACCAGGAAGGAAAACTGAACGAATACTTGCATTTCTGCTTACCAATCTTGTTTTGTCTGTAAGCGCAAAAAATATATTTTCACGTTTACATAACTTTTTCTACAGTGCTATGTTAATCGATGAGGGATGAGACAATACGTATGTATCTAAAGGGATGAGAAGAAAGAATTACAAAAATTATTTCTATCAGGTGTTTGACTAGTAATTCGAAACAAAAGAAGAAACCATTAGCAGTGAAATTAATGGCTGTCTTGCTATAGGCTTTGTGGGGTCAGAATTTTCATCCCTAGTATGGAGACAAGAGCAAGAAACATAATTGCACAAAACATAATAAATTCAGGCTTAAGTCTGGAAAATAAAAAGCTGATACTCCAACTCCATTTCTAGTCTCTCCTCTGCTACATGTTTTATCTAACCAATCAGAAGCAAAAGACAAGCTCACTAGATTTCATACTTAACATTTCTTGCCTTGAATAAATTTATAACATCCAAGGTATGGGCAGAGGAAGTGTCTTGACCGGAAAAAAAAACATCAAACGCACCCTCCCCTATACTTCAGCTCTTCCTTATAATGGACTCTGCATGAAAAGATCTAAATGATTTCACCAGATATTGAGGTCAGTGAGCTAAATTCTCTGCTCTTATACAGTACCACTATAGCATAACTGCTGAAGCCATTTAAGTCAGATGAGTGGAAAACTAGTCTAAATGAGAATGGATGTGTCTCAGGAAGGAGGCAGGAAGATCTGCAACCCCAGAAAATGCTGTATCTCCTACAGCATAGCTTCTTGGCAGAAGGGAGAATAACATTAAGGGAAACTCCATTTCCTTTCAGGTTTGTATGCACCCTCCCACTTAACATAGAATATGGTTTTTCCCCTATGTATAAGCAGCAATGGTTCAAATGAAACACAGCACTTCAAGCACAATTGCTGCACACCTAGAAAAACCCAATGATATTAATCCAGTGCTGGGAGACACTGAGTGGTAGTGAGTGGTATGTCACTACAGGTATAAATTTCTTCAAGACAGAGGCCGGATCTCTTTGTAGTGCTCAGATGGACAGGCCCTCTCTGCGGTATTTCATCTGCAGAGAGTTTTACTGATGGGTGTGGGCACACTTGAGAGCATGGCTGCTTGTTGTCTCTCTCTCTCTCGCGCTCTCTCTCTCTCTCTCTCTCCCTCCCCCCCTCCCCCCAGTTTGCCCCTCTTTTGAGCTTTATCTGCTTTCAAAATACATTGAGGTTTCCTGCATCTTCCCTTCCATCTATTGTTCATGATATTTCTACTTTCTCAGTTGTTCTGATACAGAAAAGTCCTCTCTCTGCTCTTGTCTTTAGCTCCCAGTGAAAGAGTTTGGAGAAGCAGCATCAGCAACTGGCCCTTCCCAACATCCAAGATTCAGCTGGCCTGGAAGAAGACGACAGTAGTAGTAACTAGTAACTTCAGTAACTGTGGGCATAACTGTAGGTGATAAATGTTAAGAGGTCAGCTACCAAGGTAGCTAATTTAACAGGTTGCTGTGCTGGTTTCCCCTCCTGGGACTTTCATTGAGTTCTCACTGATTTTCAGGAAACTGGGCCTGGCTTTCCCAAGACTTTTGAAAATTTATTTAATCAAGTCTTTAAATTCTTGTACCAGTTCTAATACAAGGTGTTACTGCTTCACTTATGATTTACCAGGGAGGCTGACTACTTGCGATATAGTAGGCAGTAATGATTCATTTCTTTAAGTGCCTGGTCCTAAGTGGGACATAGCTGTAGCAAAGTAATATCTTCTTATTTCCTTTCTTTCTGCCTCTGTCACCATCAAAATATTCCATCTCACCACATTTCGTAAGGAGCTTTCACCTGATATGAATTTTATACCTAGCATTATTTATGATGCTCTGTGTGTCCCAGTCCTTTTGTACATTTTGTCAATATAGATGAAAATGCTTCAAGCCTGGATATCACTACGTGTTTGTAGAACAACATAACCTGTGCTGGTCAGGACTGCAGGGTGCTACTGCTGTAGTTAGTTGACTAGCTTGACTCTTCAGTAGTAAATTGGGTTTTGTACTAATACTGAGTCATTCTCAGGACTGACACATCTGAAGGAGTGGAAAATTCCTTTGATCTAGCCATTGTAATCAAAATAGTGCAAAAGATAAATTTAAAAATGTGTTATATAGTTTAAAATTATAAATCATAATCGTAAACACTGACTTTTAAAACGCAAAGATGTAAGGGGTACTTGTGCTTCCTAAAGTTTCAGGAAATGGTTCTTCAGCTTTGCTTCAAGTATTACTTACCCTTTACAACTAGTATCTGGTAAAGGAGCTTTGAAAAGTGTTTGCATCCACAATAACTTATCAGAAAACATGTGTAAAAATACTCAGAGACAAGGCACACAACTGTTCCTTATGGACCTACGATGACAATATGTATCAAACACTCAGCACATATCTAGGCAGCAGCTAAAGTTCAGCTACTCAACTTTAACCCCCAAGAGGAGGTCAACAGGAAAGAGGAATGCATGTTAAAGCTCACACCGATGTTAAGTGAGATTCCTTCAATGGGGCTTGAACTCCTACTCGAGATATCAGCAGCAGGGCTGAGTGCCTTGGAATGCAAATCGAGCTTGTTACTCAGCATCACAGGAGTCATAAAAGTTCTACATCAAAGATGCAGATACAGGCTGAATTTTATCCAAGGGATATTTCACCACCTACCCAACGGCCAGCTTCCAGTCTGAGAGTGGCAGGGAATACTTTGAACTACTACTGCTGATTAGACTCCCTCTGACTTCACAAATACTTTATCATTGTTTGTTCCACTAAATTAATAACAGAAATGCAAGATCTTGGAACGCAGACCTCATGAAATGCTCTCATAGATGAAAATCCTTGCACCTTACAAGCTGCATTGTTACTGAATGATCTTTCATTTTGAGTCTTTCATGTACAATTAAAAAAAAGAGGAATATAGTTTCTGAGTGTTGCCAGACTAAATAATGAACTGTACAATTCTACTGACCATGAGATGACTCCAAACTATAGTGATTAATTTAAGACAATTTAGCCACCCTGCTTCATCTACAAGCATAGCAAAAAAATCCCAACCAACCAACCAACCAACCAACCAACCAACCAACCAACCAACAAAACTACCAGAGGGACACGTATGAGAATGGTACAGGTAAAAAAAATGCCTCAGTTTTTGTTGCTCATTGTTCAAAGTTCAAAGCACATGAAAGGGCCCAGCAAAGAACCATTGAGTTCACACTTTATTCATCTCTTAAATTAGGGGGAAGGATGTACCAAGGAAGTGAAGACATTCAGATAAATTGAGGGGATATAAAGTGGAGCAATAAAATTCATAGTGATCATTTGCATAAACTCAGGTGTATTACTGTTAGTAGATCAAGCAATTGAATGAAAGAGAAAATAAAACCATGCAACAAAAGTCACACAAAGAATTAAAATAAAGAGACTGGAACAATGTTTTTTTTTTTTTGTGGTACTGGCCACACAAGATATAAGGTACGAAACAAGACCAATGAAAATAAGGCCCAGCAGTTTGGACCCTTTTTTTTCATTCTTGTGATGAAGATGAAAGAAGAGATACATCAATCAGTTTTCCTCTTAAATTCTGGAAGGTTTTAAGATACTGCACGGCAGAATGAGGTACAAAACTGCGGACAACAAACAGGCGAACAGGAACATTCATGACGAAAAAAGATCTGCACCTTTGGTCTTCTATTTCAATCGTATTTTTTCTTCTGCTTGTCTTTGTGTTGTTTTTGCTGAGAGGACTTTACCCGCCGTTTCCTTCCATGCTATTTTCCGTATGTCTCCTTTTAAGGTGTGAACTCGACCATTCACGCTGATCACCCTTTGGTGAAGGCTGTCCTGCCATCACCCATACACAATGCCAGTGAGCACCACTACACAGCTGGCCCTAATAGAGCAAATAAAACCACGGGGAGTCTGAACGTGTGTCAAATCTGCCCTCGCTCAAGGAAGATGTTTTATTCTGTGCAGTTGTTTCCTGGTGAATCTATGTGCTCTGCTTCTTCTGCAATATTCATTAACACAAGTCACTCGTACAGTAAATATTTATTTAACTTTAAGATTTATATAGTGTCTTTCCCTACAGCATCTAGGTGGTATTTGCAGAAATTAAAAACATAAGTTATATGAAGCTTTCAATAGTGTTTTGCATTAAATTGCTACTGTTGTCAGAAATAAATCAGCTATATTGTCATGAAATGAAATAAACCTAACAAAACCCAAACAAGCAGAAGTACAAAATCAATCAACCAAAAGCTAACCAAATAAATGTGGCTTGCATAAATAAAAGCAAGAAAGATTGGCTATCAACTACATCAATGAAATACCTAGACATGAATGAAAGCAGGCATCATTAATCTGCATTGATTGCACTTGTTTGCTGGGCTGTGCTTCCTATCTGACCTGAACACTCGCTGGGAGCCATATTGCTGGTGTTATTTGTAGGCAGATGTCTGTTTGTAGCAGAGCCGGTGTTAAAGGCGAGTTTAGGAATGTGAAAGGGGAGCATTTTTCTCTGGCAGCAAAGGCGGCTTGAAGGGTTCCAGTCTTGTTGATAATTTTCTCCTTTGTCTCTCTGTTCATCACTGCAGCGGTTGCTTAAGGGCAGCCATTAGTGCAATTTTGCTATATGGTCAATCGGTGAGTTGTTTTAGATTAAATATCTCCAAAAGCACTATTAACAAAGAAAATCAGAGAGAACAGCAAGCTCCTTCAGTCCACTGATCCACTTTAGGACATGATATCAAAAACTGCTAAACCAGCATCATTGAGAGACCAGTGACCTCTGGGAGGGAGAGGAGAGGGAGAAAGAGATGCTGCAGAAAGCTCTTCAGCTGGCTCTCCTGCCAGGGAAACTGTGCAACTACACACCAAGTTAGGGAGCTATGCCAGTCTCCATGGTAGCTGTGGGAGAAAAAGGGACCTTTCCATTTCCCAAGTCCCTCAGATGTCTGAAGCTGACTCTGGTCAGTCACAGACACAGTGTCACATGTGAGCTTATTTTTTAAACACTCCCCACACCATTGCTTTACTTTTTCTTTTCACATCGGGCTACATGCTCAGCCCGGGGTAGGGTAAAGCACTTAACCCACTGACTTCACACATCCAAGTTAGGAAGGCTTCAGTGAACAATGGCTTTCTATTTGCATGCATTGTTGCCACAGATTTCCTTTAATCATGGATTTCTCCCATAACAAAATACACAAAGAGAGGAAGGGAGCTTGGATCTGCCACAATGCTTCCAACTGAGCAGTTCCCAGTGAAAGATGCCAAATCTATCAGATGCCTACATGGAAAGCCAAGCACTCTCAAAAAAAATCCACTCTCAGAGCACCTTCTGGCCCATTATCTGCACTTCCATTTTACCTTTTCACCATCTGGTTTTTTAAGTTCTAAAATGTGCTGGATTAAGTTTGGTTTTCATTTGTATCCAGCCAGAGAAATAACATTACCCATCAGTAGAAGAGAGCAAAAATGAACCCAGAGTGGTTTCCCTTGCATATCAGTCCTGCAGCCATGACTCTCTCTGCTTGCATTAGGTGGGATTTATTTTTCCCTTTGTGAAGAATCAGTGGTTTGACTTATGGTATTACTTGGCGTGATAATGGTAGTGCAGAGACCAGCTCTTATTACACCAGTTTGGTAACAGATTCAGATATAAACAATTATACCTTAGAACAGCATCTTACTATCTTTCTCCTTTTAATACCACATCATGCTTTTTAAAAGATCCTTTACAAGTCCTTGGTAAGGAAACCCATCTGCATCATTCGCCCCTTTAAAGACCATCTTTGGTGAAATAGGTTTCACGGGCAATATAGTGAGAGCTTCATAGGAAATCAGATTTTTTTCCTCACTTTGTTGTACAAAAGGTTAAAATTTATTTCTGTTTGATCGTGCTCACCTCAAAGATGTCCCCTGCAGGCTCTGTCTGTTGGCAGTTAACATGGGTTTAAAGAATGCTCTCTAGGCCATTCTGCAGCAAGAAAGTAGTAGGTCTTACATGGAAATGCAAACAAAACCTTTAAAGCTTTTGATCTTCTTGGGGACTTGATGAAATCTCTTGAGCAAATTGAAGGATTACATTCAACAGCAAACATGTACAAGTATAACAAATTAACTGTAAATGATATAACCAACCTAAAATGGAAGTATAAGATATTACTGTCTTATGGCAGTATTTGAACTCTGTTTCACTGAAACTCAAGGATATTTTAAAAGCAATGGTAAATGACTATTGACTACAAATATTCATTCAAATGCAAAAGAGAATTGCTCTGGGCTTTCTTTTCCTTTAATCTCCTTCTGATTTGATCTAAGCACATCCTTCTAACCTTAATGCAGAGGGGTGGGAGGGAGTGGGGGGGGGGTTGGGGAACAAGCTGTGAAATTCATACTGCTAATCCCCTGAGGACTTTCTAATCAGACAAGAGCCACTAGGGAGACAGTTTCCTAAAGGTCTTTTGTTTCTCCTCATGTAAAGAACACAGAGAGCAGGTACTGCTGTGCACGGTACACTGAGACTTTTGCATGGTAAAACAAAAATGCTTTGAAAGGAAGCAGGATTACCATATCTTCTTGTACTAATTGTCATTCAAAAAGGTGACCTATAAATTTCCCCCTGCTTTGAGCAGAGGTGGTGTGGTGACCTGGTCAACCCAGGTTCAAGTGTCATTGATTGGATGATGATGGACAAGGAAGAGTCTTTTGCCAGACATGAATCTACTTGACATTTCACTCATCAAGCACCTTGGGTTTATTTTCTAAATCAGCCTTTTCTCTTGCTTTGCTTACAGTTTAGCAACAGTGGCATGCACAGGCATATCATCATGTTTGCATCTGGTCACAGTTCTTGGGAGCAAGCACAAAGGAAGAAAAGCCTAGGGATAATTTTCAATCCACATAACTTTTAAATGAATGGGGTGAGTAGCAGCCAGGACTGAAACACTGAGAAACACACATCATTAGGAACTTCAAAAGAGGAGGACTGCAAAGCCTCTCTTGCAGCATCATCAACTAATTTGTCTTTCCTTTGGGAATACTTCTGTTCAAAACCCTAGAAAATAATTCAAAATCATGATAACAGTTTGAGAAAAAAGTCAAAGCGATCACCTTAATCAGGCCCTTTTGAAGTTAAATGTAGCCCACTTCAGGACATGTAAAGTATTCTTAATATAGGCAAACATTAAACAGATGATGTGCAGAAGTCTGCGTCTTTCGCTACTCTTGTGTTTACAGACAGAATTACAAATCCATGTTCTCTATTGAAATCATGCAGTCAAACCTTTCAAACTTGTGGTTTAATTACTAGTGCTTCCTAAGATGTTTAACAAGTTGCAGACATTAAGACACAGTTTTAACATCTGCCTTTCCAGTTAAACAGGTATAACCTTGAGTGTGAACTGAGTAGGAGTAGCGTTTTGGCATTGAACAGACTGTTTTGGCCACACAGAAAATGTGTCACTCAAACCAAATTGCTACTGAAAATATGGTGCAGTGCCCCTCTCCTTCTCATGCCAACAGAGGTGTAGTTTCACGACAAAAGTGCTTCATTTTTATATGAATAACTGACAATCAATAAAGTGAACATACTACAACACTCCTCCTGCATCAGTAGCAAGGAGCACATCAGCCTAGCCACTTTAGTATAAAATATTGGCAGAATAGGCACCATTGTGTGATCAGGCCTGCTGGTGGCCCACCCCGGGGCCATGAGACACAAAATGGCCTGGGGGAGTCAAAGAGAGCAGAGCACTTCTGCTTATCAGGACGCAGCTCTGTCCTATCAAGCAGACTGAACCCCACGGAGTGCAAAGCCTTTTCAGCACTGATTTGCCCTGTCAGGATGACAGGCTTATCTGAGACCTCCCCATGGCTGGCTAGGAGAGATATCCAGGGTCTGGTGCATTGAGGCACCACTCCTTCCTTCAAAAACGTACCACCAGGGTTGAGCTCCCACGTGCTATCATTTCCAATAACGACAGCAAGTGGTTTGGCTTGCTATACCATGCTATCAAGGCCCTACACACACATAGAATGAAGCTCTGAATACAACTGGTTCAAATTTGCAAAGAAAATGTTTGTTCACTACAAAAAGCAGCTTTGGTTCAGCTGAAAAAATGGACAAATTCGTGCTGAGTTTAATGATTTTTTCTTTTCCCAGAACAGTTAAAATGTTTTACCTGTTCTTCAAGAACGTTTTAAATTTTTCAGGAAAGAGAAGGTCTAAACCTCTCTCCTCTGGACCCTGGTGTCTAAATGAAACATCTTCATGATGCAAAGTTGATTCTTGTTTTTTAAGAGTGAAGGATGTAACTTCACAGTGAAAACTGAGAGTACTTTTGGGTGATGCAATATTTCCATTCAGCTTGCAGACTGTAAAATCAGTTTTATCAGCTCTACTAATGTGAATACCTGCTCTTCTACTAATACAACATGATAAAAAAAGAAAGAAATGAACAATTCTGATATATGCAAGAATACAGAAAAATGGTGTTTGGCACGTACTGTTGAGCAAGCAAAGACTGAATCTTAGGTATGAGATGATGGAAGAGCAATCCGGGAGGCACTGGCACTGCTGATTTAGTTGCATAATTTAACAGGTGACAGAGAGATACTATCAGTTCCCTGGCTAGTTTTGCAGCTGTCTTTGGTAAAGTGTCCACACAAACTAACAGGAATCCACAAAATATGGCTGGACAGAAGTAAGCCGCAATCAAATACAGCATGATGCAGTGATTTGGGAGCATCAAGGCAGAAGATAAGCATGCCCTTGTCAAGGGCTCATGGATGTTTTTTTATGAGGACAAGCTATGAGTTCTCGTCTTGTGGATAACAGAAATTCCTTGCAGGACAGGTGAGGCCTCCTATTCCACAGCCTGGTGTCTCACTGTTCCAGCAAGGGCTCAGCGTGGCCCTTCCTCATGCAGATGCAGTTATAGGATTTTCCTCCTTTACATGACTGATAATTTTCAGGATTACTTCAAGAACTGAATATATTTGACACCTTTATCCCTCTCTCAGAGTTGGATGAAATGAGTTGGGAAGCTCAGAGAAGAAGGAAGGACAGGCAGACGAGGGCCTGACTAGTAAATGGACAGACAGAAAACATGATCTGCTTCTTTTGGCTGCTTTTCACGGACAGGCTAGCAACCACCTGGGATCAGTGCACCACATGTGACAACCAGCCACACAGAGCGATCCCACCACTTATCCTAAAAGCCGTGCACTCTTCTCCCCGTGCCAGTAAGTCATGCCCACCTTCCTCAGCTTCTCTTTGTGTTCACGTGTTAGTTTACTGAAGAATACCCCTAACCTAACCCCAAATCTAGTTTAAGCTTCAGGCCAAATTCGCTCTTTTAAATCTCTACGTCTTCAAAAAAAATGGCATGTCCTGGAGTATTATGTAAATATTGATCATAGCAAATAAAAACAAAAAAAGCAGAGCAAACCTAGCTGAAGGCAAAGCAGACATTGTAAGGGATAACACTGTCTTAGATTAAGCCTGCACCATTTTTCTTGAGACATATTTTTATTGATACACTTTAAAGAAATTCTCAAATGGACAGCCATAATTAGAAAAGGAATAAAACCCAGAGCACATGCTTTAAAGGTTTACAGCACCCCACAGACAGCTCTTTCTTTGTTCCCCTTTCCTCAAAGCCAGCTTGTGAAGTGGCACTGCAACCTGACTGCTCCTCTATGATTTTTTGCAAGTTTAGGCAATAAAAAGCTAGGAATTTCCCATCTTTGGTTATGAAAAGGAAGTTTCCAAGATTGGAGTCACTGATAAACTGAATAACCCCTCTCAAAACTGCCTTATTACTTCCGTCTCCTTCCCCAAGCTTTGAGCAGAATAAAATATTTATATGCATCCTGGCAACAGCCCAATTCAGAAATATTATACAGCTGGTCCTATTGATTTCGAGTCCTGTGGAATAAATGTCTGCCCATGTGAGTAATGGAGACAGAAATAACAGTCCAAATTATAATATTTAAAATGTGTGTTTTAAATATGTATAAGAATTCTCAAGTAATGAGCTTTTATCTTTTTGTTTTAATCACAGCTGTAATACATGGTCTTATCCTGATTTAAAATCTTCACAGAATAATCCTGTTCACACTAAAGGATATGCCTTTCTGATTGCAGGAAGCAATCTTGTTTGGACCATTTCTACATGCATTTCCTTAATAACAACTATTACAATATTCTGGATTCAAGACGGGCTATACAGCTTTTTTTCCTTTGATTTTATCCTTTAGATTGCAGCATAAATGCTATGTGAAACATTCCACTGTCTAATTTTAGAACAGAAACTATGTCTGCATAAAAAGAGATTTTTTTTTAACCAGCTGAGAAAATTTTAAAAATTCAGTATCAACTAAACTATGAATGAAGCCCAGGGCACTTGCTAAATACATTTTGCTTTTTAAGAAAGGCATATAAACAATAATCTTTCACAGCAAGGCTGCACTTAAATTCATACTGGGAAAATGTATATGAGTTCTCATGCACATGAAATGAAATGATTCTCAGGACTGGTTTGTCTGAGTAAGCAGCAGCTATATGAGCTTTGAAAGGGAAATTTATCTGGAGGAAAAATTATTTTTGCCAAAATGATTAAGCATTTGGGGAGATGACTGTCAAAAAACAACTGCAAACTTTCTTGGTTAAAATCTTTATTGATTAAATTCCCGTAAAAATATTCATAGGACAAAGCCAGAAACAGATTTTCTATTCCACAATGCAATGAAAAAAAAATCGAATATATCAAAATAACATTACGGGTAGCTGTAAATTTTAGTCATATATGATGATACAATAAATTTCACGTGTAGGAGAGAAATGAGGGTATTATATTTAGGAAACATATATTTCCTAATGTTACATTTAGGAAGCACACATTTTTAAAAAGTATTTATTCTCTGAAAGGATTCAAAAGCATTTTTTAGAAATGTAAATTAGGCATAAAATGGCCAAAGGCTTTTTTTAAGGCCTTTTTGAAGCAGTTGTAGATGTGTCACGAGACATGAGACACGTGCTGTTCTCCATTAAGACTCAAAGCAGAACAAAGCATAGGACAGGAGGTGTAAAGGGAAGGAGGTATATGAAAGACTTGTCTTTGCTCTTGCTATAAAATAACAAAGCTGGTTCTTTCATCAGATTTTTGTCACTGAGCAGAGGCACAAACTCCCCTCCTCCTGCAGCAGGCCAGCGTCTTGATGTATAGTTCAACTGCACAAAAAATTTGAAAAATCCAAGCAGCACATTTTATGTCACCTTTTAAGAATTATTGTGTAAATGAGTCACCAGGATTATTACAGAATGAAGGGTCATCATCTAGCCTGGAGGCAACTACCAACCTGTGTACGAGTTTGGATCTGACTCCCCGTGAATTCCTGAGATGTGCCACTGTATTTGTATTTCCACTATGAATCGCATAGCTTTTATTTGACTGGAATCAATAAATTGAAAATATGCTATTCAACTGAGTTACTACTTAACATGCTATCTTTCAGCAGAATCAACAGTCTTATCAGTGTGTGTAAACACTCTGTGACTATCTCTTAAGCACTAGCAGAGAATGTGATAATGAAGTGTCTGCTATTTAGATATCATTTCCTTAATAACAAAGTTACATGGAGAAGCTACAATGAGCTTGGCAAGAGGTTCTTACTTTTTTATTACTAGCAAGGTTTTGTTTGATTTTTCAGACTTTCCAAAAAAAACCACACCTTCCTAAAGCAGTCTGCTGAACAGCCACCTGGTCCTCAGCTGTTCTGATGTTAAGGTTAACACCCACCACGGCAGCCTGTGAAAAAGTAAATGCTTCTTTCATCTCAGGAAATTACTGAAGGTAGCAGGCTACCCATAATTTGAAGACTTGAGAAATTAAAATGCTTGAGAATTTCTGATCTTGGGGAAAATAATGCTAAGTACCTCATTCACATTTTTATCTGATTTAGAAAAGAACAATTAGGATATTGGGAGATGGAATATTTATTTCAATTAAGTTTTATCTCATCTTGCTTTAATATTGGTGAATCCAGCACAGAGGAAAGACCATTTGTCTATATATTAACTAAGAAAAGGTTCACCTAGTCAACACTAACTACTGTAATCATCCCCTATTTGTAAAATTAGGCTCAGCAGTTTTGGAATGAAAAGATATTAAGGATTGAAAATGGCATTTAGAAACAATGTCATTTCTCCAAAATCAAGCTCAGCCCACTTGCTTGACTCGAAAACTTCTCCTTCTCTGGCACTGACACCATCCTTGGCTTAAAAGCTGTTAAAGGTCTCACTCAATAGAGCACATAAATATAACCATATGGGACAAAGAAATGGAGTCACTGCAGAGAAAAGAGACTAACAACCTATTTTCAAACTCTCCCTGGTCAGAAACTGCTGAAAAGCAAGTGCAGCTTAATCCTCATCCAGAGCTGTACCCCTCCAGGGAATTTGGGGCTCAGTTGGTTTCTGCCCACAGTACAATCATCTGAAGGGATGTCGTGACAAATGAGAGGTGAAATGAAGTCGACTGATATCCTAGCAGGCTGACAGCACACAGATTTGGTCAATCATAGAAAAAAGAGGTTGCACTGCTGCACGCTGTTTCAGCTCAGAATAATTAGTTTCAGAGACGTTCTTTCCAAAAAAAAGGTAAATTTTGACTGCGGACTAAACCAGTTTGCAACTAGTGTGTTGACTACTTACAAGGCAATTGAAAAAAAAAGTTTTAGTACAGTTTGTGACACTGCAGAAATAAACATTTTTTAGTCTAAACATTCTTCATGTAGAAAATATTAATGAAACAGTCATGGATTTTCATGTCCAGTTCACTGGAGACAGTGTTCAAAACCAGCTTGTTCTAAAAATTTTACCAAATTTAACTGGCAAAGATCACTGGAAAGTTAGTTTATTTTCCTTGAGAGGTTAGGTAAACAAAGTGAAACCACTAGAAGCAGTATAAACCTCCAAGGCGAAGTTATTAAAAGAAGTTTCTATATCTCCTGTCAGGATATTTTAGTCTATAAATTGTGCCAGTCTGCTCCCGTCATCCTGCAACATCTGTCTGGATTGTGCAGTCTCTGATCAGACAAGTACATCTGACAGTAATTTGTATATTTAAGGAGACTACAATGTACCCTGGAAAGATGTGAATTAGCAGGACAGAAGACAGCTGCCCCAACAACTGTTTCACTCTCTTTATGAGCTTACTGCAATGCCTGTTTTCACGTCAGGAGCCATACTAACTACTGTATTATGTTTTTCCTCTTCTGTGGTAAGTCTTTGAGTGAGGAAAGAGCTCTCAGATAAAAGGTGAAGTTTGTTCTGCAGTTCCTCTTGCCCGGTCATCTGCAGCAGAGCCACACAGGTGGAGAGTTCCAGCTTTCCAGGACAGTTAATGTTATTTATGCTGCTTGTTTGGCATCTCCAAAAGTGGCGTCTAAGCACGCTGTGCCCATATTATGCCTCCATAACACGAACTTTCTACAACAAGCACTTTCTCAACCACTCCTTCAGACATCATCGCTTAGCCTTGATCAGCATGGATGCAAACATAAGCAGATGTCTTAAGAAAAAATTTTATTTGAGGGCCGACAGAAGTGCAGTAGTGTCCTCAAAGGAGAGAAAAGGACAGGTTTTCCTATCGCAGAGACAAACATGGTTCTTATTTGATAAGCTATCCTTGCTCTCATTATATACTTCTGTTTATCTTCCTCTTCATGATGTGACGGGAAGTCTGGAAGAACAAAAAACTCCACAATACAAGTGTTTCTTCCTGTTGTTTCTCCTTCAGGGGCTGGCACACTAGGAGTGACCCCACCAGCTTACTGCTTTGGGAGAGAAAAGGTGCTGGAGCTACTCACAGACTTCCCTCAAACTATGCTCCTCCTTTCTGTGTTTCCTTCTAATCACTTGGGATTTCTCTGAAGAAACATGTGAAGTATTGCAAAATTCTCATGTAAACCTTTGAGCCCTCTGCTGAAATATACTCCCTTCAATGATGCAAATGGGTTTTGTTTAAAAAAAAATCCAGACTGTATCTGAGGAAAATTTTCTCTTGGCTGATTGAAATTTCTGCTGGGAAGAGAATTCCTTTTTTTTTCTCTTTTTATGCCTATCTCCACCGAACACTTCATATTTCCTATCTCATTAGTGGAAGATTCGTATGATTTACAGCCACCCCCAAACGATCTGGTATTCCATCATAAATTTTACCTGAACAAACGGGTCCTTAGAAAAAATCTCTGCAAAGCTTTCATTCTAAACAAAACAAAATGGGACTGCTCTCTCTTTTGAGTTTTTAAAGCTGAAATAACTGAGCAGGTGGTAGGCTTAAGCCTAATAACCCAGGATAATGAACTGCATTTTCACATTATGTGAAGAGGGGAGAAGAACCCAGCAAATGAGAGACAGAATAATTTCTAAGAATCCACACCCTATACCTCTCACAGACATTGTAGTTAATAGCAATATCTAGACAATTTCTGTTCTCCTTTTCTCTTATTCTAGTTTCATCCTTGAATACTTTTGAAGCAGGAGATACTCAAGTGCCCAACTGTTTGCTCATTTTTTTTTTTTTTAAAGACAAAGTAAGTCCTGTCACTGTGCTTTCCAACAGTCAAAATAAAAATTAAGGTGATATTAAGAAAGAAAAAAATACTCAGCCACGTTTATAGACAAATCTTGCTCTGAGATTCTGTCAGTGTCTTGCTAGATGCATCGTGACTAAGTGCTGTTTAGGAAAATAAAAATTAAGAAATCATTAAAAATGTATTGTATCTATTCAATTCAAGGCCCTAGTAATCAACTTCAGACCCCCAAGGTCACTTGGCCAGCTTGTGATTACAACAGCAACTTCAGCACTCAGTATTGTCCTACAGCTGTGGCAGGTCAATGGAAAAATGTTCTTTAAACACCATAAGCATCTGATTGTGCAATACCTAAATCAGCGTCATTGATTATTCACAGTGCTGGACCGCTCAAAGCTGGGGAAGTAATTAGGGCTTTTTGTGTGGATTATCCACTGAGAAAAGGTCAAATAACTACAAACAGTGTCAGAAAACAGGAGTCACCAAGGACCTCAGCCTCCGTGATCAGTTAAGAAATGCTAAAGCAGGGTTTGATAATGATGTGCTTATGCCAGGTTCTACAGGATTTGATCATTCTGTCATAGAAATCCAATGAAGCATGACTGATGGCTACTTTTTCCTTTGAAGCTTGCCTCAGGTCCCTGATGCCCGTCAAGCAAGTTTGTCAGTGAAACTTGACTGAGAAGAATTTAAAAGGCAGTTTTTGTTCCAAGGGGAAATGTACATATGTATATATATATACGTGTGGGTGTGTAACTAAATGACTGACCAGTCATTTTAGACACATACTTTCTAATTTAGATCAATATACTTGTTTTGCTCCGTATTTTGTCCTCCCTACAGGAAAACCTGCATTTGCCAAAGGGCCATGCTGCATCCTCTCACAGATCTTTTACCAGAATACACCTCCCAACTCTCCAAATGGGAAGTCTGTACAAAGAACAGCCTTCTGCTAATGACTTTCTCCCTATTGAAATGTGAGAAGCAATAAAAGAAGTCTCTAGTTTTGTAACAGCATTTCCAGCGTTTGCTGAGTTTACAGGGGTACTGCTACTTAGCAACACCTTGTAAATTTAATTGCTAAGCCAGGGTGTACAAAGCATTCCAGTTCCATATGGGAGCCATTCCTTACAGACCTCCTTCCCTGGGAGTTCCCAATGTTGTAAATCTCTTCCCCTCCTCCCGTCTCTAAATTGCACTAACACTTTGGATGATTAGGGTTGCAGCAGTGATCAACATTTTCCCCTAGTCATTCCTTTCCATTGATCATTTAAATGAGGGATTATTCTGTTTTCCCATTTTAGCCCATGGATCAATTTTTTAAAACAATAGATGGAGGTTAGTTTAGAAAATTGGTGCATCAAGAGAAACACACAAAGACGCTCTGTACAGGGAAAAGTTACTTTATATTAAAAACCAATGAAGGAAGACAAACAACAAAAGGAAACTTAAACAAAAAAGGAACAGTAGTAGCTAACAATATGTAGATTTGGCAGAGTAAAAGCAGGATCTAGTAATGCCTGTAGTGAAAACACTGGAAGGGAGAGTAGGATGGCACTACTCAGATGAAAGTTATAGGGGCAATTCACAACCCTCTGGCTTCTACTTCATCATGGAAGAGTATTTCAAGTGTGCAATGAATGCTTGAGGGCTTCATTTTTAATGGAAATCTTATGCCACTGGAAAGAGAATTGGAAGACTGACAAACTTTTGACAGGCTGAGCAGCTGGGTCATCTCGTAGGACTTGATGGATAAAGAGCTTGGAAAGATGAATAGTTCCTCTCCGGCTCATCAAACATCTAAAGGTAGACATGTAGATATTTAGTGGGGTTATAATCCTTGGACTTATGGTTTTGGCAAAAGAAAAGAACTTGTCCTGGTAGACACAGCACGCTCAAAACTAACGGGGCGGTCAATTTTCTTTAAAATGTCTGCTTAAATATTGTTATCTGGAAAATTTCTGGGTCACTTTCCTCTTAGGACCCCCATTGAACTCAAATGTTAATGATGTGGAATAAACGTTTCATGACCACAACTTAAGTTAGGCCCAGTACTATCAGGTAGGACTGCAGCCCAACTAATATATTTATATAATAAATTCCACAGGGGATTAATTTACCTTTAGTGTTCTTAAATTTGTTACGGTTCTGTATTTGTCAAAATACTAGATATCAGGTCCAGGTGTTTTGCAGACCTCTGGAACATTTTTATTTGGCTTCTATTTTTTTTCCCCCATCTCGTTTCTTTCTACTGAGACTAAAGAGGTAGCTCAGGTACAAAGCAGGAGGAATGATGAACAGGCAAAAAGCCATAACACACAGAGACAGCTACAGATTGTCTTTGCCAGTGTGATGTCCAAGACCTTCTGATACTCTGCAGGACAGCTCATAAATTGAACAACTGTTACTTAGAAATATATACTTGGGAAAAAAAGAAGCTAGATAGGAGATACGAGGGGAGAGAAAGGGTGTAAGTTAACATTTCATGTTATTCAAAAGTTCAACCCAGAGTAAAATGATGTAGACATCACTTAGAAGAAAGATCTACTGTAGAAATCATCTACTCATGACATGTTATTTCCCATCACCAATGTCCCAGGAAAGAGCAGTGCAGCATCTCTGTTGTTGAATTTATCAAAAAACGGCACTACTACACACTGCAGAAGGGTGCTAGCACCAATTTTTGCAGGTATCCAGCTGCAGAGAGTTACAAGGGGCCAAATGGATGCAAAGCAGGGAAGCCCCCAATCCATGCATTTCCACAGCTCTTGAGGCACTAACAGCCAGTGGGAGAGTGCAGGAAGGCTGAGGCAGCAGTGCTGGGTTGAGCTGCATGGCAGTCCTGCCTGCCGGGCACAGGCTGAACCAAGAGAGAATTCCATATCCCCTGGCTGCTCTGGACCTTGTCTGTACTGTGTCCAAATACTTGGGCAAGCAACAAACGTGGCTTAGAGCAGACTTTCCATTCCAGGGCAGATTTGGAAGCTGCTCTGTTCTGCAGTTAATCTTTACAGAGATTAGGAGCTTTATCACTATCTTCTGTGTAACCGGGACAGGGAGATTCCACTATGGCTGTTTTATCATCCATACACAACAGAGAGGATTTGAGTTCTGGCACCTGCCTTTATTCCAGTCAGTAAAAATAAGTATTGCTTAACTATTTTATCAGACTTTTGTTTTATTTCCCACTTTGACTTACATAGTAAAACTTTACTGTAATATATTGCAACTTAAGGTGTATAGCTCTCCTATCAACAGCTGTATTCTGATTTGTAGTCCAATAAACTTTCTTGCTGCAGATTTCATGTGTACAGTTGTGTTGAGGTGTAATATATCACCACAGCATTTTTAAACTCAGAGCAATAATGTATTCAATTAGGCTGGAAATAAAACATCTAGTTTTCCTTACAATAAATCTTTTACTAAAACCTCTACATCACATGTTCAACAAGGAAATAATACATGTCATTCAGACTAAGGGTTATTGTAGACTGCTGAGGGAAACATGCAGTTCTGGAGGTTTCATCAGTCCTGTGAAATCCCGCAACATGGTAAGTGTACAAATTAGAAAAGGATGTAATATGTTACTAATGACACCTCTTGGGATAGTCTTTGAACCCATATTTACTGTTATGATCAGTAGGCTCATTTAAGCTGCAGGAGTTGAAAAGTAATACTAAAGTTGAGTGAAAAACACCTCTGAGCTCATTAGATGTGGCTGTAATTCAAACTCAGAAGGTATTTCTTTTCTTCTCTGTCATTCTTCATATTACTGGAAATATAGTGCTTGAGCTCCTAATAAAAGCATTATACATGATCACATATCTACAGTCCCTGCAAAACACGTTTACACCTCAACATCTGTAGCAGTGCCACAGCCTGAGCAGCACCCTAATTCACCCCAGATGTCTCTTAAAAGGAAATACTGTAGTAGGGCTACTGTTCACAGCATTGTCTGAGCATTGCCTTTATTACTTTGAAAGACTTTGATTTTTTCAAGTGTCACAGACATTTGCAGTCATTTTTTTTTCTTCCTGTAGAGGAAAAAGTTATATCACATGTTTTAATGTGAATAAAGATTTTGGTAATATTCACCCCTGGAAATGTCAGTTGGTGAATATATATATCTATCCCTATCCATCAGCTGCGTTATATAACAAGGATTTCATTATATGCAGTCTCTGTGCAGCAGAGCACACACACTCCCTCCAGTATTGTATTGGATATTGCTTTGAGTGCTCTCAGAGAGTGGCGTGCCAGAGCTCTTTTCCACTCTTCAGTCAGCATTTTGCCAGCTCAGAAGCATGCCAGATGGTCTGCAGTGTTCGGTGATGCTCGCTTCACCGCCAGGACTGTAGTGAATGAGACTCCATGAGGATGGGTCCCCAAACAACTCTCTCACTTCCTTTCAGATAGAGCAGCGCAGATGAGGGGCTCAGCAGCCATCCTAGCACTGCTGTGAGGAGGGAACAAGCCAAACCAAACTGTAGGGATCCACAGTACCAGAAGCACAGAGAAGAGCCAAAACCCCAGGTCCAGATTTCTACAGACACGCAGGTTTCCCTGGTCAAAATTATACCCACACAAAATCTGACCCATGCTATCTGTACTTGTCCTGCAGTCCATAAGGAGCATGATCAAACTCTGGCCACCACAGAATCACAAAATGATTGAGGTTGAGAGGAACCTCTGGAGATGATCTAATCCAATCCTCCTGGTCAGAGCAATGTCAGCTGGGGCAGCTTGCTAATTGAATAAGTCAATATTGCCTGCTCTAGTTCTAATTATCTTCAGAGATGGAAGTTCTGTGACCTCTCTGAGTAAACTTGTTCTAGTGTTTGACCATCCTCAGACTTCTTCAAGCTGAATGATCCTCCCTTTCAGGCTCTCCTGGTGCATCAGATGCTCTTTTCCTCTAATTCTTTCCATGGCCTTTTTCTGAACTTGCTCCTGTGTGCTCAAGTCAATCGTGTACAGGGGAGTCCAGAACTGGACACAGCATTTTAGGCATGGTATCATCAGTTCTGAGCAGAGGAAAATAATTACCTTCCTCAACCTTCTGGTTATCATCTTCCTAATACAACCCAGGGTGCTGTGAGCCTTCACTGCCACCCTGGCACATTGCTGGCTCATGTTCAGCATGGTGTCCATAGGGATTGTGCAGTCCTTTACTACCAAGCTGCTTTCTGGATGGTCACCCCCAGCCTGTAATTGGTGCATGGAATTATTCCTCTTCAGCTGCAGAACTTTGCAATGCCCCTTGTTGAAGTGCAGGACTTTGCGGTTCCCCTCCAGCTAGAATCCAAGGGTGTGCTGAGTCCGGTGGTGTGTGGGCTTGGTTTAGTGAGACATCTATTGGCAAAGGTGCACTGTGTTTAGCAATATCAGCTCTGACTTGGAGCTATTTAATTGTTGGAGATGCTGAAATGCTGGACATACAGCTGGTAGACACCACAGCTACTACTCCAAGCTCATGTGAGAACCCCTTCACCCTGAGCCCCAAGCTTCACTACCATTACACTGGTACTTTGGGCTGCAGTGTTCGAAGATGTGAAAGTGCTAAATAAATATGGTCATACCTGCTGTGTGCATACAATCACAACTGAGCAACTTGAAGACCAGAATTAACTTTTTAATTTCTTGTTTGTTCCTCCCTCCTCCCTGCCCCAATTCAAAATTACATTAAGAAAGGATCCAGCCCTGATGACCTCTTGAAGAAAAATCACATGGATGTCAATTTGCTGTCAGGTAAGGAAACAATAAGATTGCTTCCTTGTGCTTATTTTCTTGTATAGTCTGTTGAGCTCCTGAGCCCTCCAAAATGTACATGAGGATATTCCACAGTAATGGAAGTGTTCATAAGCAAGATCAATATAGACATAAAATTGGTCATTGTTTAAATATGAAAGCTGTGATCTCTTTGGGACAAAGAAAATGGAAACGTACAATATGTATTTAAAGCATGCAGCATATTTTTGAATCATTCCAGCTTCATTTTCAACCCTCTTTTCCCACAAAACCCAGTTAAGAAGCTATCCAGGGCACTTGTAAAAGCAGTGCACTGGATGACTTAGTGAACAGTTTAAATTTTGTGGGAAAAAATTCAAATCGTTCTTCACAGTTCATTTTTTAATTTGAAGCAAATACAGACATGAAAAAGAAATTTAATTTCCCATTAAGGTATACCAGATTGAAACCTTTCTGAGTGGATAAAACAGTGACCAAAATATCATGAAAATAGCTCTTATTTTTTTCTTTTGCACCTACCATGTAGGTATTTTTTAAGTAAGGTAAGGTTCATATTTTGAATTTCATGGAATACATTTCAGTGGGGGGAAGACAGGGAGAAGAAACAATTAGGGAGAGAGGTTGAGCTGACAGTGCAGTTTCTTTGCAGTGACAACCACATGTATTCATAAATATTTTACAAGTGCAGCTTGCAGACTAGTAAATTTAACTGCCACATTAATGCAGCCTGCAAGTTTATAACCTGGACGTTTGTGTGTTGTGAATGTCCAGTATTCTGTCCATGGTGACAGTAAAAGGTTTATATTTTGAAGGCTTTTCTCCTGTAGACTGATTTCTAGCTGTAAGACTCTTGTCTTATACAGCAGCTGTGCTTCCTCTATAATACTACAATGCATCAATTATTAATTCAATTGAAAGATGTCACGAATATACTACTTATGACATATTCCGTGCTGTCCACGAATGGAGCAGAATCTTTCCATGTCCAAGAACACCACAGAGTCATCTCAGGAATCCTGCAGAAAAAGTTACATGCTTTTTACATTCAGTGCATTTTATTATTAACGCTAGAGAGGTTCTAAAATGAAACTGATGAAAATAAATGTTGTAATCAGAACCAATTATGAACAAAATGCTCGCAGCTGACATTCAGAAATGTCATCAGTATCACAAATACCACTACTCAGCACTAAGACTGTTTCCCATAAGTCAGTGTTAAAATTAGTGGTCACTTGGAGAGCTTAAATATTGTTCAGCAAATGGTGTGGATCTTTCCACTTCTTTGGATAAAGCAGGGAGGGAATGAAAAATGATGTCCTAAAAGGAAGATGACATTGTTAAAGGGCAGACTAGAACCCCCCAAAAATTAGAGAGTCTGGAAATGCGCAAAGAGAAAAAGCCAACTAAACTGGACTTTGTGAGGGCAAATGCCAAGATCACCCTAGAGAGTAGAGGTATTTTGTATTGAGTCTCTCCATCTAACTTCTGGATTCTGACACTATAATGACAGAAATAGTGAAAAGTCAAGGGGAAAGCAATACAAAGTAAGAAAGAACTTTCTTCTGGAAATTTCTAACCTGTTATGAAACCTCATTTGCCCTAATCCTGTATTGAAACTTATTTTAATCTTTCACAAGAATTATACTCTTGGCTGCAAAACCAGACCCACCCCACTAGCTGTCATGTCAAGGGAGCATTAAGCCTGTGTCAACGGATGTGGTTTGATCCAGCTTGTCTTCTCTGCTGATGGCAGTTCTGCAGAGCTTTTTGATGAAAACTAAATCTTCTCATCTCTGGCATATTCCTCATGAAAAGACAACGACAAACACTTCAAGCACAGAAGGCACGCGCTATATTTTCCTCTACAAGCCAAGGTGAATTTATCCCTGTGGACAAATGCTTCAAAAAAGCTGTCTGCCAATAGAATTGATGTCTGGCTCCTTGACTGTTTTCTGCCAGAGTCCAATCCTTTCAATATGCACTAACCTGATTAACCCTTCAGTGGGTAGCAAGGTGGTGCTTGTTAGAAGCAACTATACTTTACAATGAAATGAGCTGCATACTAAAAAATTCTTCTATTTTGCCCTTTGCATGCATGCATCACAATAGTTTGCAGCCTGTTACAACCAAATCCACTCTGGATTATCTCTTCTAGATGATTTTGGTCTGGAGAATAATCTGTAAACTGCAGATACTACTTCTTTTCCTTGTTTCTAGTGAAGGGATAAAACCAGTCAAGTGTTTGTCACAGTAACTCACGAAAACTGCTTTAAAACTGATTGAATCAATTTCCCTCTAGCTTGTTACTTCTGACCTGAGCAGTTTGAAACAGTTCAAGCCAAGTAAGTGCAATCCATGACTGACATTACATCCATACATCTCTTTCTCTTCCTTTCTATTCTAGGAGTTCTACTGTACAGTTCAGAGGACTAAGTCTTCCAAGCAAGAAATGAGCCAGGTGGGAGGGTATCGTGTGTTGAAACATGAAATTCAACTCTTCTCTGTAATAATTCCCAAGATACTCCACTTTCTCACACTGTACTGCATGCATGCGTCATAATTGTTTATCTTCTAGGTATAAGAACAAAGTATTGCTCAATTTATTTATTGCCTAATGTCTTACAAGCCAACAGGACAAAGACACAAGGAGGCTGTGAGCCTTCCTCTAGGTTTGCCATTTACGCATAGGTATGTCAAATATTCCCAAAGTGGGAATTGTTTAAGAAACATTATTTGTTTAAGAAACAATATAGCCAAAACCCAGATACCATATTCTAATGCACCTCATCATTTTACATGCCTAAACATTCAAAATGGAAACTTCTCAGCTATCCCAGCAAGGAAAAATTCATTCTGTTACTGAAATGAATATGATAATATTGCATCTGTATATTACCATCAGCCTCCTTTTCAGAGGAGGTCTTATTTCTCTCAAATGTTCTAGGAGATAGGAAGAAAGGTTGTTTGTACTTATACTGGGACCACCCTTGCCCTGCTACAACTCTTAATTTTTTTCTAAAATCTCTTTGAAAACCTTTCTGGATTTGATTTATTTTTCATCCCAGTCCCAGATAGATACAGGCAATAAGCAATATGCCCTCTGCTTGCTCCTTTCCAATCGTGTATGCACAGTTATTAATCTTCATAATGTTTCTCAGACAGGTCTTTGTTCCCTAATGACTCCAGCCACACCTTTGGGCATATTAGTAGGCAAAACCCCTGGTGTTTTTCAGGACAGATTTCCCATAGTTTAGTTTATGAACCAAGTTCTGAATGTTTACTTAGGCTCTCATTCAGATTTAGACTGAGATTTTTTAAAAGTAGCAAGCAGTTGCTGCCATCGGTGTTGCATGGGCTGAGACATTTTTTCCAATGTATTTTCAGCACTTAAGAGCCTACCTTTTGTTGTAAGTCAATGTCACCAAAGTTGTCTAATCCCATTTTTAAAGTGAACTATCACTATGCAATCATTTAAACCTAAAATGTGGAGTGAATCAATGCATACATCCTTTTAAAAATACTACAGAAATTGCAAGGAATTTAGATTACATGCCATGTTGCCAGTTTTCAGAGTTCTAATATTTTTGTTTCAGAAAAATGAGTAAAAGGGAAATATACTTCGTGTATTGTAGCGTCAGCCTACCAAATGTGCTTTATACCCAAAGTCACAAAATTTACAATAAGATGTGATGCTGAAAACCATGTATCAGTAGAAAAAAGTCAGTATTATTCCTTAGTTGTACTATTTAGAATTAAGGCATGAATTAGTTAAGTTTTTGAAAGTCTTAACCTCTTCAAGAAGGCTTTCTTTCACCATGTTTTTTCTAAAAATTATTTATTGGAACAATTTAGTACGCAAGTTAATATTCAGAAATAATTTTATAATTTTCAGGCTAACTACCTTAACTCTCATCATTGTCAGTAGTGCAACGCCTTCAGTTGAAACAGCTGCTCCATGGACTTTATTTTAGAGTTAATTAACTTTTAACATTCCCATTTCCAGAGGTGGAATAAGACTTCACCTATTACTTCTCAGAGTTTATCCTACAGCTTAGGGAACTTACATGGAAAAGGCCTTTCTCTTGTGAGCTGGGACTCAGTCAACTTTGCAGGTTAGGCCAAGCCAGACTATATCTCATTCAACAAAAGATACTGGACCAAAGCAAATATTTAAGATTTCCTATTAATTTTTAGCTATTACCCATACATTTATTAATTATTAGCTACACTATCACGTTCTATCCCCCTATCCTTTATTGCTCAATGGTCTTCTGCCTTCCAGTTTGTAAGGGAGAGAATTTACTGATGAAGAAGGCTCGTATATGGAAAAACAATATGAGAGATTTCTTGGGATGCAGTCTTTGTTGCATTGACTGAAATGCCAAGCCTTCTACTGCCTCAATACTTTTTAGCAGTTCACTTTATTAGGCCCCACCTGTGAAGTGAAAAGGAATACGATTATTGAAGAAAGCTTGCTTTTACTTGACAGGTTTCAAGTACCAGATCTAATTATCATGCCATAAACTGACAATTTCAAAGGATAATGTTCTGATAAATACTGTGTTAAAGCCAACACATTAAACACATTTTCTCATTATGCCAATTGGAATGGAAACAATATTTTCCTTGCCATGGGCACATTAGAACATGGTCAGGCAGAAGCTGTAACAAAAACAGGTAGCATTTTTATTATAATTAAGGAGAATATGTTCAGCTTCAAACATGGAACTGGACATCAATTCTTGCAGGCAGCTACTATCTATAACATGTCATTTTAACTGAGCCACCCAAGAATATGGTATTTTTGGTGCTATGCATTTATTTGCGTATGTCTATGTATGTACCCAATACTGTCTTGGAAACTTTTTCGTTTAAACCTCATTAGAAATGAGCAAATGTTTCTCCGATACCTAAATTATTTAAAAGTTCATGAAAATATGAAGATGGCTAGGAGAGGAGGTTCTATAAATTCTGTAGAGAGGCTGAAGTGTGAGTTCAAAAGTTTTCAGATCTAAGAGAATCCACACTGAAAACAGCAGGATCTTTCATACATGCCAGACTGCGAAAAAACCTCCCTCAGAAGTCAATCACAAGACAAAAACTGTTTTAGTAGATCCGGTGCTCAACTTATTTAGAAAGAAGGCAATATATTCTGTAAAAGAATAGATCAAAGACCTGTTTGCTCTTCCGTGCACCCACTAGATCCACGTGATCTGGAGCCCCTTACTTGGTAGCTTCCCCTGTCCAGAGAGGATACTGGGCTGGTGGGGCTTCCCACGTCCCTCAAAAGTGGTGTACTTTTGCAAGCAATACCCAGACATACCTAGATATGCCTTGCAGTGAAAACAAATCATCATCTGTCTCCTCAACTTTCCTCTCTGATTTAGGAACATGTAGAAGTAAATCTTGAGCTTGACACCACTATTTGTTTTCTTTTATAGAAAACTGATAGATGCAGCTAGCAACCTGTGTGATAAAAGCACTATGCCTACCGGTATGCCATCCCCACCCTTTTTAGATAAATATATGGCATGAAATGTGACAAAAATGTGCAGATCAGATTCTCCTCCTACAGTTCTGATTTCAGATAAGCCATCTACAGAGTGCTTTACTTTGCTAGTGTCACAAAACCAAAAGAAAACTAAATTTGGAGGAGACAGAGATTGAGAGAAAAAGGACAATCTTTTGAGTAATACAGCCTTCAGATCTATGTCCATGAAGCCAGAACACAGGAGATTAACAAATCTTGCTGCAGCCTTTCTGAGGTATAGGTGATATAGTCTGAATCTTCTCTAACACCGATTCCAGCACCAGCTGCTACTGCTTTGTTACTGAATTTTTTAAAGAAAAAGTTAATGATGTTTTGAAGGACTACAAGTGAACATGGTTTCTTCCACTTCATTTCTGCTCTCCAAGTGCTCTCCTGATTTTGCTGAAAAAAGAGTAAAGAAACTGTCCACAGGGGTTTTCACCCCAAGGTGTTTGCTGTTATGCAGGACAGTGCTGGGAAGCATTGATGTATTGCATTTATTCAAGACTGTGATACTACTCTAGTACTGCTGTACCTTTGACTCTCACCACATTCACAGCACTATTGGACTCATCTCTTGATGCATCTCTGAGAAAGAATATGCATATCTGTGCATTGGCGCTGTTAAAATGTAACTCAAAATGATACCTTAGTTTAATCATATTGCTGGCCAGCAAAGATCTGTTGCATAACTCTGGCAAAACATCAATGCCTCTTTAACCACACTGCTCTCACATGTGTCAGTTTTTATATTCAGAGCCATGTCCCATCAGGACAAGAATGTGAAAATTAATTCAGATGACATGCGGTTGGTATGGTGCAAATAAACAGTGTTCTGACATATCTCAAAGGCATTTGCATAACTACAAGGTGCAGGTGTTTCCAAGAATCCCTGGCATGGCTTGTGAATGACAGAGTATTTAGCTTCAGGCTTTCTGGCCAAAATACATTCCAAACACTATGGAAAGAAAAGAAACATACCAGATCATATATTAATTTCTAAATTTTACTGTATCAGATGGTGATGACTTTCTGAAGAAGCTATAGATAAGTTGGGGGGAGAAAGAAAAATCCCAAGAGAAGGTAACTGTATATATGCATATGAACTGGCAGTCTCAAATACATGAGACATTCAAACCCTTTGGATTAAGTTTCTGCACTAAGATGGCAATGCTTTGAGATAGACAATTATTTTCCTGTTGCTTGCAGTTGCCATGAATTTCCTGGAAGCACTGACTCATGCTTAATTAGCGGTGCCTTGGGTTATTTTTATATTGTTTTTACGTGTTTATAGCATCTGCTATTTTTAAGGCATGTTATTATTCTTCAGAAGATTTCATTGGGATCTGGCACAATGATTTTTACGTAAGATATTGAAACCTGAAAAATAGATATTTTCAATATCTTGTTATGACTTAATTCCAAGCAGACAAATCTACGGATGATAAGCTTTCTTCATGTAAGTCAGTTAATCAAGTAATAGATTGGTTATTAACTAATACATGGAGTTGGCTCCACACCTAAATTCCTCAGAGATAATGAAATTATACCTATCAGAATGATTGCACAGCTCTTTGTATCTGCACAGCAACATTTCTTCTATCTGTAAGGGGAGCAGGAAAGTGTTAAAATTTTAAATCCCTGGCAAACCTCAGAGGAAAACATCTTTGCTTGCAGTGTTTGTTCACCACATGGTGCATGCTTCAGAAGGTGCTAAATCAGCAAAACTGCTGAATTTGAAATATCAGGAACATTCATCTGCCTCTGAATTCAATTATGCTATATGTAAAGATCCTGAATAGAATCTGATAGTAAAACAGCAATGTGGAATTGCATATTAAACATACCTAACCTGTCATTAAAAACCTCTAATTTCAGTCATCAGAAGAGTCCCTGTGCTGCTACTTCTCATGCTATATCTATATCTCATTTTAATGGGAGAAGACAGTATTTCTGATTATGTCGCTTAATGTACAATGTGTGAAAGTTATGGGCCCGAACCTGTTCCCATGGAGGTCAATGGCAGTTTTGCCATTGTCTTCAATTACAACAGGATGTGGTTTCATGATATTAGAGTTTCATTTGCATTAATTAATTTACTTAGCACGTAATGAAAAACTTGAAAAAACAGCCCTCTGGCTCATGAGTTTGGCACCATATTTAATATTTTCATGAGGAATAATTACATTGATAAACTTTTAAACCGAAAAGGGTAAGATAGATCAGAGTATTAGGCAAAATCAAGCAGTTGATTGGGAAGCCCCGAGACTGCCTTCCGTGCCCTGGGCTCATCTTCTTTTATTTGTCAGTGACTAGGTCTAAGATGTTGAATCTTTAATGCTCAGCAGCGTTAGATTTAGGGACAACAGTTCCATACTTTATGGATGAATATGCTTTATACATCACGGAGACATTTGCTCAGCAGACACTACAGAACTGGCAGCAGTTTTTTAGGTCAGTAGCCTCAATAGGAACAGCAAAGATAGACAGAAGATGAGGCAGAGGTTCTTCTTCACATCATGGTTGAAGCCAGGAGATACCCATCTGGGAAGATCCATACAGATGTCAGTGAAGGCAAACACAGTCCTGTGGAAGCAGACTTCTATAAGGTGCTTTGATTTCTTAAATTAAATGTAAACCAAATCAGTCTCCTAAATTTTTCAGCTTTTAACCTGCTAACAGCACCTATAATGTTAGCATCAGGCTCATGCCTTGGAAAGATAAGAAGCTGCAAAAACAGTGATGGAGGCAGTTCTGCCAAGCGAGCAGGATTGCACTGTGCCAGCTGCTGTGGATGTAGGGTAGCTCCAAAATGCACACTACGGGACAGCAGAAATATAAGGACTCTATACATAACACTTCTCAGAGAAAGGACAGGAATTAAATGCTCTTCCAGTGAGCCAGTGACAGCTGAAGGACTACAGTGGCCTGCTGGAGGGGTGGTATGGCCCAGCAGTGGATGTACTTGTTCAGGATTTCTGTGATCTGATCTCCACATGCTGCCACATACTTCCCCTGTCTAGAAGACAGAAGTCTGGCAAAGCCACTTCTCTTTCTGGGCACTGTTTCTACAGCCTGGGGGTAATAACTCCTCTTTACCTCCTAAGGTTTCTGTTTTGGTTGGGTTTGCAAGGTGCTTAGTTACCCAAGTGTTGGGAGTTATAAAACATCAAGATCAATTGAAAACCCGTCAGTCAGAACTTGAAAACCCATCAGTCTCTGTATTCAGAGCTTTTTATTAAATTAAGAAGTAAAAAAAAGTGAGACAATATTGGCTTAAAGTCTGCTTGTCCTCTTTAGCATATTGCTGTGATTGTCTTGGAATACTTTTAGCCAGGCACACTGTACTTTATGGACATTATTGTAGAAATACTTGCTGAGAAAAGCTATTTTATTAATTGGGTATTCTCACTGTAAGTCATGTGATATCCCAGAAGACACTTTATAAATAAAGTGTATTTGCATCAGGAGTTTTTCAAGGTTCTCTATTTTATAAAACAATAGTTCACAGCTTAAACTAAATCCATCGAGGTGAAGCTTATCAGTTGAGCACTTTACTAAAATGAAATTAAATGCAATTTCTAGTGGAGACAACAAATGCTTCTTATTTGGCATGATATTTTACATATCTATGTATCACTTTAAAGAAGGTAATTCATGATGTTCATCTTGTAGAGAAAATGAGTTTGCACGGCAAGAAATCAGCCTATATATCTGCCTCACTTGGACCAGTCCTTTCTATATGAAGCCTGAAGATTTTCATCTGTGTTTCCCAGAAACAACGCTGAATTCAGACAAGAATAGACAATGCTGAATTCAGACAATTAAAAATATTTAATTTTAAATTTTATGATACTTTTCAGATTTGTTACTTTTCATGGCAATCACAAGAGTAGGAAAAAAAAAGCTAGGAGTGCAGCAAGGAACAACACTGGGTTAAGCACATTAAGAAAAGAATTCATTTGAGCTGTTTTAAAAAGAAAGACACAGAGTGAATGCCTATACATATGATGCAACATTTAGCTCTTCTTGTTAGCTAGACAATAATCTGTCATATATTCATTTTTTAGGCTGATGGGAGCACTAAAAGGCTCTGTGTGTCTCTTTGAGAAACGCCACTTGTTTAGAAAGTTCTTTGTCTTTATTTCAGTTTAAAGACTGGCATAGAGGCTGTGAGCCTGTATTCAGTAGCTTAATGCACAAATTTTATTTAGATTTTACCCTGATTCTGATTCCATTCCACTTTAAAACTAAGTGAGTGTTTTATTTCCCCTGTGAAGGGAAATGTAGCATTACAGTGAAAAGCTTTGCAATTTTGGAAACCGCATTCCACTCCCCGCCCTCCCCCCGCTTCCCCCCCC
>VZTF01005662.1:123134-170634 GCA_013397755.1 Cnemophilus loriae
TAAACAGGGGATTGCCTTGATGCTCACAAAACACAGACAGGCACACTTAAGCTGCCTGTGCCTCAAGGCTTCTGCTAATTATTGTCAAATTTACCTCCAACTCTCCAAAGCAATATTTTTTGCTTATTACACAAGGACACCTGTCCACCTATTGATTTCTCCCTAAAATCTGACTGCTGTATCTGGTAGACACAATCATCAGATACTACCTTCTTAAAAATTTCCTGAAAATCAGCTGCTGGATGAAGGATGGAGAGACAGGCTAATGACACCACCGCAGAAAAGAGTCACCTGAGCTCAGTGGGTACCTTTTCTGTTTGGCTTGCAGAGTGGTCAATGAGCAGAAGTTTCCTGACAGGCCAAAAGACAGAGCAATCCCTCCAAACTGGCCACAAAAGATGCTGCCCTTTTCTCAGTGGTGGAGGAAGAGGCATGGAGAAGAAAAATCAGGGCAATGGCTCAGATGATGGTGAGTGCCTTATGGCACAGGGGTAGAACTGACCAGATAGAACCCATTCTATTCAAATAGGAAAAGGGTATAGGCTCTTCATACAGAAATGCAAGGAAAAGTACTCTTCATTAATTCCATTACCTACGGTATAACTTGTTTAAAATAGGACTCAGTGCATTATACCATAATTAGTAAGAGGCTAAAAGAACTACAAAGAACACTAAATTTAGATTAGAGGTTACATAGTTTCTCTTATTATTTCATCTACTACTCAAAGAATGATGAGGTTTAGATTTTACTTCTGGAGAATGCAAGATGATGTTTTAGCATGTTTACTCACCTCAGTGTTATTAAGAATCTTCATGGTTCCAAAATATTCATTAGATATCAAGATTGTATAAGGGTTCAAGAAAAGTTTACGTAAGATCTAATTATTAACTCCAGTCAAACAGAGCTTCCCTCACCACTTCCTAAAACCATACTCATCTGCAGAAAGACCCATCAGGACATCTCCATACATCTTGAAGAGGAAAAACAGGGAGAGGAAGAGGATCTTATTGAAACTCTGAAACCTTTATCTGATAGCAGCTTTCTTAATAATTTTTTTTGGAACAAGACACTGAACTTAATGAGATGCAGAATATTTTTTTGTCTAATAAAATATTGAATAATGCACAATCCTATACAATCTAATGGATGCTCGGGTAAAAAGAAATTCTTATGCAAAAATGTTTCCCATAACAAGTGATGCTTAGAAAACATAACTCAAAATTATACTAATTATCCTATAGTTTTGATAACAGAAACACCAATCTTTCTTTGCAGAGGTAATTCTTGGGTAAAATTAGACATTGCTGCAAAACAGTCAAGTACAAAAATGAAAAGCTATGCCCTTGGTGCTCCATATTTGGAAAGCTGAAGACTTCAGCATGAAACCCAATAGCTCTGAAAGCTGAATGGGTAGCTATGATATGGCATATAACAAATTACCTAGGGGACCATTCTTATAGTTTTTCAGTTCAGCACCCTTTTGTGGCTATATAGCTGGGAAAACATGAAGATGGAAGGGAAATGACTTGTGTTTCTTGAGATGTGTTTTTGAACTTGGGAGCTGGGAATTGCTTAAACTGAGATCTTAAAATAGTAATAGGTAACACTGAAAGCAAGATAGTACCGACCTGGGAAGTACTCCATAAATGGTAGGTTACCTTCACGAAGCAAAATGCATCAGTCTTATAACTCGGAACACTAAACAGTCACACCAAAGCCTCCAAACTGTAGAAAGAAAATGTTGCTGTAGCGATTTTTCAGCATGCAAATGAATAAAGAAACACACACCTGGTGTTCAAAATTTTTACAGTCTCGCTGAGTACATTTTAGTTCCATTTGTGATCATCCCACAGATGAGCGGGAAACTGAAGAGTGTGTTCAGCTCATGTTTGACGGGCTGAATTCCACAGTCTAAATTCTAAATGCAAGGCCATGTTTCCACATTCTAAAATAGTACAGTTTATGCAACCCAAGTGTGCAAACAATACTTGAATCCCTCAAGGTTTTTGTTTCTATATAAAATGTCTGTAAGAGGACAGCAAAATAGGAAGCTTTCATGGAGATGGATTCTGAACAGAAGAAGATACGCAAAATCATAATAAGTTGCTACATGAAGTATTAGCTCTTTATGCTTCAAAGTTAATGCGTAATATGTAAACTTATTCTCAAAGCAACTGTTGTGATGTCCTGAATGTATCTCTGCCTGTGAGGAAATAATTTTAACTTGAATAGTAGCAAATTCCAAGAAAACACTAATGATGTCTCGCCAGAGGAAAAACGGCTTGAATCTGCTTTTCCACTGTTAGAGGCACCCCTGCTTTTCTTCAGTGCAGCAACCACAGTCAAAAGGCATAAAGGGGTTTAGAGCACTGTCATTCAATAAGATAATTTCCTGATTTTTTTAAACACAGTTTTTGCGCTTATAAAGAAAGCAATTCTGTAAAGAAAGTCACTGCTCTTTCCATTTAACATCTCTGTGTGCATACCAGAAACCTTTGCCAACTACTGTTCAATGTAATTAAATAATTAAAAAATATAAATATTCTGACTATTGACTAGCAGTTTTGTTTGGAGTCCAGCAAAAGAAGACAGACAGACAACAGGGCAAACAGATGAGAATACAGAGTATCCCCAACGAGGCCGCTGCTGCCTGTGTGAAATAGTGCAGGGATCAGTGCAGGGAGCATGCACTGTAATCCAATTAATTTTCTGTTAAAGGACATGTACAGAACAAGCAGCAGCTGCACACAGGTCCTGTTTCATTCATCTCCTAGAATCCAAATTTTAAAAGCATGGCTGCAGAAGCATGGAACATTTAAGGGAAAAATGCTGGATTTCCCAGTAAACCAGATATGTCACATTTCTTCAGAGAGGCAAGGCAGTAGTCATGCGGCTCCTGAATGGAGTTTATTTATGGGAAAGTTTATTCCTTCTGCAGCTGCATTGCTGTCGGCTCTCTGCAGATCCAGGTAGGCTATTCCTCCTGAACTCTCTGTTTTCATAGCTCTCCCCACACAGAAGGACAATAAACTTCTGTGTGTTCCCTGTTGCGTTGCTTCCCACACATCAAGAACCCCCGATCCATGGGCCTGATTAGGCAAAGTGGTGTGTCTGGTTTCGATGAGGCACAAGCTGTGGAATCCTCAGAAACCAGGCAGAAACAGCGCTGAAGCCAGACTTGTTTCAGGAAGGAGTCTGTTTTGAATTATGCTTCCTATTAGTGGTAGATTTAAAAATTAGGGAACTATGAGTAAATCTGGAACTTAACAAGGCTTAAAATAGGCCTGGGTCACAAATCTTGATGACTGTGTGACGGGCTGGTGTTCAGTGCAACAACAAGGAGGTTTTTAACAAAAAAAATAAGTAGAAAAAACCAGAGTGACTAGAGTATGGGGGACGGGAAATAACAAAGGTAAGTTATTTCTTCCCATCTTACGTCCTGAAACGCAGGAAAAGTTTACACAAATGGTAAACATATGGAATAAATTATCAGGAGAGTGATCTCAAAACAAAGACTACAACAGAGTTCAAGTGACACATTTCTGGAACAGAAATGGATAGTGCCATAAAGTCAACACAAGAAAGTAGGATTATGATTAACCTGAAAAAGGGCAAGCAAATTAGACTAGAAGCCATTTTCCTATTCCTTATGGCAGCTTCCCAAGACTCCACATCTCAAATGTGTAATTTAACATAAGCCCAAAGAGCCTTCCCAGCCAACTACAGAAAAATTAATCAAACATATTCTTGTACCAGATGAGTAGTAGGTATTTATACAAATAAAGAGGCATGATCTATTTATACACATATGCACCCAGATGCCTGTGCATGTTTATTATAGTTGAATTGAAATTAGATAACTAACATAAAAACCATTACAGAACATTATACAGGTCAGTTAGTTCACTGCTTGAGTTTCAGCCAGGCTGGCCATAAAGTCAGGTAATAAAGCTGCAACGCTTTGAAAACGCAGATGTATTTGAAATGAGTTGCTCCATGTGATTAAAAGAGATGTGAGAGGTCAGGAGAACAATATAATCTAACACCACATCTACACTGCAGACTTCAGCAGGCACAGCCACACCAAGCAGAAAGAGGAAGCTGTTTAATATCTGACTGATACAGCTGTACTGCCAGCCGTGCCACAAGTGTTAATATAATTAAACTGATATAAAGGTGAAATTTCATAATTAGAACTTCTTTTACTCAGTGTTTTTCCTACGCTGGTATGAAATACAGATGTACTAACATAACCACAGTTCTTAACACAAACACTTTCCGCAGCAATAACATAGATACGGCCAAAACCATCCAGGTCACAGAAACACATGCTAAGAGTTTACTTTGGCTATTTCTACACTAAATATATTACATCACCAATGTGCTCCAAATACACACTACTAGGGATTTGTGGGAAAAACATACCGAAGCTGCCCCACAAGCAACACTCAAGCAAAGCTGGCCCTTCTAGAAGCCCAGCTGCATTGCTTAGCAACAGCAACTCTTTTAGCCGCTGCTCACACACCTCTGCTAAGAGACACCAATGCGAACGGGCCTGTTCCCACCGCTTCATTGATTTCCTCAAGCTTCATGGCTTGATTTTGCCAGGTGCAACCACTGGGAGAGGCGTGAGGTTGGGCTGTAGTCTGCCATCCTAAACCCTGACACTGGTAATGACAGAAAGCCGAGAGGGATAAGGCCATCACCACGCTCTGAAAGAAGGCCGGAAAGATGTCTGGAAGAAATTAAATCCCCAAAGTACCACTCTCCACACCCACCGCCCCAGCCCTGCGCGCCACTGTGGGAGAACAGAGAGACGCGAGCCCCTGGCTTAGTGGGCGGGGCAACCCATGGACCAATCAGAGAGAGGCCTCGGGGCATTATTATCCAATAGCCAACTTCTTCTGGCCCTGGGGGGCGGAGACGCGCAGGGGGAGTCAGCGCTGAGCGCCACGTTTGATTCTGGCGCGGGGGCGGGCCCGCGCGGTGCCCTCACACAGGATGGCCGCCGGCAGCGGTCACGTGCCAGGCAGCGCCCTCTAGGCGACCTATAAACATGGAGGGGGGGAAGAGGGGATGAAGCGCATGCGCGGCCGAGGGGCAGCGGAGTAGGAGCTGGCGGGAAGTCCCGCCCCCATAGCATGAAGCTCCGCCCAGGGCAGCGAAACCCCGCCCCCCGCTGCTCGAAGCACCGCCTACTGGCGCAGACCACGCCCCGATGTGATAAGCTCCGCCCCCCGGGTTCGCGGCCGTGCCGCTGCGGCCGGGGGCGTGGCCTCTGCTTCCTCCCCGCCGGGGCCGGGGCTGGGGCCGGACCGGTCCGAGCCGTCGAGCCCCGCCCGCCGAGTGTCCCCGGCCGCCCCCGCCGCCCGCACCATGTCCGACGCTCCCGGCGTCCCCGAAAACGTCTCCAGCCTCTTGGCAGGTGAGGGCAAGAGGAAGGGCTTCCTTCCCAGGGGGCGGGCGGAGGGGAGGCCGATGGGGGCGTGACGGGCCGGTGGGGGTGTGCCGGACCGGTGGAGGTGTGACGGGCCGGTGGGAGTGTGACGGGCCGGGGGAGCCGGGGCTTGCGGGGGCAGTAGCCCCTGGAGCTGCTGCCGTGGCGGAGCGCTCCTTGGCGGGCACTGGGCGATCGGTTCCAGTGTACGAGTTCGGGGGTTCTCTCTCTCCCATCCCCCCAGTTCCTCCTCCCAGGCTACTTCCTCCTCCCGTGCCCGTCCATGGGGAGCCGCAGCGCTCCGGCTCGCTTCCCTGCAGGGAGGAAGGAGCGGGCCNGCGGACACGAGTGCGGGGTGTGTGACCGCCGGGTGACCGCCGAGCCATCCGGGGGAAGTGTCTACCCTCGGGGTGTGCCGGCAGGGCCGACTGCCCGCATCAGCCGAAAAAAAGTAGTGAACTTCCCCTCTGAACAGCTGAGGAGCAGATGGAAGGGTTACTGAATTGCTGGCGTGTTGTCATATCGGTCACACACCTCTGACCGTGACTGTCCACGCTCTCAAGATGCGCTGGAGCGTAGGAATGGGATGAATTGTCACCGTGAAAAGTTACAGTGTTAGTCCAGAATTCCGAATACGGGTGGTTATCTTTTACCTTCAGTAACTCGTATTTTTTTTTTTTTTGTTATTGTTGTTAATTAAAATAAATTGTATACTTAAAAGTTGGCTTTTCTGGCATCTTTATCGAAAAGTTTGCTATCCTGAAACGATTTTAATTTCGGTGGGACTCTTTTCAGAACTGCTGTTTCTGCCACAGGAACTTGTGTAGCTCTGACTTTGCCATTCAAATTACCCAAGCTTTTTGAAATCTTCCTTCTAAGGCCAAGCACTCAGTTACATGGCTGGGCACCTGCTAGAGTCTAGTACAGCTCATCACCTTCACAGACTATTCTTTTTTTAAACACTTTGATTGTAAGAGCTAATGCTTGAAACATACTGCTCTCACCACATTTCACCTTCTGCCAACTGTCTTAAGTGTTTTCTAACTGCAGTTTCTAACTATGTTACTTGCTTACCATCTGTGGTTAAAATTTGCGTGGAAGGCCACCAGAAAAAAAAAGGAAAGCTTCTCATGGTTTCATATGATGAAATAGATTCTTAATCATTTAGAAAAAATATTACCTTTAGAGAGCTTTTCTAAATCTTAGTATTTTCTGTGGCAATACTGAATTCTGGAACTCATGGTCAGATGCAGAAGCGTGTATGTTTGTTTTGGTGCCAATTTCACTGAGTGAAGTTCATCTCAAAACTCTTCAATGTTTTAAGTGCTTTAAATTTTTTTTTTGGGAAGGATGTGATGCAGATGGGATCATTTGAGATTGTGATTTCTTTCTCTGCCATAGTACCTCATTTACACAACTTGTCCTTCCTTCCTCCTCCCCATTTATCCAGTGTGCCATGAAAAGAGAGACACAAAAGTTTGTATTTTGAAGTGAAACTGAGAACACATATTTTTCCTCAAGAGAGTTGTGTATATGTACTTTCAGAGTCGCTATGAACAGCAGCCTAAGTTATATATACAGGTATCTAATGTTTATACAGTGTGTACAGCTTCAGCTTTTCTGCAATAAAACCAGATGGTTTCTTTTGTGCTGTCTATAGAACTCAAGACAATGGAATGATTTACCAATGATGTTTAAATATTTGTTTTGTTATTACTGGAAGTAACTAATGGTTTGCAACTTTTAACTGTTGCTTTCAGTATGGTTATACAATGTTAAAATTAAATAACCTGCATATTTTTGAAAAATAAAATATGGCATTGCTTTTTACAGTTTGTGTTAAACTCACTTTTTTAAGGTTATCAGTCAAGTACATAAAAGTTAGAAATGAGAGTAGTCCAGGCTATATGAGCAATTCTTTCACTGATATATGTAGAATCTGGCAATCTTTTATGTAGGATTCTGCTTTTTTTTTCTCAAACTGTTCCTGTAGTGAAGATGTATGGTAATGGAGGAGGGAAGGGAGCTCTGTAATATCTTTACTATTCATTAAGAAAATGTTACACAATAAAAAGACCACAGTGAGTAGATAGTTATTAATTTCTGCATGCTCTTCTTCGAGGGTGCTTCTTAGTGTATTATTTTAATGGCTCACAGTTATTGATCCAGCACCCCTTTGAGATGAGGGAATATTGTTTTCCCATCGGTAAAATTAGTATAATAAACAAGATGTGACTGGGGTCGCAAAAAAATAATCAATGGTGGAACAGAATTAGAATTCAAATTCACCTGCCTCCATGCTGTGCTGGTTTCTGCAGAAAATAATATTAGTTGGATGTCTATGTTTAGTGGCCATTACAAGTGCCAGGCACTTCTTCATATCAGGTTCAGTGGAGAACGTGCAGCTAATGGCTAGCGACAAGCACCATATTTTAGCCTGATGTTCACGTAGCAGAGAGGCCCTCACAGGTGCAAAACTCGTAAATACTGTGCTCTTCTGCTCTTCCTCCTTTTCTTGGCCTTTTTGCCTATGATTTCCAACTTCTGCAACGAGTGGAGAAACGATCATATGGATTTCCTTATCCCTGCTTACCCTTGATTGATGGTTGGAGTACGTCCACCCACTATGCTGAACAAGTAGGGGTCCTACTGGAAAACATACTAAGTGCTCCTGTAGTTAAACATGGTGATAATGGGAATAAACACACCAGGGGATGAATTAAAATTGCACAGGAAACTTTCTGACTTGTTAGTGCTTTACTTTGAACCTAAACAATATTATATCTTTAACATAAAAACAAATTCTGTCACACATGCTGGCAGGGTCATTATAGTTGCATATCAGTGGCGCTGAAATGTTCCAGGCAGAAGCACAGCTTGAGCTCAGGGCTAACTGCATTAGTTGGAAACAGGACGAAGCTGTCTGTAAAGTTGAAGGGGAAGGGTCAGTGTGGCAATAGGCTTATTGCACAGGATTATTGGGATTGCACAATCCCATCCTGTCTTCTCTGACTTGTTGAAATGGTGGGAGGGAAACACTGGAGACAGAAACAGGGTCCTCTGGTCATGAGTTGAACTCTTGGTAGGAGGAGAAAGTATGTTTGTTGCTCTCTTATCTTCTTTACACCTCAGAGGTGTGTGGTAGTGTGTGTAACTTCTTCATTCCCCGGCCATGCCCCTGCACTTTCAGATGATGGTTGAGACTGTGGAATTTAGTGAAGGAAGCCTAGCCCTGCTCTGCCTTTTCTTCTTTTGAAAAGGCATCCTCTGTTGTTGTTATGTGATATTTTTTGTGGGTGTTTGGCAAAGTGGAATGTTACTTTTTTTTTTGTCCCCCTCAAATTATTGCTTGTTACATACTTTGTTGGAGGCCTGCTCATTTCTATTTTTCCTTACTAAGTTTTGGCTTGTTCATAGCTGAAAAGGAGTTTGGAGGCTGCTTCTTCCCTCGAAGGGATATTATTTCTGTAACGTAAACCAGACTGGTTGCTTCAGTCATCTTGATTGGAAAAAAAATTCTTGAGTTTTTTCAGTAATAAAGATTTAGTTGGAGGTGAGACTTCTGTATTTTTTCACAGTTTTTGATGGTGTAATGATCGTTAGATATATGTATCATTTATATCTTTTCTCCTATTCATGACACCTGTGACTATAGTATGGGTGCTATTCCTTTGTCTTTTGTTCAATTTTCCTTTCACACTTCACAGTATTTCCTATTTGAATCTTCTGTATTCGTATTTTAAAAGTTACAAATACTTTTGCTATGAAAATAGGATAAAATTTTCTCTAGTTTGTATGGAACCTGATATCCCATCCTAATGCCATTTTCCTTGTTCTATTAAAGAAAACCCCAAACCTAAATAGAAACCAATGTTCTTGCCCTAAAGATCATTTCTACCCAGATATTGTTCAGTTTGTTTAAATGCTTAGTTATATTGTCCAAATCACCTTTTTCTGTGTGATTCTTCTTATTTTTTCCTTCAAATTAATACTGTTTGCCTACTTGTTTAGTTGCATCTTGGAAATACTTTGCAGAAAAGGGCAAGGCAAGAAAACGACAAGACTTTGGATCCACTGCATGAGTTGCTCACCTTTTGTTTTTGGACTACACCGGTTATAGTAACCCCTGATTCCCAAAAAACAAACTGCCCATTTTCATCTTCCATGTCAGCTGTTCCTGGACTTGCTCCTTACATGCCTGCCATTGAAAAAGCCTTCTGGGTACAGTGTAGCTCTTCTTTATTGGTTGGTTCAAATTTAAAAGCATACTGTCGTTTAAACTTTACTCTTTTTTAAAAGTATCATTTCCATGTTTCCAAGGCTTTAACAAATGCCAGTTCTTGCTGAAGAATCCATCTGTACAAGGTAAACCAGGGTGATTATTGTAGACATCTTTTAAGTAGACATGTATTTACAGCTTTGGTAGTATGTATGTATTTCAGTAGTAATGGAATAAGATTAGAAACAGTGAGGTGAAAAAAATGCACAGAGGGATTCCTGGTAAGAAATAACCTCCAGTGATTTGAAACATAGTTCAATTGTCTCTGCCATAAATTTGGGAATAAGTGTCATATATGGGTGATAAAAATGGCATAGGCTATTTTTTATATACTCATTATTCACTTAGTTTGTCTTTTTCAATTAACATGGAGTCTATCTTTCTCATCTGACTGGGTTTACGTTTCTTTCATAATCATATGTCAACAAACCACAATAGACACAGCATAATGTGGCATACAGTGTAAATCTAGGTTAATCCTTAACATTTTTTATTATAGTTCATTTGGAATCACTTTGTAACTTGATCATGATTTGTACTGCTGTGGTTTTTTTCATTATATGCTTAATATGTTACAGCTTCATCTTTTCTCACCTCTTAAATGTAGAGAGAGAATGCTCAACTACTCAGCCAATGAGATTAGAGATAGATATATAGCTATATATATATATATATAGTCCTTGATTATAATTTTTCTTTTTTAATCTTTAAAAGAGATGCCTTATCTATTTACTTCATTTGAGGAGTCTTAGCAGTTTGTGTATACTTCTGCTTTTAAAATAATTAATAAAACTGTTAAGTGTCAACATTTTTCATGATACTTACTTTGTATGTGTCAACACAGCAACATAACCTTGCTTCTGAGGACTTAAGGCACAGCAGTTTTTAAAGGCAGTCCTTTCCAGGACTTTGCACTAAAAGGAATGCTCACCTTCTTGTTAGGTTGGATAAACGTGGTATTTTTAGACATTTTGAAGTTGTCACTTTTATTTTACATCATGTGTTCCATTTCTGATTAAGTGTATATATATTTAAAAGGCAGTTTAGCAAACTCTGGAGAGAGACTTTAAAATATACTTGCGAAGTTGGGGAGAGCAAAAGCAAAATCCTCATGTATTTCTTTATTTAAGAGAACAGGCAGTGACAGATATTGCTTGATAGTTTGCCTTCAGACTTGTTCCCTATCAATGAATCGCATGAAAACTTTGAAATCAAATTAATTAATTGCTTTCTAATGCCAGCATGTGTAAAGCTGAAAGATACATGGCAGTCTGTTTAATATCAGTCACCTTTGGACAGTATGTGTGCAATAAATGTGCCTGGCTTGCAGCTATCTCACAAAATTCTCTGGCCTGCAATCCCAAATTCTCTGGCTGGCAGCCGGCTGCTGGCTCTCTCGGTCCTTGAGGTGGACGAGAGAAAAGGCTGGTGGCTGGAGGAATTGTCCTGCTGAGCTGCCATTGCCTTCTTGTGTGAGTGGCAGTACAACTGCCAGGTTATCCCATGCGAGCATCCCTGGTCATACGATGGATGTGCGTCCAGCCTGGAAACGGGCCTGCAGTCTCCTTGGGCTGTGGAGGCTGGAGCTGCGTGCGTGCCTTGCCATGTGCCATGTGGAAACACTCCTATCTCATTGCCACTTTCTGATTCTTCTCTTGTCATTTGAATGGTGTTGACTCATCAGTTGTGTGTCCATGACGGAGTGATTAACTTCTCAATAATGTGATTGGATAACGTTTTGGTTATCTGCTGGAGGAGGGGAGAAAGAACGACCCAGCACATCGTCTTTGGGTGCCTCCGTGGGGATCTGCTTGGTCCACCCTGACACAAACTTGAGGTAGTTCTGTCCTAAGTATGTTTGTTTATTAAGTGTGACTTACATTTACAATAGTAAATCCTGTAAACAGCAAATGTGCTATGATTTGTTATGCTTAGCACTCTTTAACACAGCACTTGCTTTGGGCTAGAAATTTACAATGTTCTTGAAAAATTCCATCTGTGTGGTTTCAGCCTTCATTAAAGAAAATAGCTCCGAAGACTTTAAAACAACTAAAATCTTGCAGTGTTGTCTGTTTATAATAATTGAAGTAAAGAGAACCATAAACTTTTAACAATGAAATGCAAAATAAATCTTAGCTTTTCTCCTTGTAAAAGGACTATAGATGAAAATGAAACTAAAATGGTTTTAGCTTTTGACTGTTCTGTGAACTGGCACTTAAGTTTTGAACTGTATGAGCTGGTTGAAGTGGACAGAGCTAGACTGTGGTGTGACTTCCTTTTTCTGTCAGCTTGTAACCTGTATTGGTAGAGCAATTTGTGAGTGAATTGTATCAATTGGATCTTTCAGTTTGGTAGCTTTTGTTCATTCCTGCAGGCAGATAATTTCTCCGGGGTATGGTGCAAACAAATTTAACATCATGAGCTTTAAGAAGCAGAACAACAAGTATGGATATTTAAGCTATCAAGCAGTCTAACACACAAGCTTAAGAAAAGAGATGTTAAATAGGTTTCTACAGTGTATTTTTCTTTGTTTTGTTTTTGTTTATTAGTGTTTTTTATTTTTTTTTCTATTTTTGTGTTTTCAATGGGAACAGCTAAATGTCTGCAATGTGTGATATTAAACAGCTCCTCATTCATTAGGAACAATTTACGGAAATATGTAATTTGTTTTTTTTTGCTCTGGGGTAACTGATTAGTTAAAGTGCTTTTAGACCAGAAATCTGTTCAAAGAAGTTTTCTTTTTGGAATTTATCTTTATTCCTTTTTAAATCCCTCGATGGATCAGCTGCTGCTGAAGCATGAAACAGGTCTACACTCACGTGCTTGTGACTAGTACTTTTGTTTTCTCAGTAGCATTAAACTAATACAGGAGAGACCACGTTGCGGATCATCCTGGAGAGGGGAGAGCAAGTAAGTGACTAGAATAGTGGTGAGATATGGGTAAATTTTGCTGCTTCTCTTTGAAGTTTACTGTATGAAACTTGGATCTGTCCTACTGAAGTCCCAAGTTCTGTTCTAATTCCTAGGTAAATCACTTCGTGGAAGGTCAGAGAACTTAGAGGAACATTTCCTTATGTTAAGGCAGTCCATATTCCTACACAGTATGGAAGTACAGGAAGTGAAAAGATGATCATAACTTAGATGACTTGCTGGCTTCTTGTCCAGAGAAGCTTAGGATGTTACTCACCTTGTGCATCTGGTACATCCTGGATGGATTTACAACAGTAGATTAGAACAAGATACATAACATTCTGTGTAATTGTGAGTAGATAAGAAAAATCTATGATACAGTAAAATGTAATTTTCAAGTAAACTGCTTCTTTAGCATCATGTGTATGTCAGGTCTGTCTTCATATTTTGGGGCTGTGATGAATCAAGCCGTATGGTATCTCTGGACACATGGAAGTAATAGTGTTCCATGATGAAAACAGTGCACCCTGATTGTGGGTGCACCTAAGCTCAGAGAACTTGTTTCACATGCTCATGTGAGAGGGATGCCATCCCAGGGATGTCTTCTGTAACTGCTGCTGTTTAGAAATGACAAACGTGTGTATGCTTGCTGTCTTTCTGCCTCTCTCCTCCAGCTCTACTTATACTGAGAGTAAATGGAGCATCTACTTCTGCCCTGTCCATCTGTGGCTGAAAATTCTCTATTATTTCTGCTTTTGAAGTCCAAGGTTTTCTGAAAAAGAATAAAATCTGTCAGCAATATGGTTAGTCTTCAAATTTTTGTATCTGCAGTGTATTTTAAGCCAGTGGTAATCCTTGTTTATAATAATCAACTTGGTTTCTCTTCCCCCCATACTCCTTAATTGTGTTATTTCAACGTTTGTATTTGAATAAAGCTTTGACAGTCAGTCAAAATCTGAGATGGCAGAATTCTTACCTGGGTTGAGCTTTTCCGAGAAGTGAAGAAGCCCACTGAATTTAAATGAAGACTTCTAAAGCCAAGTTTTGTGATTAATTAATGTCCAAAGATTACTGTGCAAGTATTACTCCTGATTTATAAATGTGACTAATTCCTCTAAATTTTTGCATATTGGTGCCTAGGTAGAACTTTGAAGCTATTATCTAAATTTTAAAATAAACATATAAAAGTATGGAAAAATAAATATTTAATCAGGCTGTCCCTCTCCAAGTGAAAGCTTGTTTTGTACTGGAAAATCCTGTTAGGTTTCGTTGAGAGAAAAACTGTTGATGATTTTGATTTTTGCTCTGAATAGTAAAAGTATCAGTTTTTTTGACCTTAGTTTTGTAGTTGGTCAATGTCATTGGATTCTGTGGGTTCTCATCTGCCAGCTTGATTGGCAGTTACAATAATTGGAATTTATGAAGATGTGTACTTCTTCTGTGGGTTTGGAAAAAATCTTTGTAGGCATTCTTGGTGTACAGCATAGAGGCTGTTGGGGGTATGTCTGGAGGATTCATTAATACATGTTAAGTGCCTTTCCTTCTGTCCTTTTAAAGAAGGAATGCCACAGAACTGAGTGAAGGTCTCCCCCATTCAGGATTGCTTTGGAAAACGTAACGGGGAAGATTCTCTGTCTTAGGGAGAGGAGGATCAATATCATTCTTCAGAACTCTAAAATACTGTAAGAAAATAAATGTTTTTGCCACACTCTGTGAGGACAGTAATCTAAACATCTAATAATAATCTAGTGAATTATTTGCAAAGAACATCTTTGTAATAGCTTTGCTAGTGCTCTTAAAGGGTAACTTTTGACTTGTTTTCTTGCAGCCTGTAATACAAAGTGTGATATGTTTCTGTTTTATAAAGGAAAAAGCAGGCAATTAAGTTTTTCATTTAGGAAATCTGCAGTAAATATTCATGTAAACTTTTGCATGCAGACAGTTGAGTACTTAATTGGCTGTTATTTGTGTTTCTGTATTAAAATGGAATATCTCATCGATTGGAAAAGTTAGAGGATTAAAATAGTACTATCCATGTGCATTTGCATCTATACAGGGTGAGCCAAGGTGTATATATGTGTCTATGTGTGTGTCTGTGTGTATGAGGGTGGGCAGGCACTGTGAGAAGGTGTTTTGTTACCTGCAAATGCTTTCTCTTATTCAATGAGCATTTGTTACCCATACAGGTGAGACATTTATGTTAACAAGCTGGATTTTTTGGTTGTATTTCTACTTTTCTGTTTTTGGGATAATTGTATGTTGATTGGTAACTGTAAGAAACTTTTAGAGTTGTTTTTTGCCATTGCTTTGTTAATCAAGAAAACATACTACTGGGGGAGTTACACTCCCACAAATTCAATACACTGTATCGTTTTTATCCTATGGAATGGATGTTTGCTATATTAAAAGAACTGTGGTAACTTTTATGGAATGCTTTGTTTCTACATGACTGTATAAAAGTATCATCTGGATAAGCATTAAAACTTACAGTGCAGGCTAGAGCCTTATTTTGTGATTCTACAAGTGCAGGTGTGCTTATTTTCAAGTACACTACTGAGCTTGACTCCTTTGATATGGTTATCGTGCCTACCTAATTATTTTCAGGATTGCTTTGGATATGAATCTTTAGTCAATCAGTGATTTCAGAGGCATTGTGAGAACACTTGAAAATACTATAACCAGTAAGTGAGCTATATTAGTGTCTGGGTAAGTGTTACTGCTGAAATAATAAATTACACAACCATCTTTGGAACTTGAACTTCTGAAATAACATGGCAGTAATATATGCATAAAGGCTATTTCCATGTTTTAGCCTTGTGTTTTACTTTAGGTGATGGAAAGTAATTGTTACAGAACTGCAATTTATTAGGACTTACGTAGCATAATTAAGTGTGTGAGAATCAAATGTCACCATAGGATTTGCTGTGCTAAGCATAAGTAGATAGAGAACAAATGTATCCCATTTAGAATCTAAAATGTCTGTTAACTATGCTGTGAGTAAGGCTGAAAATAATTTTCTTATTTTTTCACAGTAGTATCAGGACAAACTCATTACAGCAGTATTTCGTCTTTTTTTGAGGTGTGTTTATTTTTCTTCTTTATTTAGATGTTGAAACATTTATTTCCCAAACACTAAAAGGAGAAAATCTATCCAAGAAAGCAAAAGAAAGAAGGGAAGTTCTTCTTAAGAAGATAAAGGATATTAAGGCAAGGTGAGTGAACTTTGTGGCTTTAATGTTATAAAGTCACTTACTGATAACTTAAAGATTTTTGCAATCTTTTAATAATAATTAACTGTATTAACAATTAAAAAATCTGTCTAGGTCCTAATTTTTTCTAAAAATCTGTATGGGTTCAAGTCTTTCCTTCTCAAATCTGCTACAATTTAGTAAGAAATGGGATCAGAATGATTTATCCCGTTTGAATTGCTTAATATTCTGAACCGTGATTGCAAGCTAGTTGGGCAGAGCTTGTCTTCACCTCTGCTTTGGTAAGATTCATTAAAACATGAGAAATATAATGTATTGAGGATAGGAATGAGCTTCCTATCACCATACTCAGCTAGTGTAAGACAGCATAATTCAATGCTGACTTTGCTTTATTACATACTCTGTTTTTTAGCTCTGTAATAGAAAACTGAAACATAACTGAAAACTATTTATAGATCATAAGTTTGTTTAAGCAAACTGCTATGACAGGCAAAGCAGAGGGCTGGGGGTGTTTTTGTTTTTATATCAAGGATGATTTGAGAGAGTTCTATGGTGTGTTAATTTCAGTCAGCAATTCAGCTAAAGAGATTTAGCTATACTTTCATTTGTACTACAAAATTTTCTTTGAAAAATCTCTTTACTTACAACTCTTATCAACTAGGATATAGCCTAGTACTTGCTGTTCTTTTCACATTGTTGTTTTCATAGTGTTTTTCTAGTGGTCAGTCCTGTGTCATATCTCTTAAGCATTCCATTGATGGCATGCTTCTGCCCCTGTGGCAACTTGTTTACAATTTCAAGGACAGCACAATCATCTGGCAAGGGTGTCATTCTTTATGTGGCTCTAACTGGAGGGAGACATGAGATGTATCCCAAAATCTTGTAATTGAAGGTTTGCGTTCCTTTCATTTGGGCTGTGAATGCTTAGGGAACTAGCTCTCCCCTATCCTCTCTTTTAAGAAAGTAGGATTTTTTTTTCTCTTTCCTGAGTTTTCCATTCTGTGTTACTGAGTTAGCTATGACTGTACAGATGACTTGCGGATACAGCGCTACTGACTTTTTTCTTAACTGAATGATGCTTTTTTGGATGATGAAATATCAGAGGGAGGGAACCTGCATTTATGAGCATATTGACATTGAATCTTTTGCTATTCATTTGTGTGACCCCATGGCTTATCATCTAATTTTAATTTCTAATGCCTTTCTCATTTCCTGTAATATTATTCACTATTATCAGTGTTTTGCTTTTCATGCAGGCTACAGAATACATGCACACTGCAGTCCTCTTTGATTTTAACATCCCACATGTTGGGCTGTGTCTATTACTGCCACTTGCTACACTGGATTTCTTAGATCTGGCCTTTTATCTCTGTTTGCATTTCTTAGTTTCTTATCTATAGACCATTCCTTTCTCTTCTGCTTGTTTCTTGCCGGCATCTCCTTATTGACTAACCTGATACCCTTACTACTGCTTATTCTTCATAAAGATGATCTTGGCAGCTGCATTTTATTTGCCAGTTAGTTCATAGCCCATGAATGCTCCTTGAATGCCATTCTACATAACTCTGTCCTGATAATTTGTCTGTCTCGTCAAACTGCATCCTGTGATTATTTTTGTTTCTGAAATACCAAGATTTAGCTCTGAAGAAACAGTATATAAAAGTATGTTTTCCCTCTGGGATGATAATTTTTAAATTTTGTTTTCTAGGCATTATATAAGTTGAGATCTCCTTATTCGAAACGGAATTTTTATTTAGGCGTGCGTTAACTTTTATCTTTCTGGTTAATTGTTAATACATTTTCATTTGGATTTCTGCAAATTTACTGCAGCAATACCCAATGTTTTTGATTTTTTTTTCTTTTCCTATTGAACTACTGGTTTATTTCAAAATATATATATATTTCAAAATGGTTTTACTTGTGCACAAAACTTTTTGGAATATGTTAACATTTAGAAGATTTACTAAAATTAAAGATGCTTTTATGTGTTTTTATACCTTAAGTTGTCTGAGCAGATGTATGTTCCTAGAAAAGGCTGCTCAGTCTGGATTTGGTTTTGTTCAAGTGTTCCTTGAAGTGACTGGGGATTCTCTCAGCTCCAAAGGCAAAAGGAAAACTGAGAAAATACTTTAAGCCAAAGATAAAGACTTCAGAATTTTCAAGAAAAACTTGCAGCGCTAAGTTTCGACTACAAAACTTGTTGAAAACTGGTTGTTGTTCTGTGCCACGTCCTCGCGCCGTGAGTTTGCAAGTGTGCGTTGCTTCATGATGTTTCTTCTTCTTCTTTTTCTGCAGTTATCCTCAAGAATTCCCGGAGAAAGGTGAGTCTCGTGCCCGTTTCCCCCGCCGTTCCCGCCGCGGTGTTTTCCCGGTGCCGCTGGCGCCCCCTGCTGCGGCTGGCGGGGAACAGCTGCCCGAGCGCCCGGGGAGCGCACGTCCAGCGGGGCCCGCCGCCGTCAGCGAGCACAGCACAGAGCGCTCGCTGATGGAGAGATTGGTCTGGAGATGTAGCGCAGCATTTAATATATAATGGAGCTTGTTATGGAGCTTATTTGTTATAAATTTAGTATAAGTGGAGGTTTATTAGCAAGAGTGCAGCCGTGAGAAAGACCATGTGTTTTTTTTTTTTTTTTCCCAGAGGAAGTGTATGCAAAGTAGCCTGCTTAGGAGATAAAATTTTAGCAGGGATTACTTATTTCAGCCTTTTTTCTTGACGTTGCAAAAGTCTTCAATTCCATAGTGATGTTTCTTTAACCTTTTAATAGGATCATCTCGCGGCAATATGATATTGGCTTTCGATCCACACTGAATGAATGTTTTCATAGTGCAGTGGGAGCTCAGACCTTTAGCTGGAGAGGAGATGATTTAGTGTGCGAGTAATGAAAACTGAAGTGTGGGTTATCTATTGTCTTCTAGTGGAGTTTAAACAAAGCTGCAGAGTTCAGTTTAGAGAAGACTGAGGGGTTTGTTGCTACAGTGTTCTGTTCTGTAACTAAACCTGGAAGGGCTCTTATTTCCATGATGCTAATTCTTGAGGTCATGACCTATAGCCTGTGGATGCTGGTATGAGGGTCACAGTGCGAGGTCAAAAAAGCCTATGCAAAGCTTCACTTTTTGCAGTGGTTGAAGAACTGTCTGTTTCTGGACAAGGAGGTTTAAACATGTAGGCTACAGCGTGCCTCCTGAGAAAGTGAAAATATGTAAGTCATATTAGGCAAGTAATGTTATAACAAGGCACAACAAGTTCATGCATTTCTTATGCCTGTTTAAATCAAGTTATGCAGCCATAACAATTCAACTGAAAGGGACAGTGCAACTTGAAACTTCCCCAAGATTCAAGATTGCCAAGATTCTGTAAACTCCGACTATGTGATTGTTTAAAAATTGTATTACAATAATTTGCTGTTTTTTTATATTGCATCTCAGCACTGTTACAGAAGATAAAATGTAGTTTTCCTCTTCTCCTCACTGTTCAACAGAGCTGAGTGTGGGAAAGTAAAATGTTATTCTATTAAGGAAATTACTAACATGAAATTAGGCAGGGTGGTTGTTTCATTGTGAACGTATCTGACTTTGGGAGAGCATGTTTTTGAAGATTTAATAACTTCCTGAGGCTCTGACTCTGTAATAAGCATGAGAGTTGCCTACAAAAAGCAGAGTTTGCATTTACTGCTTTGTGTAATTTGAAGGTCAAGAAAATTCCAGTCTATTTACTTTCTTCATTGGTAATTCGATTCAGAATTTCTTTTCCAATTCAACAAATTATTAACAAAAATGAGATTTCATTATCTCTAGCAAAATGGATGATTTGATTTATATAGTCTGTAATTGTTACTGCATAACTTGCTCTGATTTCTGTGAAAATTATATTCAGTCTTATTCTTTTTATTAGAGTACATTTGATTCTTAAGAAGGATATATTGCCTTTTTAAAAATTCTCGTGATATGTCTGGTTCAGGTTGTAGAACTATGTATAAATGCTGAGGCTTGCGAGCACTGACACAATAGTTTTCAGTATTTTTCAATAAAATGAAAGTTATACCATTGTTTCCCGCAAGCAAGGATACATTTCTCCAAATTAATGTGCATTTGCTGCATGCAGGAATATAAAAATATTATGAGATATAGGAGCCTGCACTTACTTGCCAAATATTTGAGGGAATGTGATTCAGTGGTATGAGTTGTTGGTATAATTTCCAGAGTTCAAGAAGTGTGTGCTAAACTTTATTTGATTGTGTCATTCTTACTTTAGGACTGTACAAATTCGGCGTGACTTTTGTAGGTGTGGAACAAAGGGCTCACATGGAGATAAGCAGTCAGATTCTTGGCCAGCTCCTAGTGTAACAAAGCAGTGGCAGCAGCTGAGGGAGGTCAACTTTTGTGCCCATTTTCATACCTCTGTGCACACCTAGACATTTGAAAAATGGAAAATTTGGAAAGTATTGAAAACTCAGAAGGCGGTGATGGTCAGCTCCGGAGAAAGAAGAAATATCTCAACACATAAAGTGAAAAAAGGATAATAACTTTTAGGAAAAAAAGGAGGGGTGGGAGCAGAAATGTTGAAACTACACTGAAACAAGCTAGGAAGAATAAAAGCTACTGTGTGTATTTAAACTCTGTATTTACAGTTTTTGGTTTTGTGGTAGTAGTTACTCAGTTTTTAAAATGTAAATAAAATAATCTCTGTTGTAGCTGAAAGGGAAGGTGAAGAATGGTTCATACTGCCATGGTATGTTATCATGGTATGGTAGTTATACTACATCAGCTGATTTCAAGAATCTTGTGAGTTGTGACCTGTCGTCCTTTCAGAGACATCCAGAAGTTTTTTTGGAGGCTGAAAGAAGTGGACTAACACTTTCAAAATTCGTGTATTTCATGTAGGACATAAGGACACTTGACTCCGGTCTCTCAAACAGTGGCTCCTTCAGCTTGTGAGTTGTTCCACAAGTGTGTGTTGTGGGCATACTTTTCACTCCACTCTCTTTCATCACTGAATGTTCTTGAAGTTCCACTGACTTTGCACGTAGTGACTACTAGCTGCTTTGACTAAGCTATTTGTAAACTCTTGTTTTATGGGCTTTGGCCAATAACATACAGAATCCTGCCTATCCATAAGAATAAAGCAAGGAGATTTGAAAGAATAATAATAAAAAAATAGTTGAAGAGCATGTGTGCAAGTAGAACCAGGCTTCTTAAAGCTATAATCACCCATGTGCATCTCTCTCAGAAAGTGCATACATACTTCTTTGCAACCGGATTGACGAATTTGAGGACTTTCTTGAATCGTCCTAGAAAGAAGCCTTCTGATGTTGTCTGTCAGGTCAGTAAATATGCTGACAGAAGCATCTTTTGTGTCTATATAGACTTAAAAAAAAATGAAGCTTTTTAGGAGAAGTGTGTACACATGCAAGTGAAAGACACAAAATTGTATGGGAAAATATTTAATTCTTGTGTGTGGTATGTTACCTGATTTAACACTGACTTTTACAGTTAACTGTGTTGTTGATTTATGGATAAAGAAAGTCAATGTTGTTCTTATGACCAAAAATGTACAATTATATTTATATCCAATTCTCTGACATTTCATCAAATATTGTATTTTTTAGTTATTAGAAATATATTGTATCTATTTTATTCTTAAATTGAAGAACTCTGTAGAAATGTCTTTCTCTTAAACACTGCTGCCTTTTTTTCTTTTAATTTGAAATATTTGACTCTTTATCGAAGCAGTTTAATCAAAACTAAAAAGCTGTAGTCACACTCAGTGACCTGTTCTAGATCTTAGAATTGGGAAGAAACTTGAAAACGAAGGTAATTTGCCTACAAATTGGATTCATTTTTTATAAGACTAATACTCCACTAAGGGTATAAAAGTCTGAACTTTGTCAAAGATTCTGACTTAATACAGTTTTTGGCATTTCTCTGTTTTGAGATTAATTGAATCAATACTGTGACTGCCAAAATGTTTAGTTAAAAGAACCTTGTTTTCAATTTATGCTAAAAATAGTGCTAAAGTTGGCAGAAGCACTCTAAGCTCTAGAAACTGTATTTGTGTTTGAAGTTCACTTGCCATCTGTTCTATGCATTTATTTTAGTAAAATATATATTTTTAATCACTTTTCACGAAATATTTTGGCTCAATGTTGAAAGTGAGACACCAAAAGTACTAGCCAAATTGAGTCATACTATGGGAATTTGCAGAACCAGTTCCCCATAAAGCACTCAGTGCACCTCGTATCTGATCTGCAGCACTAAACTGTGCAGAAAAGTATGACGTGACATTTTCTAACTAGCGTTTTTCACTCTGATTAAAACTGATGATGGTACACTTTTGTTTTTCTCTCACTGTAGCATAATAGAGGGTAAATCTGTGTCTCTAGAGCGTTGGTGTTATTCACTATGTAATTATTGGGAGCACCTGTAGGAAACCTTTAGATGACTCAGATGCTTCTGGCTCTTGGCAGAGCAGAGTGTGTCTGGAGCCTGAGACCTCTGCTTCCTGGAAATAGTCAAGCTGTTAGAGTAGCACTATATGCCAAGGATTTGTATTTTGTATTTTTTTCTTTTCTGTTTTTGTACAGTGGTGATATTTTCTTCTTTTTTTTTTCCTCTGTACTCTTTTTTTCAGGAAATGGCATCAAGTAGGAGTCTCTTTGGACTTGAGAAGAAGAGTCAGTATCTTGTGGTCACCAGAACCGCATGTCCATGCGAGTTCTATTTTTTAACACACTTGAACTTTTTAGTCAAGAACATAAATACATCGTTAGTATTTAACCATAAATGGGAAAGATATGGCTTAGTTGTTACCCAGTTCTTTGAGGATCATCATGACGTATTCCTGGAGAGACCATCAGATGCATTAAAAGTGTGCCAAATATCACTCTATCCCAGAAGTCTGGGAGGTTTCACTGTAGGCAAGTCACTGTGTTGTCCCTTTCAGCTACATACAGCTGTTATCTGCGAAGTGTCCATGCCAAGTGCAATTTCAAGTAACATGAGATACACCCACCAGTGCAGCACAAAATGGTTTTGTCCTGAAATGTGTCATAAGAACAAGAGGCAACTCAGCAAGTAAAAGTTCAGTTGCTTTTCTTGCTTGAAGCGTATTTGCTTGCAAACTTTGTTGTTTCAGTATTGTTTTAAGAAGTAGCTGCTAAAGAGTTTCTACTTGACCTTTACGAAACAAGCCATTAAAAATTATCATGTTAGTAGGGAACCCTAGAAGGCCGTTCAGGAATGAGTGTGTTGGAGCAGACTGCATGGCAAAGCATGCATTGAAAAATTGGTTGTCAGAAGAATCCAGTCTTGCAGGGTGACTGGTGGATTGGGTCAGTAGCAACTTAAAAATATAAGATGCTCCTATCAAAGGGCTAAAGTGTACCCCTGCCAGCTTGAAAGCAGCTTTGTCTGCTTGTTCTTATGAAAAACTGTGTAGTGAGAACCTCGCTTGGTCTGCTTGATGGCTTCATCCAGTCCTTTGTTTGGTGGATTCTTACTGCAGCAGAGATTGGACAGGAAGGACTGATTTCAACCTGCTGTGACTTGGGACCTTCTGAAATGGCAAGAAGCAGGGTGGTTTGACCTACATGTCTTTTTATTTTTGTGAGTTGTTTTATTTCTCTTATACTTGAGCAGTTTTAATGCATCATTCTGTCTAGACATTTTTAGAAATAAATTGAAAGTGTTTAGTTATCTGAGGATGTGAGCTAGCAAGTCTCTTTCAGAGGCATTGGCTGAACCATCCTGCTTGCTCTTTTTTAGAGTGAGTGGTGGAAGCAGTATCTTTAATACTTAGGAATTCATTATTATGATATCAGTGTTGCAGAAGAAAATGAATTCTTGGGGGAAAAATATGTCTGGATTTTTTTTAAGCTGAATTCTTATAATGTAATATGGTCCTATTCATTATATGGAGCTTGTACCAACTAAATTTGTTGGAAGTCTTCAGAACAGGGGGTAGGAACCGACGTACAGCCCTTGTTACAATGAAGAGAGTTTGTTTTATGCTCCATTCCTAATGTGGTAAACTTACCCTTTGGTATGCATTATTTCCTGAATCAATAAATAAGCTGTAATGGAAAAGGTAGCATTTAATAAGGAATGACATGGTATGTTTTTTTTTTACAGGCATCATAAAATATTGATTCTGCTATCAAACCTGTAAGACATTAGTTTAAGTTGCAGAAACTGGAAAATAGGGTCAGTTCATGTACATGGTTTTGTTATTGTGACTGTTAAACATCTACCTTTAATTAATCTATTTTTTCCCCAACTTCCAGATAAATCATATGTTATTCTGGGGAAACAAGAAACTGTATTAATGAGCATCAACTCTGTAATTATACTTGTGGCTGCGTAACAGGGACACATTCATGTCATTTCTTTAGGCAATAACTTTTGCAGAGAAGTATTTTTAAACTGGTCATTAATTTTATGACCATAGAAATGAGATGCAAAATTTATGCTGTTGTCATTGGCATGGGTTCAAGGCACTACTGACATTATGTGTGATTGTAATGGAATGGCTGCCAACTAATGAGTCTATAGACATTTTGTTTGAGCATGCTTTGCTTTTAGATGTTTGATTAGGCAGCAATGCTTTCAATTATGCCTGCAAATTGTATTGGATACTTTTACCTGATGCCCATTGTTGCTTTGTAGTTCGGTTTTCTATTACATAAGTGCAAGTTGAATGCTTTTCTTTAATTTATTGATGCTCTTTGGGTGTATTTTTAGATACTTGGCACCTGAAGAGAACAGCGGTTTGTGCTGCTCGACAGTGACTCCTCTGACTGTTTGAGGAGTAACACATGGAGCTTCAAATGCAATTCTGACTGGTCTTACTCCATAGGTGGAGTGTAAACTTCAATGAAACACGTTGATGGAGGAACATGTAAAGTAGAGAAAGGGCAGAGATTACTCTGAGTGGGAATGTAGGAGATGGCATAGGATCAACAGGAAGCCTTTCTGAACTGTCAGGAACAATATCTTTGTAAAGTAATAGTATACAGTCCTAAGATATCTTTTAACCCTGACAGAACTAGGAGGCAAAAACCCCAAGGCTGATACCAGAAAGTAGTCCTTCTTTTATGCCAGTACATAAACATGTTGTCTGTTAAAGCTCCAGAGCACAATGAGTCAGGTTTCCTATTGAAATGCCTGCAGTTCTTCTGTACAAATTAGGTTATGTAAGAATTGTATTTTTCAGCATACAATATACATTTATGAAACCTAGTATTTATTTGCTACGATTTTTATCTACTCTAAAATACAAAATGGAGGATTTTTTTGTTTAATCTAGTCCTGCATGATTGCAGGTTGCTTGTACCTCTGTCCAGAGTCTGCCACCTGTTCTCCACTTTTTTCATGTAAAGTGTGGGTACCTAAATATAGTATTGTATGACATAGAATTTATACATTTGTTCTGATTGTCTTTTTCAGTGAGGGCTTTTTTTTCATGCAAGACTTCAAGCCTTCATTAGGATTTAACATCTAGAGAATGCTTTGACAAATGTAAAGCGCTGAGTGTGTAATTTCTTTCTTCATAATACTCTCAACACTTTTCTTTTTTTGGTTGTTTTGAATTTGGATGTTGTAGACATAGAATAGAAACTTGTTTTATTATAAATCTACATTCAGTGTTGCCATGGTTTTTGTTGTTTCAAATACAGTATATAACTGTGTCATGGTTTTCATGCCAGATGGCAACTAAGGCCCACACAGTCCCTCACTCATTTGCCCCCGCTGGGATAGAGGAGATAATCAGAAGGGTAAAAGTGAGAAAACTCATGGGTTGATATGAAGTTGATATAATAGGTAAAGCAAAAGCTGTGCACACAAGCAAAACATAACAGGGAATTCATTCATCACTTGCTGTGGATAGGCAGGTGTTCATCCATTTCCAGGAGAGCAGGACTCCATCACAAGTAACAGTGACTTAGAAAGACAGACATCGTTGCTCTAAATGTCCCTCACTTCCTTCTTTTCCCCCCAGCTTTATATGCTGAGCATGGCATCACATGCTATGGAGTATCCTCTTGGTCAGTTGGGGTCAGCTGTCCTGACTGTGTCCCCTCCCAACTTCTTGTGCACCCCCAGCCTACTCACTGGTGGGGTGGTGTGAGAAGAAGAAAAGGTCTTGACTTTGTAAGCACTGCTCAGCAGTAACTAAAACATGCCTGTTTTATCAACACTGTTTTTAGCACAAATCCAAAACATAGCCTGATACCAGCTACTGTGAAAAAAATTAACTCTATCCAAGCCAAAACCAGCACAGTCTGGGATAGGTGTATGGTATGTCCTAAATATGTATGTATGTATTAAAAGTCCCTTGTTCCTAGGTCATCTGGCTTTTACATGAACGTAAAGAACAAATATTTACTGAATTTGAAATCCTAAATGTAACTGGAAAATGGTAGTATGGTAACACTGCAGCTATGCAAACTTACAAAAGAGATTATGTATTACTGAGTGGGACAAAATCCTCTGGAGATGTTCTTTCTACATGTATACTCACCTACTTGTCATCCACAAGTGTTATTCATTCAAATATACTAGAGTTTGCCATTCAGCCCATGAATTATATGTGCTGGAGTGTGGTGTTTGTGGAATTGTTTTCTTCTAGAAATACAGCCTAGTATTTTAAATTTATGCTGGCACTTTCATGAAGGTTAAATGATAACATGTTTATGCATAGCTGATTAGAGGACATTTTTGATTGACAACCAGGGCTTACATATACACATATATTCTGTGCATTCTAGTGTTAGTGAAAGTTTAGGACAGGAAAACAGTGGAACAACTTTTGCCATTCTATAGGCTGTGAATATCATGTTTGCTCTTTTTATATGGAGTGTATAATCTAATAAAGGTATATATAGGCAAAGAGAGACAGGCAACTGGTCTCTGGAATCTAAGTGTGAAAGACGATCATGCTGGTTATAAATAAGGCATAATATTTTCTGTTCATGTGCTATCTGCTCTGTGTTTTTCTGTTTGGAGGAAGAGGTGAATTCTAGAGAGAAATAATTTACTTTTGATTGGTTTGACAGGTGTGATGAAGTGCAAATATTTTGATCAGATTAACACGATGACTGGCGTGCTACTGGAAGAGAGCTGTGTCAAAAATAGGTTGGAGTCAGGTTCAGATTCAGAGCAGTTGTTAAATGGCATGGGAGCTTGGAAGGAAGCTTTCCCAAGAAAAGCATACTAAATTAATGAAGGGAAAACCCAGCTGGTATCTGACAACCTTTGAATGTAAAAGAATTCCAGCAAAGCAAATACCAGGCTTTGTTTTTTTAACTGTATAGAAAACTTGCTGTTCTTTACAAACAGCCATGGTGCTTTCTGGACAGAGTCTCTGAATTTTCTGTGTATTTCCATTATTAAATGGGAGAGGGTAAAACTCAGCCACGGCTAGGCAGTCCTACTGATGAATGCAATTCCTGTGTCTGTGGAGAAGAATATTTTCACTATGCATGGGTTTATTTTAGATTCTTAGAAATTAGTTTTCTCATCCAGTGCTCTAAAAGGGAATACATGAATAGAGAAGGATATTTGGATGTCTCTGGAAAGCTTTTTGTGTATTTATATACCAAAATTTAGTGTTACATGGTTTTCAAGAAACTTGAGGGCCATTTAATCTATTGGAGCATCAACTTTCTGATTCTGGCCTGGTGATTTTTGTCATATTTAGTTTTCTTCTCCTTCGCCAAGACTTTATTTGGTTTTTTTAGGACCAATGTAGTTTGTTATTTTTTCCCCCTCTTCTTTGCCTAGATGTATTAAACATATCTGAGAAAATATACTGAGTTTCGGGAAGAAGAAGTTAAATTTTGCCTAATTAGGTGAAAGCCTTGGCTAATATTGATTTCACTATATCTTTCTCAGACCTTCATGCTTATGCACGACACTGATCAGACTGCATTAGATTAGCTGATAATGTAGATTTTGTATCTATTGTAGCAGGGCTCTCAGTTGGGCAAGAAATTCATTAACAGAATGCTGCATTAAACTGCAGGTTCATACCTGGTGCTGCCAGACGGGGATTCCGCTTGTAGTTTCCTGGGAGGAGTACACACAGTTTAGCAAGGCAGTGCCTGATTACAGTAAGAAAAGTGAAAGTGGGCAGAGGTCAACAAACTGCTGCCAACAGGAGTTTGGCGTTTCCTGGGAGCGAAGTTGCTGCAGCTCCATCCCGCACTAGGACAGGCAGAACTTCGGAGCCTGGTGCTCTCCTTTTTCCCTTCTGCCAGTGTTTTCTCTTTCACCCCCTCTTTGCTGTGGTGTTTCTTTCCCCCCTTGTGAGAAGCTGCCAGCTGTGCAGTGCTGGGAGCAGGTTCATTATATGACAGTGTTTAGGGAAACCACTCCAGCAGCATTTACGCATCGGGTCAGAAGGTAGCCCTAGAACAGCATCACTCACAGATGTCCTGGAGTCTGCGAGTGTCCTGAGAAAAAGGATTTTTTCAGTTCCAGATAGGAATTAATATCCTCCTTACTATTGGAAATACTTTTATTCTATGTGTTTTTGTGATAGACTATTTAACTAGCGATGTGTATTGACTTTTACAGAGCTGGAAGATGAGGAAGAGTCTGAGAACTCTCTTTCTTCGCCTCCTGATAGTGTCTCAATAGCATCTGACCGATATGATAAAGAGGATGAAGCACCTTCTGATGGTATGTGACACTCTTTACCTTAGAAAGTACTAGACTTGCCAGTTTGCTATGAACTGATGTAATCAGATCCTCATGATGCGAATGTTAGTGTTGGAAAGCAGATAAACAGATAAGCAGCACAGCTGGACACTTTTCTTACCTTTACAAGAACCTTTAAAGGAACTGAAGAGCTCTCTCTAGTGGTCCTAGAGCATAATGAAGCTGTCTCAAATTTACACGGTGTTTCTAAACTCATGTTTTTTGATAACAAAGCATCTTCTGTAGATGCATATGTTTTTAAAGATAGATCAGTGGCTAAACCAGTGTGAGTATTTGTAGTAACAAATTGTTTGTTAATTCAACATTATCAGATTCTTGCTTAATTTTATTGTGCTACTTAATGGCTTACTGTATTATTTATCTAATAAATAATGAAACAGTTTATGTGATTGATATTTTTCTGCAAACTCCATGCAGAATAGGTTCATAAAATATTAAATTAATTATTCCTACAGTGTTTCCTTCCATTAAGACAGTCTTTTGTAAAATGTTTTTGTTATATAAATTTTAAGTTTGGGTTTGCATTTAAAAAAAGTCTACACTCCATAGCTGTTTTCCATGTTGTTTTATTTTGTATTCATTAAGTTTAATGCTAAATGCAACTGTTCTGAAGACACGAACAATTGAATATTTCAACAGTTAACAAGCTTGCTTTAGCATAGTGTCCATATTTTTGAGATTAGTTTATTGTATACATAATATAAACACCTTCTATGGATAATATATGGCAGTAAATTAAGTATATGTACAAATAAATTAACGATGTATATTAATTTGTGGCACTGGAAGTTAGGTAGACTTACTAGTGAATAATGTTTTCTGACGTGATATGATGATCAAACTGTGCAGCTCCATCTCGAAATACAACTGCTGAATGAAAATATGCTTCCTGCAATGTAGCACTCCACATTTTATATTATCCAGATTATTCCCTTTGGAAACATAAATTGCTTTTATGAGGTATAAAATTATGTCTATTGCAGAACAGGGATAAGTCAAGTACATGCATAAGTGATAAACCTTCTAACCACTGATTCAGAATACTGCATTTTTTTTAATGTCCAGAACTCTGTAAAATGTATAACAATAATAATCACACTTTTTTTTTTGTATTAAGCTTATTATATGTTGGCAGTGTGACCTTCTACTAAAAAAAGTAAAACCAGGCCTTTTTGCTCTGTGGCTGAAATGTAATTATCGGTCCAATTGAGTATGGCTTTTAGAAAACCCAAGCTAATTTTCAAAACTACAGATGAATGCAACTTTGTATGTATTTATTTTTGCTTACAAACATAATCTTATCATTATTTCTAATTATAACTTAATAACATGGTACTGATTGTATAAAGGGTATGTGACAAAATTATATGACTTTTTGAGAGGAGATATGATTATAGAATTGTTTCAAAACAGTTAATCAAGAGAAGAGTGATAATGTTCATAACCTAAATAATGAATGGCTGAAGAATGCTGATGCAAGAGTATGTGAAATACCATATGAATTTGTACAGATGGGTGATTAATTTTTAGGCTGTTTTGGAAGTTATGAGAGAAGGTATAATAGCTGCTCAACAATATCTTGACTAATTTGTACCAGTTTAGGTAGAAATATAGAGGGTGTGATTCTTTTATATTTGAGGTGATTTTACCTTGCTGGTCTTTCTGTATTTTATGATAAATCCTCTTTAATTACCTAGTGGGAATGTAGCACAAAGAGAATTTGAGAGAAGGTGGTAAATTCTGATCTGTAAATGCTTAATTTATTGGTGTAAACAGTGTTCCTCTTTTTCGCTTTGAATGTCTAATGTGTCATTCTAAGACCATTTTGATTTTAACATATATAATCCATCATTCCAGTCTAGCCACCTAGCCTGTGTACGAAAATGTATGTTGGGAAAATCTTATAAGAGGTGGATTGATCCCCAGAGGTGCCATTTGTTTCAGTTCTGATAGGCATAAATGGGTTTGTTGAAGCTTAATACTGTATTTTAGTTTTTTTAGCAGTCTGTTAATGTTCAATATTTAAATCCAGCTCAAGAAACTAGGTCTGTAAGGTAGATGTTCGATCTTATATAATTACCAGTTCAGTTCAGCAGGGCTCTGTACGGATCTAAAACCTGATTCATGTAGGATCAAGGCTCTCAGCGTTAACAGAGGGCCCTATCTGTAGGTAACCAAATTGAGGTGGTTTTTATTTATGTTCAAGTCCATTCCTATTTTTCTGTAAAACCTTCTACATATATTTTCTGCTAAAAAACCCCAAGGCGTTTCTCTTTATGTACTTGAGTTAGGCTGCAAGGTTTGTATGACTTGCGAAAGTGTCACGATTTGGCTTTGCGGCATTACTGTCAAAACATAATTTGCGAAGGCACACGCTTGGTAACAGATAAAGAATTAGTGTATTATGTGTACGTTACAGTCATTGTAAAATCCCAGAGTTTTTGTGTGACCTTTGTCTAATGGTGTATTAATTACAAGAGAGATAATCCATTTAACAATAAGTATGGGATAACTAAATTAGCACAGGTCACCTAAAGGGCTTTTGTCAAATCTGATTGTTATGTTGTCCTTTTGACTTTTACCTTATGGTAGGCACTAACAAAGTATCTAAACTTTGATGGATTATAAACTCTAAACATGATATGTATTTTTCATAATGCTAATGTAATTTTCTAGGTACTGAAAAGATCAAACCCCCACGTCTCTGTGTGCATTCTAAGTCTGTCTTTCCTTTTAATATTTCTTTTTCTCTGTTTCTCTGGTTCAAAAGTTCACTCAGTTCCCAAATGGCCACCTAATTTTCCAGTTATTCCCTCAAGCCATATGTGTTTTGGTTTCTTTATGGTTTATTAGGTACTGTAGGAAAGTAGCATAAGTTATATCATCTAATGAAATTCAAGCACACTTCAGTGATGCTTTGACTTGATTGCTGGCAGCAATTAAATCACAACGAAAGAGAATGATGCATGGGCTTACATGTCCAGACACCCTACAGAAATTGGAAGAGGGATAAAACACAACAAAACCCCCAAATAAAATAACAAACTGAAAAACAAGACAGACCAAACAAAACAGCACAACCAGGCACTCTGGTCTTAACTTGATTTTTTTTTTTTTTATTGGCTAACAGCCTGATTGATAGCAAAATCATAACTTGCTGTATGCTAACAGGCAGAGTTCACTTGTAGGTTATTGTGAGCTGATAAAGGGTTAGATGGAGTTTTGATTTTCGCATTGGTCCTTGGTGCACCAGATTAATGGAATTTCAATGAGAGACTGGAGTAGTCACAGCTTTGTCAGAAAAACAGATGGAGATTCTATAGCCGTGTCTGCTCATTAATACCAGTTGCCTGAAAGGTGTACTACTTCTCTATACAAAAGACTCAACATAATTGATTTTTGAGCGGGGTATTTTTTCACTTATTGATGACTAGGTTTCTTGCAACTTAAATGACAGGTTTTTGTATAGTACATTGTATAACAATGTTATGTCTTGTAATTTCTTACTCCCCTTCCATCTGTGTATTGAAGAATGTATGTAGTGGGAAATACATATGTCTTGATTAGTTAAAAACCAAAGCATACCAAAATACTTTAAAACTGAAATACCAAGATTTTCTTTCAAGTTGGAAACAAACTTACTTTTGGTTGAGAAGTAAATGGGGAGAAAGTTACTATTTTTCATTTAATTTTCAAGTTTCCTAGGTATTAAATACAGGTTCAATGGCGGGCTTAAACTTTCCTGTTTAATAACACTGTAATCTTCTTTTATGATATATAGGGTTTTTTATTTTTTATTTTTATTTTTTTTAATTTTTAATTTTTTTAATTTTTATTTTTAAAATTTTTAAAATATTTATTTATTTATTTATTTATTTTTGGTTTTTGGTATGGTAACTTGATTCTCTAGTAAGAAATGTCACTAGTATTAAAGGACCAAACTTTCTGACTTTGTAAGTGGACCTCTGAAGAAGACATGTGTTTGGCTCTGCAGGGAGTATGTAACTGGATAATTACTGGATCTAAAAGATCACAGGGAATGGTGTGATGAAATAATTTAGATCATCACCATTTCTATGGAAGGTCTAGAAATGTTGCCTTGAGAGTGTAAGGATGAAAGAAGTATTAAAAATGTGCCTGGGGACTTGTATGCTCTTCAGATTATCATATTTGGCTATAGCTTATGAGTAATATATGCTTTTTAGTAGAAAATTTTTAAACAGTCTGAGAATCTCTTATTAAATTTCCCCATAGTTGAAGTGGAGGAAGTTAGGGCTGGAGCAAGCAAAACTGGGCACTTGGAGAACTTTGAGGAAACAGAGTAAATGAAAGGGTTGTGCTCTGTTTGTCGTCAAAGTACAGTCTTGAAATGAGCAAAATTTATTGCTCCTGCAACATGATTTTCTTGCTGTTATTTTTGGATGAAGCAACAGGCTTCAGCGCTTTGTTTTCTTATAGTTGCTTTGGAAAAGTTCTGTGCAAGTCTTTGCAGGCTGGAGTAAACTATTTTACATGATCTATAGTATTTACTTAATATGAGCATCACATTTTGCAGTTTGATTGATCAAGTGAGAATGAAAAATTGTGTGACTGAATTTTGCATGCTGTTTCTTTTTACGTGTTAACTCTCAAATACAAATACTGATTAAGCGTTTTTTCCCCCTTATTTTTCCTGTTTGTTAGGCATAGTTGTTTGAATACTGTCACTGAAGAAGGCAGGTAGAGTTCAGTGTAAAGTTTTATCTTCGTGCATACACACCAGTGTTTTTCCACTTTCTTCAACTACATTCCTACTGAGTTTATTTTTGAGGCACTATATTAAAGCAAAAACTGTTCCTCACAAAGCCGGTTAAGCATTGCTAGCAACTAAGGTATCAAAAATAGGAGAATGGAAAATATAATTAGGAATTTCTATCCTTTCTGCTTTTGCCCTTCTTATCTCTCCAGTCTCATGTTGGTATACCGCTTTTTAGTAACATAATCGTGTATATGGAGAGGATGTTTGGTTGTCTTGAGAATGACAGCATTGGAAGTTTACCTGAGTTATTGTAGAAGATTAATTATTTGCTTTCGGTATTAGAGAGAGAGGTACAAACTTAAGTGCATGACAGCCATTCAAAGGAGTGAGAAACTTCTTTGTTTGTCTTGTTTTTCTCATAGGTAGATCTCATTGAAGGCAGGAAATCAGGTATTTTATTATTCCTTATTTCTCTTTTAATATTCAAGATTGAATAAAAAAGGTCATATTGAGGGGAAGTAATATCTAGGTTTACTTGGACACCTGATTTTCCATGAGAAAAGGTGGCTTCTATTTTATGGTCTTACTAGGCACTGGCAGGAGGGCAGTAGCCCATCATATGGAAAATGGGTGAAGACTGGACTTTGGCATGCTAACTTTATTTTGAGGGGATGCTAGTTCTTGTCAGAATTGTGAAGGGCATTATGGTTCCACATTTCTGGCTGAGAAGGTAATATGTTGATCAGAAATGTTGGTTTCAAAATTCTAAAAAATTGTAATTAGAAGCGCAGTCTTAAGCAGGAAGATTGAAGTCTAAAATTTCTGATGTGTATGCTGAGGTTGTCGGAGGAAGGGTGCATCACTACAAATTTAGGCTGAGTCACTTATGGACAGTTTAGATGTCACCCAGAATACAATCTTTTACAAGCTGATTGAACACAGTGAAAAGTAAAACATACTGAAGAGGAGCTTAAAATATGAAGCTTTTTTTTTTTTAAGTTCTGTTTTTAAGGATATTGGTGCATGTGGGACCAACCATATGAGTGTAAATTCCCAGATGCAAATCTGTTTGTTTAACACATGAGAAGAGTGTGCTAACTTTGTTGAAATTGTCAAAAGCTGTAAAGAAGATCAACTGCTTGTTGAATAGGAGAGGCCTTAAGAGTGAAATCAGTGTGTCACCCATAGTCTGCCTGAGATGTTTCTTGGTGGGCACCTGTCTCATCTTTCCTAAAAATCTGTACTGGTGCAATTGCAGTGTCCCTCAGACAGCTTGTCCCAGTCTTGTACTCTGCTTGCTAGGAGAGAATACATACCCTAAACTCTGTCAATCTGTTGACATTTGACTCTCTTTTGTCCATAAAAGACATGGCAATCATATATTTCCTATTTTTTTCCTTCTGTAATGAATATTTTTGAAGACTGAATAGAACCTTTAAAACTTCCCACATGTAGCTGATTTTGAAACCTTATGAAAAGAAGAAACAACTGAACTGCTTGGTTGCTTGCTGGTTTGTTTGTAGGATCCATACCAGTGCATATAGCAGCAATGGCTTAGATGGAGAAGCAAGAAGTTTAAAAAAAAATGCATGTGAAATATGCAAAGCTAATCTAATTAAATTTGATTTAAACCATTTGTACAGAACATAAGTGAATAATTTCTGATAGAAAGCAGAAGTTTTAAGTGAAATTTTGGCCCTAATAAAGTCAACAATAAAGTTAAAAATGGCATCATGTAGGTTAACAGTGTGTAAAAATTGATGATACTAAAATGTTTGAACTTCTAATTATCATGATGAAAAACTTCCCATCAAACAATAAACCCCTGTGTTCTTTTAACATTTACCTTTCTCCCATGGGAGAGATGACATGGTTTGTTGCTCATTTTATTTCATCTATGTTGCTCCAGTGACTGAGCAATAACAAAACAGCCATGTATACTCCACCACTACATAGGACAATATCAACAATAAAAACTAAATAACGACTTGCTTAACCCATTTCTTTTTCATATTAGATCATAATTTTATTCAAGATATGTAACAATATTATGGTTAAAAAAAAAACCCAGAAAGTTGAAGTGAATAGATTTTTCTATTTATATTGCTTGTTGGCCTGATGTTCTTCTAGTTTGGTTCTTGTACATCATAGACAGCTGACATAAAAAGGAAGAGGAGAGATTTTCCTCCTGCCTCTTGGATATGTGATAAGCTTTTCCAGTATGTTTTGGAGGCAGTTAATTATAATTTTAGGACCTTATTGGTGCTTTATCTCAGCTGAGTGAATTTCTACCTTCTGATTTCCTTGTAATTCCTCTTTCTTTCTGCCAAGCAGTAGTGGCAAGGCAGCTTCCATTCTGCTCCTTATTCCTTTCCTCCTAGAACCAAAAAGATGCGTCAGTCATAGAAAATAGCACGGCTTCATGCTACTCCTTGAGGTGGGTACCATTCTGGTACCAGAGGAGAGCAAGTCCGACAGATTGATGCTGCTTGGCGTTCAAGGCAAGAGGCATCTTTTCCTTCCTGAGATCTACCATGCACGACAGAAAAATGGGTCTGCCTTCAACATATGCTATATAGTAGTCACAAACATCTTGGGGAGAAAAAGCTCTACAGAACCATAGTGTTTTCTTTGTTTTAGATTGTATCAGAACTATTTGAAACAATGCTCTGTGTGGTAATTCGTATTTTGTCTCAAGGATGAGGCTTTAGAGGTCCCTGGATATAGGAACCTACTGGAAAAAAAAGTATAGCCTTGCAGTGTAAGTACAAACTAAGTCTGGCATAGGCATTTCTTTCTCTGAATTGGTGATTAAGAATTTGTGCCTGTATTTAATTTATTGCGTGGATGAAGTGTGTATCAATCCTAATGAACAGAAAAAGATTTTTCCCATGTTCCTGTTTTTGTGTATTAACTGATTAGTACTTTCTGTAGAGGTGCAAAATGAATCTGTAGATCTTAAGCAAGAACAAAACAGGCCTGTTTTCTATCAGGCATCATGCAGTCCAGGCATTAATTTTAGTGAATTTGGGTTTGTTTCCTTTTGAATAAAAGCAAGGTTGCAGTGGATTAATATTTGTGAATTTTGAGATTAGATTTGAGTGGAAAAGTAAAAACTATGTCATGAAAAGGTTTATTGAATTGTTTTGCAAAAAAACTCCCACATAGTAGATTAAATTTTTATGGTATCCACTGAATGGACAAATTCATTACTGGCCTCAGGAAGATGTTGCAGATAATTGTTTGCTGCTTAAAAATTTTCAGCAGAAACGGTACTTCTTTGGACATCTGTCACTAGGCAATATTAGTTTGATATTCTCCTCAGTAATTTTTTGGAGATGTTTACTTGGATTACTTACAACAGTAGGGTTTAAGAGTAGAGCAGCAGACTAAAACTGCTGATTGCCATATTTTCTCCAAACTAAAATTACTACTACAGTTTCTTAGCTAATATTAGGCACAGCCTATTCACCACTAACTATCACTATAATGATGGGTAATATCCTGTGAGTATCTTGGTCTTGTCTTCTCTGCTGCTGGCAGTTAGAAATAGTTTTGAGCCCCTTTTGGGCATGGAATTATGAATGAACCTACCCTACATAATGGAGGAAGACCTCTTGTGCTCTAAACGAGATTTTCCTGTCTTTCTGTATATTTACTCTGCCTACCTGGACATGTGTTCCTTAATGCAAGGTGCATCAGAGCCTGATAATACCTTTTCAGGAATAGCCTGTTCTTCATATAGAACAATTTTTGCTTGTTATTCAACAGTCAAATTTTGTATTTCTCTGCATCATAGAATCATAGAATGGTTTAGGATGAAAGGGACATTAAAGATCATCTAGTTCTAACTCTCCTGCCGTGGGCAGGGACATCTTCCATTAGACCAGGTTCTTAAAGCCCCATTTAACCTGGCCTTGAATGCTCCAGGGATGGGGCATTCACAGCTTGGACATAGGTGATGTATAAATACTCACAATACATATTCAAAGATGCAATTAGTTTATTATGTCCTTCACATAGCTGCACTTGTGCATCACAGCTTTACATTGAAGAGGTAAGGGAAAAGGATTAGTGTTGAAATAATATGAATGGGAGCAGAAGGATTTTTAGACTGTGTACATGGCTGAGCAATAAGATGAAAATGGGTTGGAGACAAGTGAAGTGAAGGCGGTCCAAGTCTTTTTGGTAGGTAATAGGATGTGTTCTTTTGCAAGGATGGGTACAGGCAATGGGCCTTATTATTACAGTTTCTTGGAAAAGAAGTTAATGCAAGTGTTGTCATTGACTTCTGATTAAAAAAAAAAATTTTATTAACCTTGCCTGTTTTCGCACGGAGAGTCTAACACAGTCTTGTAATTCTGCCTTTTTTTGTTTAGTAATTTGAATATGTATGCATATGAAGGTAGTGAGGGAAAAACTTGACTATTAGTTTTCTAGAACTTCTTTCCTTCTAGTAGGAGTAGACTGATTTTTCTCTAAGAGCTTCTTCAGAAGTTATCTTTAATACTGTATTTTGTCAGAAAAATAATTGTTGAGACTACCACAAACTTGTTTGATCAAAGATTTTTGAAATATTTTAGCAAAATGATTACATGGTAATTGTATGTGTAAAATAACTGCATGTTAAGAGTTGAAAATGCACAAAAGAATGTAGTCCTGTTGAAAAGTGCAGAGATGTTTTTGTCTGTAGTCCTTGTAGTTAACGTTTGGAATTTCAGGTCAAAAGTAAAACCAGCAAAACAAAAACTTTGTTTTTACTTGTTAATCACAATATATCTGCAAATTTCATTTGGAAATACGGACTGTGTAATGCAGTTGACAGAGGTACATTTAAGTACATACTGCTTTTTTAGTGTATGGCACACCTTTTTTCTGCCTCAGATTGCTGTAATCTTCCAGTGCTCTTGTTCACTTGAGCGATATTTAGAATGTGGTATAAAAATAATGTGAAAATGCCGTAGTGAGCTGGTGATAATTGATTTATTCCATCACACTGAAATACCTCTTGTTTTCCTCTTCCTCCTCCCTTGGGCAGTAATCATGGGATCAAGCTGCCAGTCTGTAGATATAATTTTTCCAGCAGTGCCATCTGGCTCCTTGGCACTGGAAGTTGAATTGGCTTCTTTGCTGTTTCCACTGATTTTTGTCAAATGGTAATCCATTGATGAGATGTCTTTTGCGAGTGGGTGCTGATTTTTTTCCTCCCCCTAGATGAATGTTGTTTTTTATTGGTATTGTAAGGGACCCCTTTTTTTTTTTTTTAATAGAATTTAGGACTTAACATATTAAGATTGCTTTGAGGAAAAAACAGGATTTATGTATAAATTGGCTTCTTTCATCTATGTTGAAAATAGTTTCTCAGGATTTTGTATGTTTCGAATTGTCCTAGCTTCATGTCCTCTCACAGATTTTTAAACATTTTCAACATTAGTATAGAATGATTTCCTTTTATTTTTGGAAACTGACTCTTAAAAGTCATTATGAATGAACGGTAAGAATTTGTAGGATCTGTGTAACAGATACAACAAGCTTTATGCTTTGGAATACATAGCCAACAAAGCTCTGTTTTTTCTCACAGGACTACAGTTTTATTTTTGCTGCCAACTTTTCTCTAAAAAAAAAAAAAAGTAAAAATGGTGGCTCGATAGAACAAACACATCTGAGTTGCTTTATTCTGTTCAAGCCTGAGATGCACTTCACTGCCGTACAATATATAATGATGGTATTGATAGAGAGTTAGAAAGGAATGTTCTGGAAATAGTTTTTTAATGGTGGGGGGGAAGTGGGAGGAAAATCCTGTTGATCTAAACTATTTTTGTAATTATTATTAATATTCTTACTAGTTTCTTTTTTTGTAAAAAAAAATTATTTCCTCTACTGGTCAGAGACATCCAGTTAGAGGAGAAAAAAGCCTGAGGAGCTGGGGATCCCAATCACATAAGAGGAGCAGAATTTCAGATTACACATTTTTATTCTGTGTTGTTATTTAAAAAAAAAAAAAATAGAGCTTCAAATATTGTATGTGAATTTAAAAAAATATCTGAAGCCTGTTCTATTATTATGTAAGTGAACCTCTATTATTCAGGACAAGGCGAACTAATTTAAATCCTTTATATGTATTTTTAAATTTGTATTTCAACCTGCATTTTCAAGTGCTATGTCTCAGATGAATGAATTATACTCATCTCTGGATGTAAATATAAATTTTGTTTTGTGTTGAAAGTATTTACTTAAAGTTATTTAAGGTAACCTTGGAAATTCTCAAACATGAACAATTGTGTTAAGTTGGCCTGTTTGAATATTTTTATATTATTATTCCTAAACGTAGAAAATAACAAGCACTATTTCTTTATTATGGTCTTAGTACTATCCTAGTGTAATGCCTTTGTTAATAAAATGCTATTAGACTGGTATTTAAATCAATATTTACGTGTTTTCCCAGCATTGCAGAAATTGTCCAGTACTGGAAATGATAGGATTAAAAATCTTGTGTGGGACAAGGAGGGCCTTGATGGGATTTTTGTAGCAGTTGCTTGAAATTAAATTTCAAGTATCTCTTGGTGTCTCTTTATAGTAGTTTTTTAAAGAAAACAGCTACGACAGACAGGGTGTCTGAATGCAGGTCGCATCAGTAACTTGACTCAGACACAAAGTGGGTATTTTTAACATATGGATTCAGTTGAAAGAATCTATAGAAAGGGCTATAATATCAAAGTAAGGCAAGCATAGCTAAATATGCATGATCTATTGTTAATAGCAAAAGTGTAAGTCTTTAGTTCCACAGAATATATTCTCTCGTGAAAGATTTTAAGGGCATGGGTATATCATGATTTTCTAAAATAGCATCAAATTTTTTTTTGTTCGTAACTAAATGTGAAGATGGAATGTTGCTGCTAATCAATTGTCTGGGATGCCACCTCATTAAGATTTACACGATCATCAAAAATGCCCAGAATTGTTTGTTGGCTACATCCTAACTCAAATATATAAAGGGGATACCACAGCATTTTTCTTTAGAATCGCAGGGAGTTCAGTGACCTTTTGTGGCAAATTATGTAGAAAGAAAATATTTATATTCATTTAAAATAACCTCCATGAAGAAATAGTCTCATTACCCTGTTTGATCAATTCCTTGCAGCCTGAGCTGTAGCATGCTGCTATTGCCATTGGTTGATGGAATACACTGAGAAGTGGCTAATGGTGATGGTGCTCATCAGGACAGGGTTCAGCCAGCGGTCAGCAACAAATAATTCAAGACTGTTTCTAAGTTTGTGGCTGGTGGAATTTGCTTCTTGCCCCAAGCCAGCAGCATTGCTGAGCTGGGCTATTTGATTAGAGGAGAAGCATATTTGCTTCTTAGCAACTGCACATTTGCACAACACACAGACCTATACTGCCTCCAAAGGTTTGCCTTTTGTGATGGTGGAATAATACTTTTCTGTTGATTGACAGACAAAAGAGATCTTTGCAATGCAGAGGAGTTTACAACCAATTTTTTCTTTGTCTTTTGTAAACTTATCAGAGGTGCTTTTTAATTTAGCATTGCCTGGTGCAGATTTGTATATGCAGCAAGGCTGGCCATGATTTGAACTGCATTTAAGCTATTGCTGCTATGCATATTTAAAGGACAGATGCACACTTACACTTAATCATTGGTGTGTGCAGCTTTTTCCCCAGCAGGTGTACTTAATGGAAATTATTTTCTACTGTATTTTGAAATAATTTTTTATATGTGTATTGCTATTTCCCATGCAAGAGTGATATTCCTTTTACAGAAGATAATGATAAAGTGAAAGCTGCTCTATTCTTAGTGTTTTTTTTAATACATGAACAGAATTGCGGCAGTGATCACAATTCTAATAGTGCGTGTGTAATTTTGGATGTAACGTTTCCCACAGGAAGTGAGTCTACAGGAGAAAATGTGTCTAGTCGGTAGAAGGCAAAGGTATTTATAACACTGGTAATCCTCGAAAGAAGACAATTTAGGAAAAAGAAAGCCTAAGATTTACAGTCCTAGGAGACTAGGACAAGAAAAAAGAAAACTTTTTTTTTTTTATGGTTTTACAGCTCTTTTCACTCCTGGTCTTTATTTTATTGTGGAAGTTTCCGTACTGCCATAACAATAAATAACAATAAATCGCTGATGTGGTTACTGAAATGTTTCATGAAATAGTAACTACAGTTAGTGTTAATGTGAATTTCTGCAGATATCTGCTTGCATATTTTCCTAAATAAAACATATCTTTTAACTTTCATAACTCAAACCAGGGAGTACCTTTCTAAGTGGATTTTATAGTCAATTAAAACTGTATCTTTTAAGGGATAGGGCGATTTAAATGAGGAGTGAACAATAAAAGGGCGGTGGGCTAATGTAAGCGTTCTGGAGTTTACTTATTAATAACCATTTCAGTGGCAGTTCAGACCCAAAAGAAGACAGCAGGAAAACACTAATATGGTGAAGTAATAATAAGCCCCAAATGTCCTTCTTTAAATCAACGTTAATTAAACCTACAAAACGTCTAAATCCTTTTTCAATTAGGATTTTTTTTAGTCAGATGAACAATTTAAAATTAATTGTAATCCAAATTTTAGGCTTTTAAGAGAATTTTGGAGATTATGGAATGAGGCAAAATGAAAGCATTGGGGTGAATTGGTGGCTGTTTTGGGGAACAGGTATTCAGGGTGTGCACACTGCTGAGCAGGAAGCAAAGTCTAGGAATAGGTACAAACCGTGGTTTTGGAGGCCCTGGAAGGGGTGTTTGACGACTGACTTCATTCTCTTCCTTGTTAAATTTGGTGTGTGTATTTATGAGTTTTTAGGAGGGTGTTTTAATGTACTGGTAGGATTCCACAGTCATTTGTGAGAGGTGTTAGCTTTGGCTTAGTTTCTGAGACATTCAAAGTTGTGATAGTGTGATAAGATGGCTGCTTGTTATGCTGCTGAATTGCCAAAGAGGTGCTTATGCCTGATTGACTTATTTTTATGCCTCAATACCTGTTAACGTGTTCCCTGTATTATACACAGATTTTATACTTCTGTCATTAATAAATGCACAATAAATTAGCGTTGGGTTTTTTTTTTAGTTGATTGATTCTTTTTCTGATAGCAGACAGCCTTTTTGCAAAACTAGGGTTTTTAAACGAAGTAACTAAAAGTAGGAGTTGCCACATTATTACTATCAAAATGCAACCGTACCCAGGGTAGAATGCAGTGGCTCTCACAATGGCGCTATAAACAATACCCAGCAATTTAAGAGCAGGATGTGAGGAATATTTTACCTAATTGAAATGACAGGGGGGATTTTGCATGGGTAGAAGCAATTATTCATACTGGAGGTGGGCCAGAATGCTGGGGTTATTCCCCTCATCTTGCTAATTAGGCTTTCAGTTTCATTAACAGTCATTGAGATATTGGGTGACTGACTTGTGTATGAACATAGCCATAATACATATAAAGAATATTTTATTTAATTATTGTGGCTCATTTTTGTTTTTATAGCTCAAGAGGGGTAGAAATAATGAGTGTTTTAAGATGTGCAGAACACTGAGTAGTATGAAGGCTGAAGGCAGCATGGCTATGTCTATTTTTGGGTAGACTAAGGCCATAACTAAGACACTACCATGTTTATATTAGCAATATTTTATTACCTTTTTTAAGATAGAGTTTACAAGGGTTTCTACCTTCACAAATGTGTATGTCGAGAAGAGAAATTAATCCAGCTTTGTTGTGCTTCCAGGATGTTTTCAGCTTGGGATAAATTCAGCTTTGAACAGGTCTGAGGAATCTACAGTTCTTGATGCCTTTAAGCCTTAACTTAGGAAATATAACCTAATGCATATGGTGTCTTTAAATTTCCCTGTCACTCTCATACCCTGTCATTGTTTTGTTTTTTTTTTTCACCTGCCTCTGTTAATTGCCTTTGTCCTTAGGAAACAGACATTTTGAGGGAGGTTTGTTTTCTTTTTCAAGGACTGATAATGAAGTGCAGCGATTCATGACGTGGTGTTGATACCAAATAGCTGCTTACTGTATTTTGGAAAGGGCCTTGAGTGTTTGAGCCTTTATTAAATCTCTAGGTCAGTCTCTTTTTCAACTGACTTCTCCTTTCCTAAGTTCTATGATTAGTAATGTCAGGTAGAAAATTTTTTCACCCAATTTGCAGTTAGAGATGATTCAGTTCTTAAATTAAAAACAGCCTTTAATGAAAAAAATTTACAAATAGAAACCAAGAAGGTGAAAGTATTGTACAAAAAGCAGGTCTGTTGAGTCAAAATGTTTAAAACCCTGAAAATCGTGTATGAAACTGAAAAAGTTAAATGGATGAAAATCACCTTAGAACTGAGAAAAAAATTGTTTCATTTGGAACTGGTTCATTTGGAGTGGTTTAGGTTGTTGTTTGGGTTCCCCTTGCCTTTTAACAGTCAAAACAGAACAATGCTGTTATAAAGTAACATTATAATAAGGAAAAGTGTGGTTACAACATAACTACCTATTCTGGTTCCTACTGTTGTGTAGACGTGACCATAATTTGTCCTTTTGGTTTGATAATTACATTGATGATCCTCGTGGAATTATTAATGAATTCTTTGTGACTGAGAGTCAATTTTCTAGCTCTGATGGCTTTTTCATATTAGTTTCTTCATCTGTAAGATTGTTCTAAGTAAAATACCAGTGATTTGTAAATACTTTGAACCAAGTTATCCTTGCATGTTGTATTTCCCTTACATATCCAGAGGTAAATTCTCTTGTCAGTATGTTTTATAGACTAACACATGTACTGTTGAATAAAATGATGCTAATGAAATTAGAACAAATAGAACAGCAATTAGTAATTTTATTTGTTCAGTATACCTCTGATCTTGCACAGAAATAGGCTTTGGTAGTGATATAAGATATGTAATGGTATAGATAATTCATGAAAAGTTGATTCAAGAGTCTTGTCCTTTAGTACTTGTCTCACTGACTCTTTCTGTGTGGTGTTCTCTGGCATCACTTTGTCAGGTGTTTTTGAGGATTTGTTGTCAAAGTATGTTATTTTTAGAGGATTTCAAGTTTATGTGAGAGTGCATTAGCATGTTAAAGATGCAAACACTTTTGTGGGAAACAATATAAAAATGAACCTTTATAATGACTAGATTTTTATTTTGATGCAGTTTTGTTGGTAATCATAGATTAGCTGCTTTTGGGAGTTCAGTTTATGGACAAACTGAAGCTGAATGAAAAAGCCATGAAAATTGGCTAAGTGCCAGTAAATGAGGTAGTGTATTTTGCATATGTCACCTTTTACTGGATCCATGCAGTTTTAGAATTCTCTGCTGTATATATGAATTTGAATAATTTCACGCTCCAGAAAACCTAATCAGGATAAGACCAAAAAGTGAGAGAAAAAGTTTGGAAACAGATGTGCAAATATACTGGTGGAGGACCTAGGCTGTAGAGAAGGTGTGTAACAGGAAGTGAAATTAAATCTGTCATGGCTATTGAAGTCCACAGAAATCTCTTCTTCCTTTACTAGAAATATAACTGTCAACTAAGGAAATGCCCAGGTGGTTAGGAATACAACAGTATTACTTTGTGCAATGCCACTTCCTTATTATTATTTCCATATTACTATATTCAGGCTTTAATAGTCAGCATTCTTTTGATGTGCTACTTGTTCACCACTTCAGGATACACGTGTTCTTTATGTGGGGAAAGATGTAGAGTGTCAAAAGTTAAGTCCTTAAACTAAAATAACTTAATTTTTACACTTGCTGCTTGCTTTTTGAATGGCAGTGAGAGTTGAAAAAGTGCATATCCGAACTGAGGAAATTTTGACTTGGGTTGGTGGAACTCCCTCCATTTTCAATGAGCTACTAGTATGTGTTATAAAACAGCATTTTCACCTGGCATGATTTTATATTTGAAAAGGAAGAAAGAAGAAGGTAATGTTATTAGAATAAAAAAATGGTTTTTTTTGAAAACCATTCATTTAGATAATCAGTGTCATCTTACTGTTTACCATAAGGATACTCTTTCATGGTGTTTTCCTCACTTTTCCTCTGGCAATTTGAGGTATGCTATAGCAGTCACAGAAGAAAGTGTGTAGTTTTCTGAAATGCATGAATCAGTACACATGTGGCATCCCAGTCTTACACATGCTGGAACCTTCCCTCTGCCCCTTCTCTCTCCCTCCCTCCAACTGCTTACATTACTTTGAAAAAGTATGTGGGTGTGGCAGGGGAAAATCAGTGGCACAGCAGGCCTGAAGATGAAATGTTTTTCCCTGTAAATACTTTTTTTAAAGACAAGCATAATGAAACCAACAACATTTCGCAGCATTTCTAGAAAGATGTGAATACTGTTTCTCTGTTATGAAGAGGAACAGTGGAGGCAAAGTAGCTGTGACTTGCCCAAGATTGCGAAAAGAGTTTGGTTAAGAGCCAGGGCTAGTTCCACGTTTTCTAGCTCCTGCTTGCATGGTAAGATCTCTTCGTTATGTCTCACACGTTCCAGCTTTCTGAAGTTTTTGACAATTTGAAATGGATATTAAGGGGACATAAGGTAAACTTTTCTCCCCCTGTCCTCAGAACCACATCATTTATTAAGAGATGTCATCCTAATGTGTATACAACTTCCATGGCCTTGAGTGTTATTGTAAATGGTAAAAAGACTCTTTGGTTGGGTTTAGACCGATGCTGCCTTCTGAAGTACAAGAGGTGTTTGTAGTTTTGTATAATGTCTTGGTTTTAATAATATTATTTTAATATGAAAATGTTGGTGTTTCTTTTACTGTTTAAAAATAGCATATCCTGCTCTGATTTTTCAATATCAGAAAAATCATTTAGGTTTAGGACCCTAGCACCACCTGCGCCTCCTCAGGAGTTACGGAAGTGTGTTAAACTGCTGATACATACACTAAAACTGTGAGTTTTCCCTTACTGGCTCATTTGAAGGGTTTTCTTCTTTTTTCTTTTTTAAAGGAGAAAGGTGGTGGTGCAATTTAAAGGCTGGTATATAGACTATACCAAAAGTAGTACAGTACGCTTTGGAGGCAACAGTACAATGCATTCTATCTGAAAGATCACAGATAGCTTATATAAACTGGTAGAAAAGTTTATGAAAGTTACTCTTCAACTTGCAAGTGAGTGAAGTGATTTGGCTTCACTTTAAAAACAGCAGCCTAAAACTGAGCTGCCTGAGTATTATCATTACTCCAAAGCAGCATAATTACCATTAGGAGAGAATTGGTTCCTTTAAGGGAAAAAATAATGAAGGGAAAACTTCTTAAAATGACTTTTATTACATTTTTCTTATAAAATTAGTCTTTCATTTTGTTGATTAATGCTTGAGTTTAAGATTCTGATGTAGGCATTTTGCCATTATAATTCTGAAATATGGGAAGTCCTTGAAAACATTCCGGGATTGCCTTCTGTCTGTCTGCCTTGTAAAAGATCCTTTCAGTTAAATGGACCATCCTCCTTAAATGATGTCATTAGCTTGGATTGAAAAGACATTGCCTGCAGGGAAATCATTTAATTGTCTTAAAGTGCTCTACTTCTGTAGATCTTGAAGCAGCACCCTGACTTCCATCTTTGTATCAGATAATTCATCTAAAATTCTGTTTTTAATCTCTGACGAAATATTGAGATGTAATTTCCACTTTTATTGGAGAAATCTGAGACCTTTTATAGTCTTGTCTCTGTCAAATGGATGGAAAAGTTTCACTTGTTGAAATGCAAATGGGTACTGTCTTTTTTTCACTTAAAGAATTAATTTAACATCCATTCATGCACTGCTTTATAAATATTAATGTATTGAACTCTTGCTTTTCACTGATACCAAGATATACTTTTTAACACGTGTATTTCTAAAATCAGTAATATTTACTTGGTCAAACAGTAAGTCAAGTTTTGGGCATAATTGCAACTTTTTTATTTTTGTTTAAGGTAATGCATTGCATGTAGGAAAACGAAAAAAATTGACCATTTTTTTTGGTTGGGCTTACCAGTCTCTCAGTCATGTAAAAATCAGTTTATCAGGGATACTGGGAATTTTTAATTGAGTAGGCAGTCAGACCGGCAAAAATAAAACCTATGTGTATCTGTGAATTACTAATTTAATTATAAAATATAATCCTTGAAAATATATAGTGTAATTGTGTCTATAATCTATTGCACTTATACTTTTAACGTCTCAGTCATTTAATCCTAAATACTTCAAAGT
>VZTF01005662.1:175634-258422 GCA_013397755.1 Cnemophilus loriae
TCTTGTCATGCTTAGTGTGATTATTCACCTTTTAAAAGTAATAGCAAAGTTTTTCAGGTTCTGCAGTCTTCTGCAGGTTCCTGGAATGAAAGAACTGTTTACATACCACGTAAAACAGACTGCTGGATGAAGCTTTATATTTATGATTCCAAAACCCATAGGAAATTATATCTTGACCTCATATTTAATCCAAATGTTCTTTAAAACAGAATAGGTTTTTCAAGACTTAAATGAATTTAGTGAAGGTTTCATTAGGAAATATTGGCAATGTGTCCCTCAATTTGCCAGGAAAATAGTTGTGTCATTATCTGTCATCTCGCAAATAAACAGTTCAGTTAGGTGTGTGCATTTGAGAACTGCAGCTATGGCAGTCTGCCGTATATTTTCAGTTGAAAGTGTATGCCTTAGTCCATATTGATCTGAATTTAACACCAAATATTCAGTAAAGAAAATGTTTTTTTTTTTTTTTTTTTTTTAAATTATGTTGCAATCAAAGACTGCTTGTCTTGGGAGAAAGTAGAGGAGAAAGATTGTAATGATTTTCATGCAGCAAACTGTTATCTGGTGTTACATTTGGAGGGTATGTTGGCTACTACCAGTGTATGCATCTTAAGTGGACTGAAATTCTATTTTTAAACTTCCTCCTTTGATTTGGACAGTGCTGAATGGTAAGAATTTCTGTAAAATTGGATACATCCTGTCTTTTGTTAACACAGCATAGCCAACACTGTAGTTAACATCTTCTGAAACACAGTACTAATAAATACAATTAATGTTATTTTAATGGACATTTTTATGTTGCAATGATCAGTGTAAGCTTTCATAGTGAAGTACATTTAGTACATATGGTATTGCTACAGTACTAATTACATTTATTGCAATGGCTTTTGCTCTGTGTCTCAGCCCTGCTTTTGTGCGGTGGACTGTTTCATAGAGGCATGCTGATAAAATATATGCTATGAACACAGCAGATGATATTAGAATAAATAAATGTTGAAGTTATAGCTGTCTGAAGGCCTCTTAGTTATGAAATACGTATCAGGGTAGGTCCCAAGGGTTTTGAGGATAACTGTGTCAAGAGAATATATGCTGAAAGGAGCGTCTGCTCTGTATGGAGCTTTTCAAATCTGTTGATATAAGCTCTGCCACAGATACCACTTCTTATTTTTACTGTTGCCATTCCTCAATTGCTCAAAGGTTGTGAACAAAAATAGGGTCCTGTTGTGGTGTGTACTCTGCAAATAAAGAAGGCAGGGGTGTACAATCCAGCATGGTGCCTAAGATACTCTTATAAGAGTGCTTATAATATTAGTCTTGGAATGATAAATAGTGGAGTGCTGTCATTGCAGCAGCACCCCTGGGCAAAATGGCTATTCTGAGAACTGGGGCCAAAGACCATGGGCATGGTAAGTGCACAGCCTTGGCGTTACGACTCTTTAGGACGGAGCTTGTGTCTGTCCGGCATTGGATGCTACTGCAGGTGTATCCAAATCTTGATTCAGAACGGCAGGAGGGTAAATGGTAATGTTACCACACCATACTGAGTAGTTTATTACTTCTGCACAGGTAGTTGTGCTACCCATGAAGCAGATGCCAGATGTTTGGTTTAGGTAAATCCATCCATGGTTTTGGAAAAAGAGCAGGTGTATAAAGTGAAAGACTTTCAGGCCTGATTTGCTGATTATTTATTTAAGTTTTTTCCAGTTGTCATGCAATGCCTCTCATGCTGGCTTCTACTGGTGTAGAAGAACTGGTTCTTTTTAATTGCTGATATGCTTTGGGGCCTGATGTATTTATTAAATTTTTAGTGCTAGAAATTAAAACCTGTACATGTGGTAGAGTATAATAGTGAAGACTGAGGCCACAATGTAGAAAGGGATATTAAAAATAGAAAAGTAATAGGATACTTTCTGTTGCACTTCTAATGAGATGTTTGAAGCTGATCGTACAGAGCACTGAAAGGAGAGACTAAAGCCAACAAATCTCTTCATGTTTACCTCATTCCCTGGAATGTCATAACCCAGGGGAAAGGTGATTTCTGATTTATGGGCTGAATGTGGCTCCCCCTGAAGCAGCTGACCTGTCTTACAGCACAGTCCCTGACACCTATGCAACCCTTTTGCCTCAGCTCTCCTGCGCAGATGGCTTAGGGATTCTATTTCTGAGAGTCCAGCTTGCAACAGGACCTGTGCCCAGTGGAGGTGGCACTCTCACCCTGTGATGAGGACTGTGGCAGGAGAGTGGGCATGTGTAGGAATAAAGAGCTCACTTTGTGAAGAATTTCCCTGACGTGGAGAGGTGCCAGTGAGTAGAGTGCACAGTGTGATCCAGGTAATGCAGTGAGGCCAGCCCTTCATGAATGGAGCAGACCATTAAATAGAGCAGGACCTCAGGAAGGTGGGACTGAAAATATGGAGAAATAGGAGATAAAGAAGGGGAAATGATGAGAGTTTAAAAACGGGAAGCAGCATGGAAAGTGACATTACTGGACATGAGTAAGACTGTAAGACTTGGTGCAGAAGAAAGGATCTTCCCAGAGATAGGTACTTATGTCAATAAAGGGAATGGATGGAATAGAAAGAAGATGGGTGGGAAACATGGTGTCCTGCAAGCACATTTTTGGTCCAGCTTCTGTGCAAAAAGTTTACTGCGTTTTTATTAGAGATCTCTGGCAAATCCATGTGATTATGGGACTAAACTGCTAGTGTCTCACTAGAACTGAGTGGAGAGAGATTAATCTTTGCTACTGCTATGTCCAGAAGACCCTCCATCTACTCTCTTACCATCTAAGTGGAAATATCTGTTAAAAGTATACTTCAGGTTGACATTAGTGGTGAGAGAGAAGATGAGTCTGAACAGCCCACTCTTGATGTGGTGATAATTGATATTCTAATGTGATTGTGGCCAATCAAATGGTCAAGTCAGGTTCTAACAAGAATGTCCCAGACTTGATGGCTTTGAAGCTGTGGTTTAAAAAGGAAATGTCTTCTGGCTGAAAGGCTGCACACTAACCATTTTGGATTTAAGTTTGGAAGCTACAGTTCTTCCTTGAATTTTATTTAAACCATAAAAATTATGGCAGAAATTAGTTTCCTGAATTTCAGACTTTTGCTTCATGTGCTTTCTTTCACCTGTGGCAATGAGAGATCTTTCTAGTTCTCCCATATATGCCTGCTAGGCTTGGTGATACCTCCTGTAGTCAGTGTATGTTGATTTATAGCACTGCCAGGCCCAGCTCCTAGCTTTGGATTAGAAGCGCATTTCCTGTGTCCTGTATCTGCTTTCACAACCTGCCGTTGCAGCTTACTGCTCTTTCCCATCTTGAAGGTTAGAAGAGGATTAGGAAATGAGAAGATACAGGTGCTGGAAGTCAGGCAAACCAAGGGAAGCCCCACAAGTTCCTAGATGTCCTCCCTGCTGCTCTGGGATCAGAAATTCTCTTGTGTCTCAAGAGGGAGGGAAAAAACTGACTCTGTGACATCTCGTCACAATACTGCCACATGTTTCATTCCCAAGTAAAGTGAAAACTTTGAATTAGCTGACTTAGAAAGTTGGCCACAAAAACATATGAAAAAATATGTGCAACATTTAGGAGAATCCACTGCAGAAATGTCCGGAAGTACACTTGTTTTCACATGCTGTTGTTATTTTCTGCTGTTCTTAAGACATTCTTATGGGAAAGAAAGCCTGCATCTTTTGTGGTAGTTTTTAATGCTTCAGCAGCTGGTGTTCCTGTGTCTGTTGGGATACTTGATAATGAACACAGGCCTTCAAGCAGACTCAGTTTACTCCATGGCATGTGCCACAAGTGTGATACAGCATTGAAAATGTCCTTTTGTATGTGTGGCGTAGAGCTGATTTTAGGTAATGTAGTAACTATTAGAGTGGGGGTTTGGGGCATCTGTCAGTTTAGCCTGATATCTGCACAAAAGTCTCATAGCTTTAGCACCAAAAGCAGTAAGGTGGTAGCTGACTGCCAAAACTGTAGCCCAGTTTGGACAGTAGACTGCCCAAAGTAGCAGACCTGTCAATTCTAGTATAGATCAGGACAAACAGGAAACTCAATGCCACTAAAAATATAATTACTTTTATTTCTTCAAAGTAATTTTATGGAATAGTCTGCTAAAAGAATAATGCAAAAGATTCTGAATTTTAAAGTTTAGTCTTTCATTGCTTACAGACTGCTTCAGTGACAAGGATGTTCTCTTTAGATGAAACTAGGTGAATAATTTCAGCCTAGATTTCTCTCTTAAAAATGTATACAACATTTTATTTGTAGAGCACCAGCTGTGTTGGCCCTAATCACATATCAGTTAGGTGAGGCTGAGGTGTGACACTCAATGTTGTTGCGAAAGACATATTGTCAAAGGACTTTCTTTATGGATTGTGAGTTCAGGGCATGTGTATTATTACCCAAATCCTGCTGGAGTTATGGTGGCAGCTTTTTATGGTGAGGAATTGTAGCCGATCAGTATGGAGAACTGTGCAGTTTAATATGTGGCTTGTGTGTTTTCAATTTGATAAATTAGTCCTTCTTGTTGTCTGTGCACTTGCTTGTGTAAGAAGCGTGGTTTGTACTAAGCTTCATTAGTGAATGCCAGTGACAAACTTTGAAATATTTTAGTGTTGCTTGTTGCTTAACCAATGAGCAAATGTGAACCATTTCTTCTTCCTCTTCTATCACTGGTGCAACTGCGCTCTCCAGTATTGAATAAACGCTCCCCTGTTAGAACAACTGACATCTGGAAGACTCTTCACAGTACTTCACATAGCAATGTTCTGACTCAGCCATTAGTTGTCAGAGCTCAAATCGGGGTCATCTCAAGAAATCTGTAATGCCTTTTACTTCTAGCAAGAGCTGGCCTGAAAATCTGCTTAATGTTGTCATTCAAAATTTACATGGTTTCATTAGGCTTATTAAATGCAATGAAAAATGCAGCAGTACGTAACACTGATAAAGCCTTTTTACCTTGCTATTTCAAATCACGTTTATGGACGATGGATTTAGCTTCCCACTAGCCCTGGGCAGAGGTATTATCTCCATTTTATGGACAAGAAAACTGAGTTAGATTCAATGACTTGTCCAAGGTCATACATAAGACTGATGGTATTGGGGAGAAAAAAATGTTCAGATTTCTGCCTTAATTAAGTGATAATTTTTTTGAATAAACTCAATGTCTTAGAAAAGATGCATCGATGTCTTTGTCTTTAGGGTTTTAAAAATAATTTTGAGGATTAATTTTGCAAGCAATGAATCAGTATTTCCCTAAGAAACATGATTCTCATGACTGAGAATATTGAAAAGAATTCACCCTTTTTTGTAGACTTCAGTTCACTGCTTCCTACAAAAACTTTGTTGTAGTCCACTTTGGCTCTGTTGTTGTCTGCCTTTGTGAAATAAAGCTGCCCTCATTATTTAGCATTCTTCCATTTGCATATGTACAAGATGGAACAGCTGCTTTCTGCAGGGATTTTGTGTACTCATTCATATTCCCACAGTGGTGGCCTTGTTCTGAAACACACTGCTACCCTGTGGAAAAGCAGAATAATACATGGACAATATAGCAATCAGTCTGTTATTAAACATTTGGAAGTACAGCTGAAAGGGGAAAAATATAAACGTAGAGTTATAGTTTTAAATGTGAAGCAAGTGCCATGTAATGATGATATGTAAGAGTCTCTTCCTCTTAAAGCTGCTGGAAAGCTATGGGGAAAAAATTTTTTTGGAAAGAAATTTTGCAGTCCTCTTTAGTTTTTGAAAAACAAATCTAATTTTACTACTAAGAATGTTTTGTGTTTTAAAAGGGAAAAAAGTGATAATTCTTATTCCTCATTTGAAGGGGATCTTGGGCATTCCATCTTAGCTATTGCTATATCCATACACAGAAAATTATATTGATATAAACTTGAGATTTCCAAACATGATCCAGACAACAGTTCATTTCCCAAAGATTTGTGAATAGTGAGGCAGTCACAGGAGTTTGGTCCTTCCTTCCTTTTATTTATTTATTTATTTATTTTTTAAAATAACATTTTTACTGTGTATTTTCTGATGCCTAAACTTAGATTTTAAGAGAAATAAAGCTCTAGCTGGACATGTAAGAACACAGTTAAAGAATATGATTTGTACATATTGTGTAGAAATGCAACATCTCAGTGACTTCTGAGAACTTTGCTTTTTAAAAAAAGCAAGTACATTCACTTTGCTTTTGTCTTTAAAATTTTGAAGAATTAAAGTGACTTTGAGGAAGCATGTACAATTTTATCCCAAAGCATCAAGGCATGTGTATACATGAGGTTGTGGAAACCTGTGCATTTAGAATGGAAAGTCTTAGAAAGTGATAGTTACAACTGTACCAGTCATTTAAAATAATACAAAACAAGTGTGATTCTGAAGCAAATGCTTCCTTGCTGAAATTTTTTCTTGCTATTTTATCACCTTATACTATTGGTCTTGTTTTAGTAGTAGCAGAGAGTATTAAAATATTTTAAAGAGGGAGGAAAGCACTTACTAAATTATTAATATTCTGTTTATGGATATCTGAAAAAAATAGAAGGTCATAGTCTGACCTAGAGACCTTGGCAGTGTCCTTTAAACAAGCATTAATCATATGTAGTGCATCAAATCATCATGTGCAAGATAACACTAGTGACCTCTCCAACTGAGAATAACAAATGACTCTTAATTTTCCTTTCTGTACATGACAGAAGTGTTGACAACCTCTGTATATTTTTTCTTTTGCCCTGTACCTAATCAAGTGATCATTTTCAACACAAAATTTTCCTTGCAGTGTATCTTTTCATTCCTATTTCTGCATGATAGGGACCTGTGTAGCAAAACATGTAATGATTAGTCATCATATATGCATGTTTATGTGTAAAGTCAAAATACTTTCTGCATCTTTGATGAAATGACATACTGAAAAAAGAGGATTGGATTACATTAACTAGTAAAAATATATAAAATTTATAAATCTGTTCTTCAAAATGCAGGTAATAATACACCATGCTACAGCATTCTTGGGGAAGATGCATACTGCTTGAAACATTTTAAAAAATAATATCTTTATTCATATGAAAAACCTGACATAATCATGCATGATCTTCTACATCACCTGTGTGAAAGCTAGTTAAAAGTCCTAAAAAGAGGTCATTAGTATTTGTAACAGGAGTTGTGATGTGCTCAGAGACGTCTTTATATGCAGTTGGAAAGTCTGAATAAATATTTTAGACCTAAACTGAAGACTTAATTGCCTGTCAGCTGCTGAAAAGATCTTGTTAAACCAATTATAACACTATAATCCCGTAGTCTTCATTCTGTTATGGGCTACACTGCACCTATAGGGTACTGGAGGAATCCACAGGATCAGTGTGCCTTAAAGAGTTAGCAGGCACCTTAGGCAATATTTCATGACGCTTGCTGCCTTTACAGAAATTGTTTCAGGATTTCAGCATTCTGGCCTATCAGTCTTGCCATTGCTCTGCCACCTGCAGTCTGATCTCTCCAGCTGGTTTCCTTCTCCCATTTTTGCAGCCTGTCCTTAAGTATGAGCCACGGCTGCTTGGCTGAGCCCTGCAGAGACTTGGAGCTCATTCTCCATCCTGCTGCTCAGTCAGCTCTTCACCATGGATTTGGAGGCAAAAGCAGTGTGCCATTTGTTGGCACCTTGGGGTGCTGCACATCAGGAGTCTGGCCTTGCTTTGTCTTTCACTGGGGATGCCAACTCTTACTCTGTCTCCCCAGTTGTTTTTCCTGACTGAATTTCACTGAATGGCAGTGGGACAGAGTTCACAGAAGTGTAATATATTTTAGGATTTTGCTCTAGCTGCAGACCGTCTTGATGGTATTTGCTTACTTGTTTGTTCTTTTTGGCACTCATATAATTTAGAGACCAAATTAGCAGCTTCTGGTGCTAGTTGCTAAAACCTAATGGTTCACGGAAGAATGCATGAATAGAGAAGGATATCGGATTAAATCTTAGAAGGCTGAGCGTTTTGAAGTACCATGGAACATCTTTTTAAAGAGTTTTAACGAGTGGCTAAAGAAACTCTGTGTTGTAGCCATGTTGCTGGAAGCTTTCAGGAAAACCCTCTGAGTGGTGGTTTCAGTCTCTATCTACTGATCAGTCAAGACCAAGTACAGCTGGGCTTTTTCAACTAATCAGCTAGGAAAATTGTCAGTAGGGTAAAGTGAAACCCTCTTGTTTGATCATATAGCCAATGTCTAGGATACTCATTGTGTTCACATCAATTGGTCTTTCCCTTGATTCCTTGGGATATTACAAATTAGAGAAGATTATACCCTCTTTCCATAATCCAATTAAATTTTGAAGCTACGTTTGAGTTGTAACATTATTGCTTTGCTGGAGCCCCCTGTGAGAGTTTAGCCAGAGGTTTAAAATTCCTAAGCCAGATCATATTCTGTATTACAGAAATCTTAAAAAAAAAATACTTTGTGACACAGCTTCCAGGTCAGTGAGCTTCGATTTATGAACATCTGAATAACAGAAGAAAAATTAATGAATAGAGCCACTCTGCAATTTATAATCCTTCACATACCTACACAATGCCTTTATTTTCTAATGGACTAACATTCTAGTATGCTTTTTAACCAGTAAGATTCAGATTTCATCCTTTTTTAATGACTTGCCTCAAGGGAAGATCTAGAATTTTAGTTCTAGAAAACGATTTCTGTTCTAAGTTTTAGTTTCTAATTGGCTAAAACTCTTGCAGGACTTGCATAGAGAGTGTTTTATGTACTGCAGTATACTGTGTAGGATAATAACTCTGCCTAAATCTCTTCTGCTGGACCTTAAGAGGACATCACAAATGACACAGGTGTGAAATTCAGTATTTGTGTCTGTGTCATCATAGGTAGCTTCAGGTGGTTTGTCCAGTCTCTTATTTTTAGAAAGTTAATTGCTTCTTATGGTGGAAGAAAGAGAGATTGGTGTGTCTTTTTGGGTTTTTTTCTTTTTTCTTCCCATATGCTCAGTTGTTTTGTGCTGCAGCTCACATCTTTCACCCTTCAAGTGTTATTGTTCAACAGTGACACCTTCGCCTTCCTATGTTTAACAAGTAAATGATAAACTTTAGGCTCTTCCATATTGTACCATGTCTTCATCATGTTTTTTGTATTTTAAGGCAAGATGAATTTCAACAGTGAAACAACGGAATATGCTGATTTTTAGGTTGTTCATCTATTTAAGAAAGTTCTGTTGGTCTTTGCTTTAATGGCCTTCGGTGCTGAAGTTCATCACTGCCCCCTCAAGTTACTGCTCCTACCGTAGGTTTTTCTTCCCTCCCCCCTTTTTTTTTTCCTCTCCTGTGGATATATAAAATAGTCAAGCACATCAAGTTTGTGATGTATGCTGTGACTGTACCTGATGACTAAGTTAGTGTTCTGTGCTCTGCCAGTTTTGTTTAAGTTCATTTCTGAATCCAGGTTGCATTTCTAGAGCCATCTGGATAATTTAGGCTCTGTAGGCTAGTAATTAATGTATGGTCCAAACCAGCATGTTTCAGTTTCTCTTCTGACCATCGGTCTCTCTCATTTTTCTCTTAATGCTTACTTTCTTTTTTAAACAATCAAACCCCCATCTCGGTCTTCCTAGCAATTTTTTTGTGCTGTCTTTCCACAGATCAAGAACTGCTGTTAGGAAAATGTTAAAAATCAAACAATTGTGCTGTTCTAACACTGAGATTTAGTTCTGTATGGACATTAAAGTTGTTATGCCTTGTACAGCTCATACAGTATCATGCTTCTCTGAAATAAGTTACCAAGAACCATAAGAACTATGATGATTGATCATGCAAATTAGCTTTTTAAGGGTTTCTAGTTTATTTGTCCTTAAACACCAGTTCTTACATTTGTACCTTATAAAATATTTTCAGATTTACTCCTTTAAGTTGTCAATTTATTTGCATATTTTATCTTCTGCTGTTGTATACAATGGCAAATTAAGCATGAATAATTTCATAGATATGAAAGATTAGTATGAATTTAGTGTGTAACTAGGACTACTGTCCACATTGATTCTTCTTAGTTGTTTGGAAAATTATGCTTTGGCTAATATTTGCCTCTTGTAGGGATAGAAATCCCAAAATGGAGAAGAATCTTGAAGGACTATGCAAGTCTTTGTTGTAAACTTCTGTTCAGAGCTACAGAGGTATATGTAGATGTAACTCAATATTTTTGTCTCTCTTTAATTAAAGTTTATTGTTTTTTACTTTCTCACTATGGGCTTCACGGAGAATTATTTTCTTTTTGTGTAATCTTAATTTAGTCTTACTGCTTCGGCTCTTTTTATTTTAATAAAAGATGCTAATTTACTTGTATTTACACAGATAGCCATCTCGTTTTTTCACTGAGCACTATGCTACAACACATTATTTTCCTGCTGATTTTCTGTTTCTATAGAAATGTCTTGATTAATAATAAACCTTCGTGTGACTTCATAATTACAGTAATTTTAACTTTAGTAATTAAAAAAATAGGTCAGGAGGGTACTTTTTGGGGCCATAAAATATGACAGTAGATGCTGTCTCAATTAAATGGAGGAGTGATAATATGTGTGAGGGGATCTTTTTGAGAGTATTTGTAAACTTCTGATTTCTAAATGTTGCCTTCAGGCTTGGTAAGAAAAGCTCAGTGTTTGTAAAGATTATCCTGACAGCAATATGCTGGGTCAATTGTCAAGACATGTTTAGCAGAGGGGAATGTATTAATCTGCTACAGCTACCACTGTAAGTGGTTGGAATAAATAGAGGGCTCAAGCAGATGAAGAGGGATTAACTGTGTAAATTGAGCAAACTCTTCAATCACTAAACCACTGATTTTGCAAAGGATTAGTCTGCTTTTGCAAATATTGATTACTGATTTGTTACTGGGAATGAAGATGATATAACTTGTGCAGTTGCTATGTAGTAAGCTATGTGAAGTGTACATCATTCATATTAATGGGATTGTCATAGGCATTACAGAAACTGACAGATTTATTAGAGCAGCGCTCTTAACATTGTCATAGTTAAAGTTGTGTCAGCATTTTCATTAAAAGTTCCATTTTCTTTTTTTTTTGGTGTCCATAGATCAACTTTAATATTTACTCTGTTGGAATTTGGTAGTAGTACCACTTTATAGCTTTGACACAATTATTTTTGTGCTCTTTTAAAGAGAACTGAATTAACACATTTTTAAATTAGAAGAAAATACTGTATATTAGTTTAAAACAAATGTTTGCAGGTTTGAATTTTTTGTTTTTAGGGCAACTTTTGAGTGATACTGTGCATGTTCACGTTTCATTATGCCAGGTTGGTAGAGAAGTGATGTGTGTTAGGCAGATGCTATAAAGTGAAAATAACTGAGGAATTTTTGTATAAATGAGCTCTTTTGCCTGTATAAAGGCTTGTCTGGCTTTTTTCCAGTGCTGCTAGTTATCTGATAAAGATTATTATGTTGCCTACAAATCCTGTCTCACTGATGTCCACAGACTGTAATGCTATCACTGAATGCTGTCACCAGACCAAGCTATGCTAATCTGTTATCAGGTTCAGTTAATTCATACACCATTAATGTTATAACTGGTTCAAGTTTCAACAGTGGTTGCATTCACTGGGTGGTTTGTCTTTATAATCCTTGATTAGATTTATTTGCAGAGATAGGCTTAAGGAAAACTCAGGTGTGGTGTGAGAATCAAGGGACAAAAAATGAAAGTTCAATGAGTTTGGAAAAAATCCCACTGACATTTATTCATCTACTTCATCATTGTAAAAGTCTTAAGTTGTTAAATATACCCATTTCTCTTGATATGTCATCTTTTTCCTCTTACACAGATATCACAAAACTCAATCACAGCTCTTCTCTTGATTCTCTTTTCCCAAACTGTGACCCCTGTTGCAGCATATGATAGTATCTGCGATTTATAAACTTCCAATCCCTTAACTTTTGGGATTTCCCATGGTAGATGCTGAAGGAAACCTATATGTGTTTACCATAGGAAAAGATGAGCTGGCATCTTGCAAGTCGTATAAATGATCCTCTTTCATTTTTTGGGTTTCAATCTCATACATGGTTTCCAAATAAAAATAATTGTTTCTAACTGTGAATAAAAAATACGATTTCAGATGTTTCTTTTTGATACTAAAGCCAGTAAGAACTGCAAAGGGGTATCTGAGAAACATTATGTAGCTTGGTGTAACTTAGAAAGACCCTTCAAAAATTAAAATGGATATTTCCATTGACTAGATGTAACAAAATGGGACTTACAGGAGAATTGGAACAGTTGGTCAGATCTCCTCTGTCTTGTTCAGAGACAAACAGCTCCTGCCAGAGTTCTTGTTGCTTGTGTCTTCAAGTATATGTTTTTTTTCTGTAGCCTTCAAATGGACTGGAAAATATTAGTGCAGTCATTCAGAAAACTTGGGAGTTGATATTGGAAGGTGGTTCTTCCTGTCATTCTCAGTATACTCCAAGGTGAATGGCAACTGAAATTTACATCTGGAAAGCTTTCAGGAAACACAGGAGTGTTCTGCTGGCTTCCCGCAGTGTGCTCTGCTGGCTTCTTACAGTGTTTCCCTTGTTCTCTTCAGTTAGGTCCCATGCAATTACAGCAAAATAGGAGAATGTTTTATCTTTGTGGCAGCAACCTCCTTGTGAGAGGAGGTTTGAAAACAGTGATGTGTTTTTTGAACCATAAAACCTTTGGATTTTTATTACCTCTTTATTACCTCTTTCAGAGTACTTGGAAATAAAGGCACTGTATATGTCACTTTTCATTTTCCTGCCTTTAATTTTTCTCATGGTCTTGCTCTGTAGATTGATTTTTCTAAGTGCAATGTTGTCATTGCAAGAGACTGTAATTCTACCAGAACTTCCTACTTCTACATACTGAATTATATTTGATCTGCATTTTGTGTGCCTCAGTAAGGAAAACTTGAAAGACTTGTATGAGACTTTCTTCCTCTGTTATTATTTTTAAAAGGCTTGCCTTTACATGCAGACTGCGTGTGTAAAGTGTAAAGTCATACCTCCATCTTAAACCAAATTAGCTTTCAAATGCAGAGGAGCTTTGAGTGTGATAGTTCACTGATCACTGAACATAGCTTTTTACTTAAATTATCAGTAGTACAAGAAATGCATCAAAAATAAGGCAATGAGGCAGAACATTCAAATAATTTTGTGTTTGCAGGAATACATAAAATGAAAACTGGCTTAGGAGCTCTTCACTGAAATCTGCAACTGCCAGTTTTAAAGATGTGTTTTTAGCTGACTGTAGGAATTTGACTCTTTTCCTTCATACAGATGAAAGATTTTTCAGCTCCAACCAGTAATGTTAAAATTTTTTCTGATCAAGGATATGAGCTGTTGGAGCATTTAAAATGCACGAAGTGTGTATGTGTGTTTCCTTTCAGAAGTTTAGCAGGCCAAGCCTTTGGCCAAGAGTCAGAACAGTTGGAACTTTGCAGACTACACAGCTAATCCAAGAGGGCTGCCAGTTGGCATAAATGACTTCCATATATAAAACTTCATGCAATTTACATTGAGGTTTTTGTTGGTTTTTCATGGCAGTCTGAGAATTTCCTTGTTTCCCAGGATTGCTTGGGTTTTGCTTATTGTATTTATGGTGTGTTATGCTTCTGATCAGAGCATGAGTTAAAAGGTCCCCCTGCTAAAATATCCCTCTCACAGATTGAAATTCACATTGGAAGATTTTTCTCTTTAGCTAAATTTGGCACTTCTCAAACTGCAGTGTTTTGTTTTTTTCCCTTAAGACTTTTTAAAGAGAGCTTAAACTAGCTTCTAGAAACAGAACAATTTAGAAAAGGAATTTATACACACTAGAACTTACTTAGGGGAAGAGACAGGGCAAAAAATTCGGGAAATTATAAAATTAAGAGGAAGAAAATTTATATGCTTTTTGTTTCAAGAATGTGTGATTTGTGGAAAATCTAACTTGCATGGTATTGCCAAAATTTGGGTAAGAGTTCACAGAGTTCACTCTGTAGTGGACTCTACAAGATCTGTCAAAATATTGTTGAGTAATAAATACTTGGATTACTAGGACATTGAAAGTAAAAGAACATGTACTACTAATTTTGAAATACAATTTAAAAGTTCATTGTTTAGCTTTACAATAAATGACATTTGGCAGTTTTTCTGCCAAAACATATTAAATCATTCTCATATTCAGTTAAATAATTGTCCTTGCTTGGTCTCAGTGTAGGCTTATTTACTGAAATAAAAGGGCCAGTTGCCTGAACATGGAATTTTAGACCTTTCAAAAGTACTGATTAAAAACATTGTGACAAAATAAGAAAAGTAATAGGGAACTTCTAGTTCTGATTATTTCAAGTTTTTCTTAAGGTGCTGTGATATGTGGGTATTTCCAAGGGATTCTTATGTGTACCAGGTGGCTATTTAAAAATAGTAGTAAATTGCAGAGTACAATTGTAATATTACCCCTTCCAGGTGTTTTAGATGTTAAGCTGAAAATTTTATTTTTCACCTGGAGGTATTAACTGATAGCTTTTAACTTGCTGTTTGATAAGCCTGTAAGACTTTATTCCTGTTAGCCATCTGGGAATACAGGAATCATGATATGGTTAAAGATGCTATCCATATGCAATTTGACATCATGCTGGTCATACTCCAGCTGTAGATTCTTTACTCCTGGCCTTTTAATTTTCTCTTATTAGCTAACAGCACCTTCTGTGGTTCAAGCTATCATGTAGATATTCTGACTCTATTCTTAGGGTTTCTAATCAAAATTGGATGTGTGTGCTTGTCTGTGAGACAACGCTGGGAAATGTCAGCTTGCCTGCATAATTTCGTGAGAATTTCCAGTGCCTCTAATTGATCCATGATGGTCTGTTTTGACTTGGTTCTATCTGCAGAGCCAGGGGCATTGTTTTTATCTCTGTGTTTTCCTGCCAACTTTATTTCTCATAACAAAGTTTGAAGCTGTTGCACTGGCAGAATTTGTATTGCCAATCTCTACCACTGATGCGCTTTTCTGGTAGCTGTAATGTGGCCTCTGGATGACTGAAACCTGTCTTGTGCTGAAATCATTGAGTAAACCTTAGTGATTCTTTAAACAAAACTTTTGCACGCCTTACAACATTTTTGTATGCCTTGCTTTACGGTGATGTGAGTGGGAGACCTTGTACAAGAGACCTTTTCTTTGCTGCTGTATCTTTCTTTGTTCTTGCCTCACAATCTCTGAGAAGCAGCAAAACTGGGAAGGCTGCTTTGGTGAGGTGCTCAGTGGCCACTTTTCTAACGCTGTAGGATAATGCCTGCTCACAGCAGAAAGCATCACTTTTTAAAAATCACCCCTCCCCCCCTCCCCGCCCATGTATCATGGGTGCAATTTGTGAAATTTTAATAAACACCTGTGTGAAAGTTAAATCTGGATCAAGGGGTGAAAGCCATGAACTCCTCTGTAAATTAAGATGCTATGCAAAATGTAACAGTGGGTGTTTTAGAAACAATTTGAAAACCATCAAAAGAATGCACAAATCCAGGACGATATTAGTTTATAAATTCGGAATTAGGTTTGAATGAGGAGTACGTCATCCAGGATAATTCCATTTGGCTGTGGATCCTATCCTAATGAATGGAGTCTAACTGGGTGACTCCTGTAATTTGTTGAAAAAAAAAAAGAATTTTTTTTTGTCAAATGAAATGCTACAACTGCTAAAGAAACTTTGATCGGAAAGCGGATGAGGATTGAAAAACCATAAATGTAAGATTTTTAAAATTTAAAATAACTAAATACACAGTTTAGGGGCTAAATAGAAATGACTAAAAGAGATCTCACGTTAACTGCTTCAAAGAACTAGATTTAGTTTCTGTAAAGAATCCATTGCAGTGGTTTTCAGGCTGCCTGGCCCACTGCCTTCTCCTCTGCTTACAGGAAGGAAGGGAAGAGAAAAGCTTATACCACTATCCTTCTAAGGGATGAGTCCAGAAGAAATACTCTGTGTTTAAGCCTCTGAAGGTGTGGTATTAGTGTTTGTAGCCCAAATTAATATCCCAGATTAGAAAGAATTAAAACTAGAAATAGATGACAGCGTTTTAAGTATTATTTATTAAAATACACTGCTGGCTCTTCTTAGAGGAATACATAAAGGCAAGTTATTCTGTGAAAATTATTGTAAACTGTTAGAGACCACAATGGGTAATGCTAGGGATGGCTCCAGAGCAAAACTTCATAGACTAGGCAGCCTTTGGAACAAGCACTTTGAAGACCAAAATGCTGACTTTTTGTGAACCCATGTTTCAAAAGCTAAACATTTTCATTGCATTTAGTCCAGGAATTAAATGCATTTTTCTTTAACATTTATCTTTTGATTCTTGCATGTTAAACTAATTCAGAGCTACCAGGCTTCTACATTTGCAAAATGCAGAAGTAGTCTTTGTGAAAGTGTTCAAGACAGTTAATGAAACTGATGAGATTCTACGTGATCTTCCCTATGATAATTTTTCTTTAATCAGAAGACTCTAAGAAATGGGATTTTTTTTTTCAAATTCACTATACATTAATCTTCTCTTTAATAAAAAAAATAAATGTAGGGAGAAGATATGCATATGAAAATAAACCACCTCCTCTTTAGCCTAGATTCACAGTGCTTGTGCAACAGATGTGACTCCAGTGTATTGTTATGTACAGATTCAAAGATAATTGAATCCTTCTGTAGTAGCTATTAAAAATGGGTAAATGCTGTATTTCCAGATCGAAATGAAGTGGAGAGATACGAAGAATTTTGGAAGAAGTGTGTGAGAATGGGGGTAGGAGTGAGGAAAAGAAGATAAAATTACTTTTTTGTGTTGCTAGAAACATTACTCTTTCTTTGCTCAACTTTAACACAAATATTTTCAGAATATCTCTGCCAATTTCGAATTGCAGCCTGAGAGACAGCATAAAAGGCCTGTGCTTGAGAACAAAACAACTTATTTTCTGCATTTCCTGCAGGAGCAGGCTGTCCCTATGTGCCAAAAGATGAGCTAGAGGGGAAGAAGACCAGGCTGGCTGAACAGGGAGCTTTTGCTGGAACTGTGGGAAAAAAAGAGCTTATGACCTTTGAAAGAAGAGGCAGGCAACTCAGGAAAAGTACAAGTATGTTGTTAGGTCACGTAGAGGGAAAATTAGAAAGGCAAAAACTTAATTTGTCCACTACTGCGAAAGATAATAAAAAGTGTTTTTATAGATATGTTAACAACAAAAAGAGGGCCAAGGAGAATCTCCATCCTTTATTAGGTTCAGAGGGGGAACATTGTTATCAAGGATGAGGAAAAAGCTGAGGTACTTTATGCCTTTTTTGCATCAGTCTTCAACAGAAAGACCAAATATCCTCAGGGCAACCAGTCCTCTGAGTTGGTAGACAGGGATAGGGAGCAGAAGAGACCCCTGAAATCCAGGAGCAAGTAGTTAGTGATCTGCTGTGCCACTGAGACACTCACAAGTCTATGGGACCAGATGAATTCATCCAAGGGTACTGAGGGAGCTGGCGGAAGAGCTCACCAAGTCACTCCATCATTTTTCATCAGTCCTGGCTCACTGGGGAGGTCCCAGGTGACTGAAGGTTGGCTAGTGTGACACACATTAGCAAGAAAGGCTGGAAGGGCTGGAAGGAGGATCCAGAGACCTACAGGCCTGTCAGCCTGACCTCAGTGCCAAGGAAAGTTATGGAACAGATCATCTTGAGTGCCATCATGCAGCACATACAGGACAACCAGGGGATCAGGCCCAGCCAGCAGGGGTCTGGGAAAGGCAGGTCCTGCTTGACCAACCTGATCTCCTTTTATGACCAGGTACCCACCTAGGGAATGAGGGAAAGGCTGTGGATGTTTTCTCCTTAGACTTCAGTAAAGCCTTTGGTACTGTCTGCTGCACATTCTGGAGCAGCTGGCAGCCCATGGCTTGTACCAGTGAACTCTTCACTGAGTAAAAAACGGGCTGGCTGGCTGGGCTCAGAGAGTGGTGGTGAATGGGGTTACATCCAGTTGTGTCAGTACTGGGACAAGTTCTGTCTAGTATCTTTATCAATGATTTGGATGAGGGGACGGAGTGCACCCTCAGTAAATTCTCAGATGACATTAAGGGTCTTCAATGCAATAAAAAGGAAGCTGGAAAAATAACTTTTAATAATTGTATTATTAATTATGATTGTATATATGTTTTTTTTTTAGCTAGAAGAGGATAAAGAAACAGCGATCACTGTTTTCTCCATATAATCAAACTAATGTGTTTTTTCCTATCAATTTACTTTTACAAGGAATGAAGAACAGTGAATTATTCTTATTTGAGCAAGATAACTTTACCATTATAATGGTTAAACCTCTGGTCCTCTACTAGGAAAGCAAGCTGTAATCAACCACTTAGCTGTTACTGAATTACACTTATCTCCACTTCGCCTGTTTAACTTCCCATAAGCATGCTAAGCACCTCTTTAGAATGCATTGACCTCTGATTATTTCTTGCTTTATGTATCCCTTAGCCCACATTGCAGAAGTAAAAAAAAAATCCTATTGGTAAGCAGTGCAGAATAATGCAACCTGGTTTTGTTTTATTTCTTTGTATACAGGATGAAATTTTTACATCTTTAGGTCCTCTAAAAATCAAAATTCCAGGCACAATGATTGATTTTCATGCTGTGAAGTAACACTGATGAAACTTGTTTTTATGTAATGGACCAAATTCACTGTTGCAGTAAGGTGAAAAATTACATCATTCAGACTTTTGCCTGTTTGATTACCAAGCTGCAAAAATTGTAGTCGTGCCATAAGCTGTAGTTTTGAGATCTTTCTGAATCACAAGATATTCTCTGTTTGTGAGAGTTGTGCAGTGGAACCTGTACATTAATACACCTATGTTAATAACATTAATGTTTTTCTGAAGTCAGAGCATGACTGGTAAAGCTGGCTTTATGCTTGAGTGAGAGCATTTAACTTTCTTTCCACTGGAGGAATTTTCAGCCTGGCAGCAATAGTATTATAATAACTGCCAGCTGCTCACTTGGCACAAGAGTGCCTAGAACCAAGAGGAAGAGCCTAGTGCATTATACATATAATTTACTTTTCTCTAAGATGAAGGTTTAGGCCTCATAAATATTTTGATCTGGTCTTTGATGGCTTTTGTACACATCAGTCTGAAAATATGCATGTGGAGCATAACTTGCAGATTTTATTTTGGAGTACATTGGAGTAATTCCCACCAATAGGGAAGAGATAGGAAGAGAAATTATTGTGGGAGATTCTTCTGTGAGTGGGTGGTCAAGAATGAAGGAAAATGCGTAATGTTAAGCAGATGGACCTCCCTTATTTTATACCATGTATTGGGTATGCAAAATAATCATCTCCCTAAATATTGGATAGTTCTGAACTAGTCTTCACATCAAAAGAATAAGGTTCAAGACATTATGTGTGAGGTAGAAACTTCAGAATGGAAATGAAGCCTTTTTATATCCTCAACTCTGTGCTTGCCCACCACTGTCAGGACAATGACACAGCAGAAATTGGGTCTGGAAGAGTAAACAAAAGCAATCATTGTGCCTTTCCCTATGTGTAAACCCACGCAGCTGGAAGACACAGAGCATTTCTTACTCACAACGCCACTTTTCTCTTGGGTATTTAAAATTGGCTTAAAAAACTACAGTGTACCGAAGGAGAAACCAGGGAGGAAAGACTATGGTCCTTTTAACATCTTTATTTCTAAATCAATTCATCATACCTGGAAACAGACCATACAGGGCTAAGAAGGCATGGTGGTCTCTGGTGGTCTTATTTTGGGAGAGAACTTTTGCTCTGATCTTGTAGTGGGCTTGACCATAAGTTTCTTATCAACAGACGCTGATACACCCAAGAAAGGTACTACCAGTAGGTGCTATCTGCATCCCCAGGATGCAAGCTTCTTGCATCTCTACATTTAATTTCTTACAATGGGCAAGCTCCAGTGAAATTACAGATAACTAGAATGCAGGCCATTTCACCTGCATCCATGAGGGAAGAAAATTCTCCTTGTCATGAAGACATCCTGGGGCATGCATGGGAGTATAGCATGGGAAATTCTGAACTCTAAAGGAGTATGTGATTTGAAGCATGTGGCTTAATTTGCTTTATGGTTCTTTACTTAAAAGAAATAGTAATGCCTTCTTTCTTGGCAGTATTCCTCTGTCTTAGATTCTTTATAGAAGGAGCTGTCTTATTCAAAGTCTCATGCTGCTGGCAGTCAACTAATGAACCTCTGATCTCAGCTGCTGGTGTAATGTAAACAAATGGTGCTTTACTATAACGAAGCACTGCTTTAGTGATACTTTTTTATGGGATTTGTGTCAAGCTTGATATATTTCAAATGAATGGGGAAGCAATATTCTGATTGAAAGCAACTGCAAAAAACAACTTACTACGTAAATTCCATACTTTCTGCTGGGAGTTCCCACATCTAGCAGTTGCAGTTCACTCTAAATCCTGTCTGAGATGTGGACAAGACAGTAAAGAAATGAAGAAAATGGAAGAAAGATAGACAGATCATACAACTTAGAAGTCTCCCATGCAGAATCTAGGCAGTAACTGTAAGGAAGATGTCACTCGTTCCTCTTTCTTTCCCCTGTTGTTTTTGTTGTAATACTGGGACAAGGGTATATCTGTGTTTGTGCCTTCTTCCTGCCACATATGCACAACACCTGTGGTTCATGAGAATCTGGGAGGAGGTGGTTCTTTCTCTTTCACTTATGCTTTTCGTGCTACTTATTCTCCCTTCCCTTCCTTCTGAAGGTACAGGGCAATGAAAGAAGGAATTTAACCAGATTTATGCTTTTTCTTTCTTGTACAGCTGTATGTGTCGTGGGATATTACAATTGGGTTTGTTTCTACTGCCCTTCGACTAAAGCTCCATCATATTTTTTGGTTCCCAGGCTTCTCTGACAGAAGGATAATAACATGCATATGATCTGTTTCTGCTTCAGCTGCTTACAGATTGTGAGTGGCAGTGGGGCCGACGAGCTGCAGTTTGTTTTTTGGAGTTACTGCCTCAGTTGCTTTGAGGAATAGAAAAAGAAACTGGCTTCTCTACAGGTTAAGGGTGGGAGGAGGCCTTGCTTCTGCAGTGACACCAGACAGTGAAACACTGCCTTTTTTCATGCATGTTCTTTTCCTCACAAGCTTTCAGTGCCCTGTGCAAAATAAATGTAGTTTCAGAAAATATCATCACCAAATTTATCCTGACTTGTCTCAGCAGAAGTGGCAAAATTGAGAGTGGAATTTTGATTCTATGAAGTAGTCAGCTCAGATGACAGAATAACAACATTAAGGAGCCCCCAAAGTATGTGCTTCTCTGGGACTATGTTGTCCCATTTGATTTGACTGTTCACTAAATGATCACTGGCCAAGCTTCCTCATCAAAACCCAAACTGAGACAAACAATATTAGGTAAAGTTAGATCTAAATGGCGGTTGAAATTCTTAAACTGTAAAATTTTAGAGTGAGCTGCTTTTGTTTGTTTGTTTGTTTACTTAGGTTTTATGTCTTCCTCCTCTGTGGGGTTTGCACTGTTCCAAGATGAGCCCTACTGGATGAGGTAGAGTTGTAAGTGTTGCACACTGATGCCTCCCAATGACCAATATAAAGCAGCACACAGTGCATATTTGTAAAACTCTTCACCTCCCCCACTCATAATACCATCATTACGTCACCTTTTAAAGTAACCGTTAAACATAGCACATACCAGCCAGCAAGTGTCTTTGTGTTAAATTCCCATCTAATGTTGGGCTATGATTGCATATTACCAAGCAAAGGGAGGACAGCTGCATCACTTTAAAATGCTTGTTCATTGTGCTCTTGTATTTTTAACATAGTCAGAATTCCATAGAAGCTAAAATAGAAGTTAGTGTACTCCAAATCTTTAAAAAGTAATATTAATAAAAAAAACAAAGTGTAAATTTCAATGTAAGTAAAATTCTATCTACTGTCTTTTGGTATCCAACAAAATCTTTTGCAGTCTAAAGAGCCGGTTGTATTATTTAGGGAATGTCTTCTCATTTTGAGTATTTTCATGCTTTAAAAAACAGCATTCTCTGCGTGTTCCTATCTCTTTCTTGTCTCTTTCCTGTCATAACTGTGTTTAAATAAGACTACCATAAAGCAACTCATCTGTGAACACTGAATTAAAAAAAAAAATCTATTTTAAGGAAGAGCCTGAAAACCCAGGAAATTGACATCACCTTCCAGAGGCAGTGCTTGGTCCAAGGTCAGACCATTGATCTTTCACCCAAACTACATAATTTAAAGCGGTGTTTTTAGTACAGAATTTGTCTGGTAATATCAGTCCTTTTCTGTATGTTTGTATTGATAGAACATAATGAGATTACATATATTCTGATGAATAATGGCTGCCTTGTAAACTTGCCACCTACCTATAGTGACTCTTATGAATATTTGATGCTAATAAGTAGCAGGAACTTCACTATGTTGCTTACATGCACTTAAAAAACCCAGCAGCACAGGAGTACCTTTTGTTCTGCTTTTTTGCTTGGGGTAAGCAGTATGATATTTATATTCATATTAAATATTAGACACATCTAACATGTTCTTAATACTAGGAGTTCAGTTTAAATCATCATTCTGTTGTTTCAGGAGAAAAAGGTTGTAAGATGGAAGACAATTTTTAACATTTAAAGTTGTATTTTAAGATGAGGCAGGGTCGACTGGTCAGTCTTACACTTCTATGAATTAGCAGCTGAGAAAAAGGAAAAAATACAGTGAGCTATACTCACCATTTTGCAGATGCAGACATACTGTACAATGTGTCTAAAATTAGTGTGTAACAGTTTTGTAGACCTCTGTACAACGTCTTTGGTTTATCCATTATCACCTTACAGATCGTATAGGCAGTAGTTTTGTGTCATATTGCAAATTAGGCAATATCTGTCAGCAATGGGAAGCACCTCTTATTGTCTCTTCATCTGGTTTCTTTTTTTGTAGATGTGTGATAGAGGGTCTTCACCTTGTATGTTGTTTCAAGATATTTTTGTGTGAAGCTGGTATCGAAAACCACATTTCTGATTTAATTGTGTTCAATTGTGATTCTTGATTTTATTTGCACATTTGAAAACTTAGTGCATTCATTATCCAACTTGCTTCACAGACTACGTTCGAAACAGTTGCTGTATTTTGTTTAATTACATATTTTTCCTTCTGAGACTTGCAGGGCCTGTTATGCAGCTATATTTTTCCTTACTCGAGTGGTGAGGGCAACAGCAACAACTCTGACATTGATAGGTAGATGTTTCATTTACTTAAAATAATCTGGCATAATAGTTACTAGAATTATTTTTTTTTCAGTAGCTCTTGCATATTGTGAGTGTAAGTTCCATAATTTTATTACTGCTCCTATAGCAGTTTTCTTGAAAAGCAGTGCTTTATAGAATTTATTTTTCTTTCAGGGAATCAGTTTCCTCCTGTTGCAGCTCAGGATCTTCAGTTTGTTCTAAAGGCTGGATACCTGGAAAAACGTAGAAAAGGTAAGTCTAGCTGTCTTTGTTAAAGCTAGTGCATATTTCATGTCTGGGAAGTCTATATGTCTGTATTTGATGATATATGCATGAACAACTTTATACAGGAGTGATAAATAAAATGAGTAAAAGCTGAAATGTTGAAGCATTATTATGCAAAAGAAGCATAGCAGATAATTGCTTCTATAGTGTTGAAAGAAAGTCTTATTTCTCTATTGACTAACAAAATCATGCCGTAAAAGTCCAGTCAGCCATAATTCAGAGACTTGCAGATATTTTTGAAGAAAACATTAGGAACGTATGTACAAGTACCATATGTTGACTTCATGTTTCAGTGAGCATCAAGATTTATTTTCCTTCAAGAGGGCAAATATTGATCTCAGCTTTGGTTCAGTCAATATTTACCTTGATTCAATAAATCTTATATTGTCACTTTAATACCCACTTAATGCTGCGATAACTCTAGGAAATATTTAGGAAGTTGTTCATTATTTCCTTATATTTAATGTTACACATGACTTCCCTCTTTATGTGATTTCAAATTCCTATTTGTTTTCTTACCACCAATTTTTATTTCTAATTTCCTTCTCAGTGCCATGCATTTCCTTAGTTTCCTTTCCTTAGTGTCTTTTCCTGGCTCCTCCTCCCTCTTACCTCACCCTTGAAAAGAAGCAACACATTTTTGTTCAATAATGGCATAAACTGATATAACACATACTGCATTAATTTCAGACCACAGTTTTCTTGGCTTTGAATGGCAGAAGCGTTGGTGTGCTATCAGCAAGACGGTCTTCTATTACTATGGAAGCGACAAAGGTACTTATAACAATTATTATAGAAATCATGTTTACTGCACAAAAGAAAATTAAAATTTTAGTGGAATTGGAAACTGTGAATCAAAGGTAATTTTAAGAAATGGAATGAAACTTTTAAAAGAAAGGTCGTTTCTTTTAAACTATTGTTGGACAGTGCTGGGAATTTTTAAAATGTGTAAATATTCCTCAGAAACCCTTAATTGATATATATGTTTTCTAAAGCAGAGAAACTGAGGGGAAAAAAAAATTAAGTTTCTAGTAAAGCTACTTTGTTTGCTAATAACAGCTGGCTGTTCGGTTTGATAGTATCCTAGTACTCAACTGTTTTACTAGATAGAAAATGTTCTTTCTCTCCAAATAAGATATTAATTTGAAAACATCCTCTAGTAATTATACCCTCTGAGTTCCTTAGAGATGGTTCTATCCAGGAAAATATTAATTTAAAAGCTGCATAGTGGAGTTCTTTGTTTGTTTTTAAATAGTTTATGTTCTGGTAAAGCTAGAAATTAAGTAATGTATTTAACTAAAGCCAGCCATGGAAACTAAAGCAAACTTCAGAAGGTGACTTTTAACTTTAAATGGCCGGTTTGGAAAGAAGCTGGCATAAATGTTGTAATATTACTTTGAACTTTTGAAACTGACAGTCAAATAAAACATATTTAAATGGTGTGCCATGTGCATTTGATGTTTAAGGGTAAACTAAATGATACATAAGTATATCTGAGTAAATTTTAAAAGTACAATGCTTCCCTCCCCTCCCCGCAAAAAAAAAAAAAAAAATCCCAGGGCAAACTTTCCATTAAAGTTTTTTTTTCTTTTTGTTTGTCTTTTCATTTTTGAGATTACTGCAGGTAGTTATTTTGTGGGGTATTTTTATTCAAAGACTAATATAATTTGCTCCAGTTTGTTTCATTCCTTCGTATATTGCCTCATTTAAGCTCATCCTCTCTTTAAAACCACAAGAAATAAAGAGTCTAATTGTAAGTCCAGTTTTCATTTTGCTAGTTTCCCATCATGTCCTGTTTTCAGAGTTTTGCTAGTATGTTTGCTAAATGTTCCCTTTTCTTCTATATGCTTTCCTTGGGATTTACAGGTTGATCAAGCTTCACAAACATGAAAAATCTTTATTCAAAAATTTTGAGGAGATGTGGCATAATACTGATTTGTTAGTACTGATTGATTTCTTTCTCTGGAAAATGATCATGTGCTGTTTATTTATATCTATAGTTATACATTGCCTAGTACTTTAAAAATGGCATCTTTTTTCAGAATATATTGCTAGTTCATAAAGATTGTTCTTGATTATAAAAACTTTGTATTTTTGTCTGCTATTTTTTTAGAAAAAAAAGTTTTTTGTTATTTTTACATTCTTTTCCTTGTGGCCATGCTAATGATGATTTATGCTTTCTAGCATACAGTCTTTGTATTAAGGCAGGCATGTTGCCCACCTGGTCTTTGTCCTCTTTTTTTTTTTCTTCTTCTTTTGCAACAACCTGATTATCAAGTCTGCGTTGCAATTTTTAATACCTGTGTTGAAAGTTAAGATACGGCTGGTGTCATGTTAGGAGTTGACTGTGATAATCTGTGGGATCTCTTTCATTTATGAATCTATAGACAGTTTTTTGGCTAATGCATTTACAGCTTTTGTAGGTTGCAGATTGTTTGGGGAAGGTCCTCCCAACCATAACCTAATGATGTGAGAGGCAGATGGTCCATTGCAACTGTATAGAATCATAGAATCATTTAAGTTGGAAAAGACCTCCAAGATCATTGAGTCCAACCGTTAATGAAGCACTGCCAAGCCCACCACTAAACCCTGTCCTAAGTGCCATATTTACATGTCTAGTAAATACCTCCAGGGACAGTGACTCCACCACTTCCTTGCGCAGCCTGTTTCAATGCTTAACAACTCTCTTTCAGTGAAAAAAAATTGCCTAATACCCAATCTAAACCTTCCCTGGCACAACTTGAGGCTATTTCTTCCTTTTCTATCACTTGTTACTTGGAAGAAGAGACTGACCCCCACCTCATTACAACCTCCTTTCACATAGTTGTAGAGAGCATGGCATGGTTGGACTACAAACAGTAATTCACAGAGGAAGCATACAAATCAGATGCATGAATTTCTGTCCTACCTCCACTGGATTGGCGCTTGTAGTGCAGAAAAACTATTTAAGCATGGTGTAGTGACTTAATCTTGTAATATGGGATGACTAAGTCACTCCTGAACTTGGCTTTGAATAAGAAGAGGTTTTTTCTAGACTTTCTTCAGACCTGCGATGCCATCGTATATAAAAGTGCCTGTTCCAGTGCAGAAGCGACTCACTATCATTGTGCAGAAACTGGACACCAGCCATGGCAGGCTAGTATGCTGTTAAAAGTGAGCTGTCATCCTAATGGTTGTGAACATATGTGCTGCAGTTTATCAGACCGTTCAGCTGCAGATTGTCAGCATGGATGAGGTGTGTGGTGAGGCAATCCTGAGCAGGTCAGGCATTTACTCACTAGAACTGTTTTCGCTCCCACTGTTGTGGCCAGCAGTGGTATCTACTGTAGTATGCTGTTGTGCTGGGGGCCTTCTTCTTTTACTGTGACCCTTGATGCTGTACCAGATAACTTGGACCACGTAGAACAGTAGAACAGCACTGAAGTGTGTGTTTGGTGGCTTTGTGCAAATTGTGAACCTGGTTTCAAAATGGCGAAGATTCCATACATGCTCAGTCCTGCTGCATGTCTCACTTTTAATAGATAATGGGCTGCTAGTGCCTCTGTGTTGAGGGATGTAATGCTGAGGGGCAGCAGGGATTTCTGCATCCATTTTGGCTTGTTTTGAATTGTGTCTGTTTTTAAAACCAGACACATAGGTGAATAATCTGTGAAAGCTGTTTTGTGTCTGCTGTGATGTGTCTTTTGTTGACCAAAGTTTGATTTTCATGCTTAAGTATCAGTGGAAATGTAACTGAGTGGTAAAGATGAGGCTATAGGATGGCTTTTTATTATTTGTATAGATTTGTTGTTTCCAAAACAGTTTTAGTTCTTCTAACTTTCTCCTTTTTGCATTGGGAAAGCAAGAGGTGTGCAGGTGTATAAAGCTCACAAACATGTAAGGAAGAGTTTCAGAATCATTTACTCTGAGCTGAATGATGAAAAATGTGAGGCTTAGTCCAGAAGTATATAGTGCAAGATAAAGCCTGTGAAATACAGTAAATGGCTGTGTGTTCGTGTGTGTGTTCACCTAAAAGACTACGAGCATCTTTTCAACAGTCGTGATGCCTGCAGGCTGGTGTATGTCTTGTTTCTCTGTTTTCTCTTGTTTTCTCCTACTTTCGGTGTAGCATTGGGTAGTGAAACAATGTAATTTATCCCTGCAATATAGACAGGTCTAAGTGAATCACCTGCATTTTTTTCTCTTGATCACTGATAAATGGAGTAGATGGAGAAACAAGGCTTAAAGGTTTGAGCTAATCACGTCAGAAACAGGTATTGCGGGAAAGCACGTGTGTATTTATGCCTGTGCTGCAGTATCAGCTGCCAGCACGTGGCCCACAGCATTGCGGAGGAGCGCGTTCAAATGTCAGAGCTGGGTGGGATTTTGAGAAGCTTGCCTGGTGCTCCTTTTCATAGTCTTTCTTTCCATAAATCTTTTATAGTCCTGTCTTTTCTCCCATGCAGTTGCACACTGAATTAAGTACCCTGGTTTCCTATCATTTTTCTATATGATCTCTGGCCGTTCCTGTGTCCTCAGACACTGAGATGGTATGGATAACCTTTCAGACCTCAAAGTGCATGTGAATAAGGAAAGTTAATTTGTTGCTTTATAAATGATTGAATTAATGGCTTCATTACTTCTTTCTACTAGGCCACAATGTTATATGCCCTTCTGTCTCAGCAAACTGGAGAGATCAGCTAAATGTTTAGCAAGACAGTAATTGATAACATTATGGTAATATTTCCCCTGCTAATAGGCACTAAAAATTTATTTTCATTTTTATAACTTGAAAATGGTATCTGCCTGCCTGCCAGTAATATGATGTTAAAGAGGGGTATAATTCAGAGGCTTTTAGAAAAGTCCGAGTTTATTTTTTTTTTTCAATTTCTTTAGTTTTAACATGGACATGATAGTTTTGGATTTCTCTGAATAATAAGATAGTGATGACCAGGACAGTGGTGAGCTACTTCCATTTGAGCAGAAAAGGGAATTGTGCATGCTCAACAGGACTTTGTTGTAGCAGGGTGATGGCAATCAAAGGCATCTATCTAATGTGTACTGGATCTTCTGCCATGAGACTGTTAAATTCAGACCTCAAGAGTCACACTTGCTGATAATAGTGTGTTATTTAAAAAATAACTGCTGGCTATAAGCAAACTGAATATAAACTATTCAGTGCCCTAAATCACTGCCTCAATTTCTTAATTATTTTACAATTTCAATTTCTCAGAGGACTAGATTAAAGGAAAGAATTAAAAAAAGTTGATTACATTTCAGATCTGCTGTTTAAAAGAGAAGAACTTCTGTGTGTGCATTTCGAAAAGATTGTTCCAGAAGCTGGAAAAGGAATTACCATTTTGGAGATACTTACACTGAACTATTTTTAGATAGCAGACATGCTGCACATGGAAAATTATGTGAAACTACATTTAGCATGAAGCCATGTAAACTGTAAAATCTTACAGGCTCCTAATTTCAAGAGGAAAGGAGTTAAATTATAGATTCTAATAGTATCTATAAATACATTATCACTCTCTGAAATCTGTTTGCCTTTGTTCCTTATGTCTTTCTCTGTAACTTCTTTCCTTTCTACTATCCGAGTCTTCTCTGTTCTTCAGAATGCACTAATTCTTTTTACATGTGCTAATAATATGAGCACATTGCCTTAGGCCTCAAATTTACAACCCAGTAATTTCAAGATCTCATTGAGAGTTTACCCTTCTTTGTTTTAAATGTTCCCATGGACTTAGTTACGCAAGGTTACTTCAAAATGCTTTTTCTCTGCTTCCTTTGAGACTCTCTTTACCCAATATAATATTGGCCCTGTTTCTCTTAACAACATTTAACTCCGTTTAGGATGAAGTAAGAGAAATGTTTAAAGGCTTTCAAATTTTGTTCAGATCTGAATTTTCTCTATTTTAAATATTGCCCCCCCCCCATATTTATTTCTCTCAAATATTGGTGTACTAGCTTTGTTTTTTTTTCTTTTTTTCATTACTTAGTGCCTGACTCTCCCCTCTGCTCTACTACTTGATGATGTTCACAATCTTTTTTGTTTTTATAAGACTGATATTACACCTTTTGTGTTTCCGCTTTATGTTTTTCTGGGACAACTTAAGGGTTTCCTGTTGTTGAATTGAAAAGCTCTATCTTGAGAAAATAACAGACAGCAAAAACGTTATCGTTCTTCAGATAAGTGTGTTCCATCAGCATATGTCTCCCTAGTTCTTCCTAAATATGCTGTTGTATTCGTGCCTAAGCAAAACTCTGGCTCTGATTTGGGGGTTCAAAATGAAAGTTAAATATCTGTAAAGTAAATGTGCTTCTTGAAGCTACTGTTAAGACTTCTGCTATAAAAACTATTTAATTTTAAGTCTCCAAGTAAAATCTTTAAGTCTTCAAAGCTTTTAAATATCAGAAACTGTTTAATTCTCCCTAAAGCACAGTCTCCAGAAAATGTTTCTGATATAAACGTTTTAACTTGTGATGTGAAAGTTCACAGGAGTCACTGTGGCCCTAACTTCACAGGGCATCTTGAAACCAAAAGCCCAAGTCTGTCCAAACCCATTTAGCTGCAAGCCTGTGCCATCAGTGAAGTCGAGGTGATTGCTGAGTCTGGTGATCCCAGGGTGGCTCTGCCTTCAAGCCTGCACCTGACTGCTCTGCCTGGCCAAGCAGCTACTGTGGGTCATGGTTTGCTTCGTGGTGGTCAGGTGATGGGGTTGGTCTCCAGTCCTAGCTGAAAAGGTGTATTCTGCACGAGCAAATGGGATTTGTAGACCTCCATCGTTTGTCACCATCAGAGCAGGCAGCTGAGCTACAGCTGACCTATGTTCTGCCATTCTGTATTTGTGGAGCCATTTCTCAGGACATACTAGGTCTTATCTCTGGCTCGCTGCCGCAGGGAGTGTGAATGCATACTGAGTCTTCCAACTTTAACAGGTTCTGAGTCAGGGCTGTGGAGTACCTCATTGTCTTAGAACTTCCTCATTTTAAACATTTTAGGTATATGAATGATGCCACACTAGACTTTAATCAGCAGTTACTGCTAAGGCAATTGGAAGTAAAAGTAGCAATGCTAAGTCTAGTCTATTGCTATAATGGTCATTGAAAGAATAGCAAAGGATGGATATAGATAGATATATATATATATTTGGTGGTGCATACAGGTAATTTTCATTAGCACTGAAATAGTGTGTTCAGAGAGATAAGACAAAAACAATATAAACAGAAAAACAATGAAATGGGATATGGATGCCATGCACCATCCCCTTCCAAAGTATAGCATCTTTGTGGTTTAACTGCAATGCTCTTTGAAAGAACGAGTACCAGTGCAAAGATCATTCGAGATTAGCTCTGTAAAAGTGTATTACCATAAAAGGGATCATCCATGTCACAGAGAAGCAGTCTCAGAAATAATCCAAGAGAGTAAATTTGAATACTTGCCTCATTTTTATCTTGACAAAATGTTTTTACCTTTTGAACCTGGTGTTTGTTTATTCTGCCTGCGTGCTCCTATCTTCTAGGGTTTTGATAAACCTCCAGCATGGGAGAGTGAGAAATTAATGTGTTTCACTTCATCTTCTCCCTGAGGTCACAAGTGAGGGAACAATAACATTCCTAGGCAGAAATGAATTTCATTAAAAGGAACCTAGTTAACCTATTGCAAGTTATTATTTCTAATATCTACCTTGGTGTGATTTCATGAAATTTGCATGTGTGTGCTGTTTGAAATGGGGGTGGAGGATTGAGCAAATATAAAATATTAGTACTTATTTAAGATAGAATAAAACTTACTGTGGGGGAAGGGACTAGAAGTGAAAATAGAATGGTGCCCTAGATTTTCTCATATAACTGTGTTATTGGGTATTTACTTGCCCTGGGTGAGAGTTCATAAAAAGGTGGAAGGACAGAGAATATATGTCTATGTGCATATAAGATTACTAGAAAGAGTATTTGACTGGTGACTGCCCTTATGTCCGTTTATGTTCACATTGCTGCGTTAGCCAATTTTTACTGTTTCAGGAGTGGAAACAGATTTTCTTTCCTATTAAATTTCCAGAAATATGACAAAAATTTGTTGAAAACTACAGTTTTCCTATTTTATCTACTGTAGAAATTTTCTCCTTTTATTGACAAGCATAAACAATGGATTTTCAATTTGCACCTAAGTTCTATTCAGCAATACTTAAAGTATTTTTGCTGCTGCACCTCGTGCTTATTGTTAATTAATGCTTTTCTCTTCTGTGTAAAAAAAAACCCCACACTAAATGGCATTTTTTGGATACGCAACTGCATTTTGTTCTTTGTTTGCCTGTGCAAAATGTGAACCGTGATGCCAGTCTTCACTTGAATGCTGCACTGTGATCTGCAGAAGTTGCAAAACTTAATTACTTTTACATTTTCAGTTTGTTTTTAATATTCGCCAAAATATGCCAGAGCACATAAAATCTGATGTAGAATTTGGTCTGAAGGGCTCAAAAGGAGTGCACAGGTGCCGCTTGCACAACATGCAGTGTATTTAAAGTCAGATCTGGTGTAAGTGATACTTTTATAAACCAGAACCTTTGAAAAATAGAATTGTCTTTAAAACAACCACATGGCTGTACATAATAAACTGTGGTAGGGCTCAGTACTTTTATTAGCTAATTAAACATTTGCTGTTTTCAGAGAAATGCTTTTGGAATGAACACAGATGCACACACCTGAATTTATAACAAAATTCATTCTGTATTTTTGCCATGTTGAAAGGAGGCACATCTGGGAGTGGGTGGGAGAATGTATAAAGCAGCTTTTCCAATTGCTTAAAAAGGAGTTTGAAGTTTATTTTTTGAGTGAAGTGGTTAGCTTAGGAGGGAGCTAAGCAAGTTCTGAGCTAGACAGGTTTTCCCATTGGTTTACTGAACCTGAAAGAGACACTGATTTATAGGAAACGTGTCTTGCAAGTTCCAGTTCTTGGCTTTCTCTAGATACAAGTGTCATAACATGCACTTCTTACTAAATAAGACCACCATCTGTAAACATCCTCCTGTGGAATTCCTTAGGCATCCTACAGAAAAATATACTTTTAGGTACATCTTCCCTTAAAATAAAGCTTTATCTCCAGAAGCATCACTTAATCATTTTGCTAAAAACCTCCCTGTTCTTTGTAAAATTCATGAAATAGAAAACAAAATTTGAATAAACGATAACCTGCTGAGCCACTTACATTCACGGTTGTAAATGAAGCTCTAACTTTGTTTTTTATCTCCAACAGACAAACAACAGAAAGGTGAATTTGCCTTAGAGGGCTACACCATCAGAATGAATAATAGCCTTCGGAAGGATGCAAAGAAAGATTGCTGTTTTGAAATCTCTGCTCCAGATAAGCGCATTTATCAGGTTGGACTTTTTTATGTTGACTTGAAATTTAATTGACAAAGCTGTTACAATTCCAGTTACTGAATTAACATTTCAGTGAAACAACTGTCACTGACATCTTAATGAAAAAAAGAAACCCTTGCTTGCTTATATTGTATATTCATATATTAGGAAAAAAAAATCTGATTAAACATATGTATGTACATGTTCAAATATTATCTTTTTGGTAAAGAGCAAGGAAATCTATCATCTTTATCTATTAGTCATTTCAATATTAGCATTTTAATATCTATTGTATAGTGTGTCTGTGTGATTTCTTGGTTGAATTAAATAGTAAAAAAAAGTTAAAATATGTATCAGTGTTAAATACATATTGTATTGGTCATGGCTTTTCAAGGAAGACCTACGAAAAGGCACATATCAGCTGTGCAATTCAGAGATCTATCAGCCAGACATCAATATGGAATGTAAGTTTAATAAGTTTTAAATATCTGAGATTGCGGTTGAAAGCCAGTTAATTAAGCTGTCAGGTAGTGTGTTGGAGTCTGACAAGAACATTTTTAAGAAAACTCTACCCAGCAGTCTAAAGAAATTCATGGGTGTCTTCTAATTGTCAAGGGCAAATTTTGTTCATCAGTTCTGGCTTTGACATTGATGAAGAGAAGCAGCTTTTTTCTGCACAGCTGCCAGCTGCTGATCAGAGTTTCAAATCCATCATCCTCTCCTTCAATTACGTAAATTTGTCAAAATTAGCTGTACATTATAAGAAGCATCCTTGCAAGAAAAGTACCAGAAGACATGGAAAGAATTGCTAATGGTTTCTTGAGGAAGTGACGGGAATGTTACAGTCTCTCTTTTTTATTGCTAATGAAATTGTAGTTGTGTTTTTGTCATTACTGCTTGTCGTTATTAATAAACATTTAATAGTTTACAGCTGCCACTCCCAAAGAAGCAGAGGAATGGGTACAGCAAGTAAAATTTGTAATTCAAGGTAAGCCAGCCAGTAGAGCAGTTGCCTTTATTGCCAATACTGCTTAGTGAAGGTAGTTCTGTCCATTTACTTATCTGTCACATTAGTATATGTAGGATTCCCACATGTCCAAGTTTTGAGTAGCAAGTCCTAGTTTTCAGTTGTGTTACAGCTTTTGTATGACTTTTCTCTTTTTTCAAGATTTTTGCTTTTCTCCCAGAATACTATTTAGCTTGAAAGCTCTCCCTTATACAAGCTCCTTCATGCAGACTCTTTCTTATCCGTTGAACAGCGTAAAAAAACCAAGCAGAATGTACTGGAAGGAGTAGGTCATAGAAGAATTGTTTCCATTTTGCTTAAATTTCTGCTTAGGCATTCTTTTCCTCTAAATGTTTACTTTTTAAACTGCTGTCACATAGATACGGGATCTAATACTATTCCTGAGGAGGAGGAAGAGGAATATGATGATGTTGGACAAGTGAACAGTGAACCGATAGATGATAGCATTTATGAAGAAGTTAAAGGTATTGTTGAATTCTTTCTTACTTTGTGACTTGTGATCATTTTGTATTTTCTACTTCTAGTTTGATAACTCTGAGTGGCTTACAGTAAGTGGATAAAGTAACACGACGGATAAGATACTTTTAGATTTCAGATTTTGCTATGACATTGAAAAAAGAAAGTCTTCAGTTCTGAGTGAGAACAGTTCCGTTTTCTCTAGTGGGGGCATCAAAATAGCAGAGAATGTGTAAAAGTGAACTCAGGGGACTTTCAACTCATTAACGTTTTCTGGTATGCAATTTTTTTTTAATTAAAAAATTGAAAAGCCTTACAGCTTTTTCCAACAACATGCCCATTATTTTTTTCTGTATTCATTTTGGCATTTGTATTTAGCAAAATTATCTGTTGTTCAAACGTTACCAGCTTCTGCCTAATACATTGTATTATAATCCTGCAAGAAAGCAGTGTGTTTATTTGAAAAGACTCTGGAAATTAACTGCAAAGAAAGCAACATGAGTATTGACACTGTCCTGTTTCATGTTTTCCAGCATGGCTATGATTATATAGAAACTTTTTACTGTGTACTTTCCAATGTGGTTGAATGATTATGGCTCTAAATGTCCAAGAAGAGAACATTTTATGCTTTGCCTTGATTTTCAATTTAAGGTCATTTCAGTGAATAAAGGGAGAAAAAACAAGTGTCTCATGAAAATGAATATCATAAAATTATAAGATATAAAATTATATATCTTTAAGAGCTGTTTTTCTCGTTGTTCCATATCTTTGACTTGTACCTAGACTACTTCAACGCAGAATGCATGTTCTGCTAAAATGACATGCAGTGTGTCATGAATGCTGAAAAACTCTTTGCAGTATAAAAACTCTTTGCAATATAAAAACTACATTACCAGGCTTAATCTTATAGCTACAAGATACGTCCAAACGTTATTACAGTCCTTTTTGGATGCTGAGGTTCTTAACAGAATGTGGTCTTGTATGCTTGCTTATGCTTTTGTTAAAGAAGCTCTACATAGATCCTGGGATAAATTACTCTGTTTTGAGCTTCACTTACCTTACCTGTTCATTTGAATGTCAGATAGTAAGTAGATCTGGAGCAGTAATACATAAAATACTGGGAGAAGGACATTGGTTAAGACTCTGAGTTCTTTGCTTTGAGCTCTGTCTTCCGACAATTGCTGCCTTGGTGTGATTCTGCAGGAATTTAGAGTATTTTCACTTACATCCCATTTTTATGACAGTTTTCCAGGAGCTGTTATGTCCTAATGTGGCTAATTAACCTGAAATGTAACAATATCACAAAGAAGGGGGAGTTCAAGAAATTTAGTTTCCGTTTTTAGTTAAATTAATTTATTTCCCCATGATCTTGGAGTGTGCTTTATTTTCATGTTATCAAGTAGAGATTATCTCATGCTTTTTCCATCTCATCTATTTGAATTGTGAACTTCTCAGGAAAGACCATTTTACCTTTTACAGTGGAGCTTTTAGATTTGACTCTGATGTGTTGACATAATTAAGTAAAAATAAAGCATAAGTTTGCAATAGATTTTAGGTGATTATTTAGTCTTTTTATCTTCTGTAAATGTGCTTTAATAATCATATGCTTAAGTGGAATTACAGACTTGTGGCTCTGATGCCTTAGAGCAGTCTTTTTCTTCTTAATCCATATCATATTGAAGAGTGTTAGATGAAATGCTAGTTGACAAACCTCACAGGAGTAGGCCTTATTTGTTTCTTGTATAGCTGTTCATCTAAACTTGATGGTAAAAGAGTACACTCCAGTTTGGTCTCGTCTCCTTTAATTAGGCCTGATTGCTTGCATTTAATTACAGTTGGCTGTCCTTTCTATTTTCCCAGGTAAGTGAATTACGCTTTCTTCCTTTCATGGTCAAAGGGTGGAGCATCATTTTCCCTGCTGTTACCTGGCATAATAATACAGAACAAATAAAAAATTTGGAACGCCTGTTTAGAGAACAGAAAAAAATTATTTGTACAGCTGCAAAGCTATGCTAAGCTCTGGAATGCAGAAGGCAAATATGCTAGATCTTTGTGAAGAGGGAGAAGAAACTTCACTTTGTTTTTCCCCTCAAAGCATATTCATGTCAGAGGATTCTAATACTCTGTTTTCACAGATCCACTAGCTTTATAAATATTGAATTTCAGGTGCACAGCTCATTGTACCGTGCTACCATTTATTTGGTTATAATTTGCATTTTCTCAAGTAAGTAAAATTTTGCATTTCTGTGGTTTTCCAGTGTTTTTTATGCCAGCATTTCAGAAGAAAATTAAGCCAGTTCAGTTGATAATATTTGGTTTGGTATTTGAATAAAGAGTTTTTGGATTAAAAAAAGGATATGGAAATTTTTGCACAGTTTTGAAAATTTGGAAATTTTGAGAACTGTGGCAGTAATCAGGACTGACACTGTATTCTGTAGCTATCTCATTGCTTAGCTATTTTTTTTTTCTCCTGCTTGTGACAAGAGACAGTGTAGATGAATTTTCCAGGCAGAAGCTGGATAGGTTCAAACCAGTATCCAGAATGCCAGCAGTCTATTAGCCTAAAGCATAGATTTCAGTAGCACACACTGTGTACTGTCTGCTGGCAAGTTGATAGTTGGGAAGGGTACAAAGAGATGTGGGAAATTTAATCTTTTGATCTGTTAAGTCACTTTCTTCTTTAATAGCACCTACAAATTCGTATTTACCATGGAAGGATAATTTTCATGGTTGTCAGTATTAGTCAGTGTTTTACTGTAGTTATTCAGGTAAAGTCAACAACATCAGAACTTTCACAGAATTCCCAACTCGTAAAACTTCCCTTGGAAGATTCTTCAGGAAAAGAAATCTTTATACTGTCTTCAGCAAACCAGGCTTTAGTCTTTTTGGTTTTTAATAAAATCATGGAGAAAAATTTGGCTAAGCAAAATTAAAAATTTTATTAGTAAAGGACCATTTTTCTTAATTAGCTACTTATTTTCTACCTTAGTACACTATATATAATTTTGCAGTCCACAGCTGAATGTTGTAAGTTGTAACACAAAACAGCTTCTGAAACTGTAGTGTTAAATAACTCTGTGTTCTGGGTAGAGCTACGTCGATGCATAGAGGTTCTGTCTCAGTGGTGTTTTAAACAATGGAGTTGTCCTTGTCATAAAACAGAGCATGTGCCAGCTTTAAAGTTGTTCCCGTCTGTTACAGCCCTTGAAGACAGAACTTTTTTATTAACTTGAGGTTTCAGTGACATAATTTTCAGGGCCTTCAGTATTGTCTGCTGTGGTTTCACATCTGTGTGAAGCACATACCCAAAACTGCAATGCTAACTACTGCCTGCCACCTTAATCCTTTCTTCAACCTCAACTCAGTTTGTGTGCTGTCTACCACACTCTGGCCCAACAGGAGAAAAGAGGTGTTAATCTAAGCTAACATACTTACCTTAATTTTCAATTTTGTGTTGGTGTTTTTCTTTTGTCCTCTTTCTCCTCACAAACTTGCATGATAGCAGTACTTTCCATGGTACACAGTATAATTTCCATTAAAATGATGCTAAAGATAAGTTTTGATTCTTATTTTGGTGGTGCTTATTTGCTGCATGGAGGTAAAACCCTCCTTTACAGAGCCCTTACAGAACAGATAAGGTTGGAAATCCTGAAGCAATGTAATGTGACACAAGACTGGCATTGTGGCTTTGTGCCATCTCTTCTTGGCCTGTCCATAACACAGAGAACTTTCAGGTGAGAAAGAGGTAAGGATGGTGAAATTCAGTGCTGTGGTGATCTCCAGCCAATACAACTTGCATCAGTTCTTAGTTTACTGTAAATTAAATTTGAGGATTGATTCAGTCTCTGATTGGGCATAGGATGATGGGAATGGCAACCTGGCATTTGTCTTTTGATTCCTGTTATCAATTCTCTGCCAAACTGTTTGGTCAAGCCCAGGCTTCTGGGCAATAATTCTGTTTTGCAGTGTAGCTGGAAGCTTAGGTAGGCAAACTGTAACTAAGGCAAAGCCCAGGAAAAGGTAAGAAATGTCTTAACTTTCTCTCTTTGCAATGAGAAGTGTGCTGTGCAAACAAACACTTCATTTTGTTTACTTATTTTAAACAAAGCATTTTAAATAGTTTAAAAAATTATATTGATGTTGTTTCAGAACATTTCTGACATTGAATGTGAAGGTAGAGAATGATCATCCTGTTTCTTTCTTATAGTTGTCTCTTTAAGCAGCTTTGATGCTTGTGTTTTCCTAACAGTAAACTGCTGCAAGTTAGGCAGCATAACAATACCATCTTCATCCTTTCTTATTGCTGGACTGCTAGAGTTTTGAAGAAGCAACTTTTTTTACGATGTTGTACCCTTTTCATGAGCATGAAGGTGCTCATGAAGGTGGGGGGAAAAGAACACGTTCTCTGATTTACCTCTTCTTGGGAAGAAGGAAGTAATGATTATGTAGTGGAATTTGAGTGTAAGTTTCATCTGTCAGTCATGAACACTTATGGCAAATATTTGTTTTCTCAAGGTGAAGTGTCAGATATATTGACTTTTTGACACTAGAAGTGAAGATTTCACAGCACTGTGTTAATGAAAATTCTTTTTCAGGACACCTTCTTTTAGAGTTTTCAAGATAGCACAGTCAGGGTATGTGGGCCGAAACACAGTGTTTAGTGCCAAACAGTGCCAGTTGTGCATTACAGATGTACAATCAGTTTCTAGAACCAGTTGGCTTAAAGAAAGAAACTGTTAATTGGTCGTTGCAAACCAGAGGAGTAGGTTTAAGTCAGCATAGACATGAGTGATTATGGAGTCTGAGATGTTACCTGTGATACTTGCCTGTAAGTCATTCTATTATGTATCTTGGCATGTGGTCCAAATTCCTCCCAGTGTTTATTGCTTGCCTGCAGTAGTTAGGGAATTCTTTTACTTCTCGTCCAGAAGTTGTATATAATGCTGATATGCTATGTTTGTTTTTTTCCACAGAAAGAATTCTAAGTGATTTTAATTAGTAAATGATTTCAAAGTATGAAATATAAGTAGGGTCTGTAATAATTGAAGTTGAAAAGACTTGTGTGTAAGATCAGCATTTTTGAAGACAGATAAGTTTTCAAAGTAATTTCTGAAAGTTTTTTTTAATAATTGCCATGAAAACACCTTTCAGATTCAAGAACACAGCAATGGATTTTTTTCCTTTTAAAACAGTGAGGATTATTCAATTTTTTTTTTCAAATATTGAATCTCAGAGTTTTTAAGAAGTATTTTTCACTTGTTTAGCCATTATATTATGGTATACATGGAGTATTTTTGCACATACTATCTTGCTGATAGGTGGAGTACCAGAATAAGGACAAGGGGGTGCTACAGGGTACTTAGTCAGTTTGCTGTAATTCAAAAGTAATTAAAGTAATACAAAAGCAGTGAAAAGCAGATGTGAGCTACATTTTAGTGTCAGAGAGTAATAAAGAAAGAAATTTTTTTTACGTCCAAGACATGTTGTTTTGTTGTCTTGATCACTGGGATTTGGGATCTGCTAAGTGTCAGACATGGAAATGATTGAAAAACAATCTCTTTTAAGTGGATATTGTTGAATCCCAGCAGCTTTGATGAAATGGAGCCATGTCGGAATTGTGTTCCTCTGGGTTTTGAGGCAGTACTCTTATGGGATTTATATATACCTTGAAGTTGTCCTTCAGCTAGTAGTAAATGCTCATGAAACATGAGTTATGAATCCAGACAAATATTTAAAGACACTGCATCCACAAGGTGGTTAGGAACTTGATACCTGGACCTCAGCTTTTGTTTGCCGCAAGAGCTTGGGCATTATCTTCAATTCCTGTGATCCTACATCTAAAGAAGGAGCCCTTCTTTCTATTGATGTTGGGTGTCAGTGATGGAAGAGTAGGTAAGACAATCTGGTGTAGCTGAAAAGAATGAGATGTCCACTGAGTGGGAAGTGGCAGGTCTTTGTGAGGAAAAATAAGGTTCACAGGCTCTTCTGCATTTCTTTTAAAGTGAAAATAAAGTGTCTGTCTGTGAACAACAGGTGGCCCATAGCTGTCAGAAAGCCCACTGTCTATGATGCAATTCAACCCCTGCTCCCTCATCACACACACACTTGTGAGGAGGCCAGTAAAAGTGGAATAATAACTGAGTATTTATATTTAGTCTGATTTGCATGTGAGAGGTATATTGACTGATTGGACTTGAAGTGGGTTTGTCCACTGATAAATACTCTTAGAATAGTGTTCTTTATTTAGTGATATACCTCTGCTACAGAAAATTTGGTCAGTTGAGAGATTCAAAGCAGTCAATTACAGTATCTACAGTAAATGGAAAGTGTGCGCTATAAAGTATAGGTATTTATTCTCCTCTTTGAACTGCATGAGAGACTTCATAGTTTCCGGATGTTTCAGGCTTCATAGATTTCAGAGGTTACAGGTGGAGAAAATAGAAGTGATCTTCCTGATGTTGTTATCAACTGTTAGAACAAATTGAAGGAGTTCATGTTGGAAGGGCTGTGTTTATCAAAGTCTCAGGTTAGCAAATGCTGAATTTTATTTATGTATTTCAGACATTAAAAGAAAAGTACCCTAAAATCCAATCAGACCAAAAAAACCAAACCAAACCAAACCCCCCAAAAAATTACACTACTAAATAAACTATTGTCTAGTGGCATTTTAAAACTTACTTGCTTAAAATTAGAAGGCATATCATAGAAGGAAGTATTTTTAATCATACTTTACTATGTTTAAAGAACTTCTTCAAAGACTAATTAGCACACAGCTTATTGAAATTAATTTACTTATTGAAAGAAGATATTTTATTGCAAGTACTGGTCAGTAATTTTTATACTATTTTCTGTGTACCAGCATTAAACAATGTTTGACTCTATTGATTTGTAAAACCAATCTGATGTGAATAGTATGTGACAGAAACTATTTGTTATTAAGAGATAGAATCCTGTCTCAGAAAAACTTGTCATCCTGGCAAGAAAAAAGTCACACAAAGTAATTTTATTTATATAATAGTTTTTTCAGTGTTGACTCTGACAGCTGGCTTCATGTTAAATGTGAACAAAGCTTTGTTATGTGTGCTTGTCTTCAATTGGTTGTGGACCCAAATTACGGTCTTTTGAAAACAAAGTTTTCTATGGTGGCACTGTTTTTATCTAGTTAGGAAGCAGTGCAATACACCTAGTGCAAAGCATTCAGAGGAAATGTCTTGCTATGTGAGATAGTTTATTAAGCATAAATTTGAGGAGTTGCTGCAGTTTAGCAAGTTCGAAGTAAATTGTCAATTGTGTTATGTACATTCATGAAAATAGATATAAATATTGGGCCCGTTCTACTGCTTGGGTATAAATGTGATAAATACTATATAGATAGATCAAAGAACCTCAATTTTTTGAATTTGTGATGAATGACTGCATATCAGGCTATTAAAACCATTAGATAGAGTTTTTTGAGAAACGAGCAACCAGAGGTTATATGGTGCCTCAGGCTATCGCTTCTCAACTTTTCTGGTTTCCACAAGGTAGCTATTAAAGAACCATAATTTGTACAACTGAATTCTCAAATAAGAGCCAGCAAGGTGGGCTCTATAGGCTGAATTAATCATTCTGTTGCTGTAGATACAAATATCTGATTTGAATTTTTCAGCCTTAAGAAACGCATCAGCATAAATCCTTCTGCATATGTCTTTTCCTTTCAGTTTGCTACTCACTTTTCTTGCTACTCTCCTCAAAATGGAGGAATTAGCCTAAGAAAATCCTACCAGTTAACCAGAGCTTCATGAGTTTTTCTGGCTGTATGCATGAATATCTGATTTGTTTGTGTGTTGCAGTGTACTGTGTTTGCGATAGATGTCATGTTTAGTTTACACATATATAAAGAAGGTAACACAGGAAAAGGCTGCTTTTTTCCTTGTCGTGGCTGCTGCTCCCTGGGCTGGGTACAAGTTTTTGAAAGAAGCAAGATGGTTGCTCCTGGGAAAGGAAAATGGTCAGCAGGGTCCAGGGCCTAGACCACACAGTGGACCAGGCAGAGAGGGCAAGATGCAGCAGTCTGCTGTGCCCTAGAGAAGAGAGAGGGATGCTCCAGGGAAGTGCAGTGGGCAGGCACACATATAAATTTCAGCAGCAAAGGGGAGAATCTTTTCTTAAGAAGCCAGAAGAGACTGAGGAAAGTTTTTTGGCAAGTCAGTCGGATTTGTGTTAGATGGCAAGATAGGAGGACAGTCTTCTTCTCCAGAAAGGGGATGGTTGTCACAGTGGATATTTTGTTTCAGTAATTTTTTTTGAAGTCTTAACTTTTCCTAGCAGATCTTATTTTCATCCACCTAAAAACTCTGAGCTTATGTTTTAATGAAAACTAGTTTAGGATCTCTGGAACTTAGGATAGCCTTAAAGATGATGTTCCAGTACTTCTATCTTTGGGTTCTGGAAGCGTTCTGTCTTAGCAGACTGTAACAATTATTCTGTCCTTGAATCTTAACATAAAACTGGGAATTAAAGGAAGGAATTGCATTTTCAAAACAAAGCATTATCTACCGGAAAGCCTGTAGATCCTACCATGAGGGTCGTGCTTCCGTTGTCCTAAAATATACTAACTGAATTTATCTTGTTTGCATATCTCTCTCAAATTTTATCTCCTTAAAAAATTAAGAATAGATATTAGGAAGAAATACTTTGCTGTGAGGATGGTGAGGCACCAGAACAGGTTGTCCAGAGAAGTTGTAGATGCCTCACATTGCTGGAAGTGTGTTAGGGTAGGTTCTATGCAGCTTGAGGAGCCTGATCCAGTGGAAGCTGTCGCTGCCCATGGCATGGGTGTTGGAATGAGATGATCTTAGAGGTTACTCCCAACCCAAATGATTGTATGATTCTCTGGGAAGAAGTGACACATTTCCATCAGTAGATGTTGAACAGCAATTTCAGATAATTCAATAAACAAAAGTTCAAGATGGGTATGATTTTGTTATAACTTCCACACAGGTCATAAAACCTAGTTCCTGGATAAACTGCCTAGCTCAAACATACAAGCAGTGCTCTTACAGTGCAACTGGGACTATGTTGTGTCTCTGGCATGAGAGCTGGGTAATCCGAAAGTACCATCTCTGAGTGAATTCTAGTAATATGGGACTCCAGCCATGGCTTCTTCTGAAATACAACTGCATGCCAATCCCACACTGACCTGGGGAGCTGCCTGGGGAGCAGCTGTCATCTCCTGCTTATGAATTATTGCCACATCCCAGTGTCCTACCTCTTCTCTCTGAGGTGCATTGTGGTTTGTGGCATATAGGGCTAGTAAGATCTGACATCCAGAGTGGCTGAACCCAGTATGGCCCTAATGTATGAGAATCGAAGAATGGGATAGTATTTGCAGAGATTAATATGGGAATGTTATCCGAAATGTGGTACATGTAAACAGTCTGCACTGCAATTATAATTTTCTGCATATTTCTGATTTAACCTGATACTAGTGAATCATAGCAATAATATTTGGGCTTCATTTCATCATTTTAATTGCAGAAAGGATTTAGCGTAGTTGACATAATTTCATTTAATGGCCTGGGCCATAAACAGTGCAAAGTGTTGGTAGTGTGGGTTTGTTACTTTTAATGAAAATACCCAAAGGGTGAAAACTGCTGAATTTTTTTTATCAGTGTGCAGTTAGTGATCAACACAAGGAATGCAAAAACGTCCTGATATAATGTTTTTAAAGGAGTTACAGGAGAAGCATCTGGGAGCCAGACTTTGCTTGTGGAAACATGCCAACAACTGTATTGTGTTTCCTTTCACTGAAGTGAGCTATGCCTTGTCTTTTGTCCCTTTTTTGAGTAAGTTCAGGAATCATACTATAAATTTGAATACATTAACCCTGCAGATTATTAGAGGATATTATGTGGTTTAAGCAAGATGCTTTATGAATTGTATGTATGTAAATTTTATGTCAAGTTCCATTTGTCACAATTAAGAATATGTAGTTTTCAGAAATGGCTTCTAAATTTAAGACTTGCTGCTGATCAATGATTATGGGAAACTTTACTTGACATTTACAGACTTTTTCTATCATATAAATTTAAGCTTGAGAAATATAACTGCTGTACATGGTTGTCAAATAACACTATAGAGTTATACAATATAGATTAGTTAATTGAATATTTGATTGCTAAATGTATTTACATTGGGAACTATTTATATTTTCTATGTAGATTTTAATAGCCACCACATTTATTTTAGCAAAACATTTTAATAATAAGGTTTATAAAATGTCATGTTGAACACTTAAACTATTTACATAGCTAAGAGCTATTACAGGTTGAGAGAACAAACAAATTTATTTTAGTTACAGTGAATTCATATAAATCTTTCTTACATTTAGAAGAATATCTTATGTACATGCCACACGTATTTAGGCCAGCAATCTCTAGCACAGATTCCTGTGAACCTACAACAGAATCATGGAATAAACTTGAAAATCGTTGTTTGTTTTGTCCCTTTAAGAAACTAATTTGCATTCTGTCCAATAATTGCAACTATCTTCTTTTGTTAGGGTGATGGGGAATAGAGAAGGGAGCATTCTTTGTTAATCAACTAAATAATTAGATGAGCATGTAGAAACATTAAAACCCAAAAGCTTTTCCTCTACATTGTTGAGACCTGTTAAAAGTAGTGTCATAAAATATTTTATTCTTTCTTTAAATGTTTAAGTATGGATTTTTGTAGGATGCCTATTGCCTCAATTTGGTATGCCAAAACTGAGGCTTTAGGAACGATTTTAGAAGTGGAGCCAAAATTGTGTTTTTGTTGAAATTTAACGTGAAACTGTATCTTCAGAGATGCTTCTGTTCAGGTGTGGAAGTTATCTAATATCTTGATCAAAAAAGAAAAGGTAAGATTTTAAAAAGTACCTAGTAAAACTTAGGAAATTTGTAATGAGCTAGATTTTGAAGTAATTTATGAAATTTTCACCTTCTTTGATGGCCGATCAAATAATTTTTTGATTTCTGAGTTTAATATATTCTGACCACTCAGCATATAGGATTAGATAAGATACTTGATTTCTGACAAAAAAAAAATCCCCGAAATATTGACTTTATTTGTAAATACAAAGTGTCTGTGAATATGAAAACAGGAAATCAATGAATGAGTTTCTGGAAGTGAGTGGATCTCTATAATTTCTTTTATTCTTCATTATAATCATTGTGTGCATATCCACGACGAACTTGCTCGTGATGACCTTTATCTTTTCTCTTGAGAAGAATTACTATTATCAGGTCTTTCTTCATGAGGAAATAAAAAGGTCAAATGCAAAACCCATCCCTTATTTCTATGCAGTGCACATTGCACTTTGGCATATTTGTATTGAATTTTATTAATAATAATTAGATAATTTTGTCAAATAAATGTTAATATTCCAAAACTAGGCATTCTGAGTGGTCTTCCCTGCCTTTTCCTGCCTTTTTTCTACCTCCTCTCCTCCCAAGCTTGCTGTTGGTGTAACTGAGATTTGACATGCTTCTCTTCCTCCTAGTTCTGTCAGACTAGCGATTTTTTCGTACTTTAACTTCAAATTGACAAACTCTTAATTCTTTTGCATCTATGTTACCCAAGGAAAAAAAAAAAAAGAGAGATAGAATGTAGAGTATGTAAAAAGATTGGGTTTGGTTTGGTTTTAATCAGAGATTTTAGATTATTTGTTGTTTGGAAGACTAGTGCAAAAAAGTGACCAACTAAGTTGAATTGAGCTGTCACTCAAAACATGACTGAAGATTGCTTATTTGCAAGGACAGCTCCAAGCAGGAAGCTGAGTTCATGAAATCTTAATATAGTCGTAACTAAAATGGGAATTGCCTGTACCTCTGTGGATTATTCAGTTGTCCTAGTGAATATATTCTGTTCGGTCATTCAGGTGACTAAGAATATTTTTCCTCCCATTTTGACAGTTTTTTCTTAAAATCTGAAGGGCCTTGTGAAGCCCTGGAAATGGCAACTTTCATACTAACAACTTCTGTGTTTGGTAAATGTACAAAATAGTGTGGTCTGAAGAGGATATTGGCTGTGACTACAGAATGGGGCAAAGGCAGGCAAGAAAAGGTACCGGAATACTTGGTACTGGGGAAAGGAAAGAAAAAGAAAAGAGGAGAGGTGTTAATATATATTCAGGTCTCAGCAAGTAGAAAATGTATGTAAAGCAAAACATTCTCCTAGACTTCAAGAAAATCGGTAAAAGGCTGCACAGTAGAGTGAGATCCACTTTGCAGCAACTGTGGATGATCTTGCCAAAAATGCTTAGGTTTTTTTTGTGTGAGAGTAGCTGTTTTTCCTCCAGAGATGTGTTCTTTGATCACTTGTTGCTTGCTTTTTCCAGTAAAATAGTGAGAGGCCAAAAAATACCTTCCAGCTTTTAAAAACTTGATTTTTTAGTCCATTGTGCTACTATACTTCATGTGGATGGCTATGTGTGTTGTAATATAGCAGAAATGTGGTGTCTTTTTCACAAATGTATTTAGAAAGAGATACTTTTTTCCCCTCAAACAGTTCTCCAAATGTACTCATTTCTCTCTGCTACTTCTCTCTGTTATTATTCTTCATAGCAATAGTTATATGATCCAAACAACATTATTCTGTTCAGCACTAGAAAATCGCATCCGTAAAGTGTGTTTGCTATTTGTCCTTAGTGGGACTGGGACTTTTCTGGTTTACTTTACTCTATAGTTTAGCAAATGCTGTAACTCCAAAATACTTTTCTTAGGAAGGGGATGTTGTATCTGCTTTTTGGTTTTGGTTAAGCCAGACCATTACATATGCTAAGATTCACTGGGTGGTGCCACAGAAAGGTTGTTTTGAGAGAGTTTTTTTTTCTCCTGAAAACGTCTAAGTGACATTCCAGTACTCTCATGTCACTTCCTCTCCTTCTCTTGCAGCAATGATCCTGAGTTAATTTACAACAAAATCTACTAACCTTTTCTGTGAAGTTGATGAGGTAACTTTCCCAAGGTCTTCTCAGTAGGAGGCAATGCTTCACTTTTAGCTGAGCTGGCTGGTTTAGTTACTCAGATTCTTTAGACAACTGGGAGTAACAGTGGTGCACAGTAGCACCTTTTAAGGATACAAGAAATGCAACTGAGGGGAAAAAAGTAGAGGATTTCTCAAAGAATACAGGAAAACCTCACATCTGGATACTTGACAAGATCTGGACAAAACTGAGTAATTTGAGCTAATCCTGTTCTAGAAAGTCATTAGCTTCAGCTGTCTCATACGTGAGCTATTAAAATGCACAGGCCCTTTTTAAACTGCTGCTGAACAGTTTATTGTGGAGTACCAAAAGAGACCAAATGCTGTTTCCTAGAAACCTGATCTAACTTTCTGAGTTAGAGCAGGGTGGTAGACTGAGCAATTTCCAAAAATCCCATCTCTCCCAAAATATTTCGTTATTCTAGCTTTTTCACTTTGTAAAGCCAGCGCTACTTATTCAAGGCCATTGAGAAGTCAGGACATTGTTAATATTAATAGCAGACTTCTGTTACTGTCTACTGGCTGGGAAGAGTGGTGTGTATATTTCACCTTACTTTAGAATTTAGATAATAGTTGTTTCAAAGAGCTGGTTAAAACTTGTGCAAAAGTATTAGCTGGAGGTCCCATCCAGTTTAGATGGTGGTATATTTGAATGAAACCTTTTGCCTCCATCTTGGAACCAGACTTGGGTCACATGTGTTGGAAGAAATTTGGGTTAGGAATTAGCATGGGTTGTTCTTAACTAAAACTGAAGCATCTCAGTATGCATATTATTTTTCTTTAAGATGTATTTTTATATTGTTCGTACCGCAGAGATCTCTTTCTGTATTCTTTTGGAATAAAATTCTATATTGCCTGTTTCCCATCGTATTTCTGAATGCAGTGATGACCATTTAGTCAGATGCACTCTGCTGATATATGTTGATGTCACCTTGTCTGCAATCCCAGTGTTTAGCCTGTGTTTGGGTGACCTGTTTCTATCATTCCACTTGTATTGTGGAAATTGTTTTTTTTTTTCTTACACTCAAGTTTTCCATGCAGGAATATAATTTCTTTTCTTTGAGCTGTTGGGTGGTAACTAGCTGACCCATAGAAGTAGCAATAAAATGTTCTCTCTTCTCTCATGGTATGAAATTCTTATGTTTATAATCTCTTCTCTAGCAGCCAACTTGTTTCCCACTTCTCTCACTGTCCTGGAGGCATTTTCATTCTCAAACCATGCACTGCTGTACAGTCAGGTGGAGCTTTAATAAAACAAGAGTCTGTCTGCCCCTGTCTGCTGCCCCCAAGAACTCACACCATGGCTAGACAATAGCATCTTCAGCAGCTTTTTCCAAACTGTTTCGTTGTTTACAGAGTACACCAGGCTGCTAAGGGGGAATGCAGGGTGAGGTGAAATGTCAAGAATCCGTGTGTAAATCTTCCAGTAATGTGCCATGTCCCAGAGGAGCTGGGGGAGAGGGACAGATCTTTGGGAATACTGGAGGATTATCAAAGTTGGATCTTCAAATGCTAATTGCATTTGAAGATCTCTTTGTACAGAGAGATCTCTCTCATATATAATGAGTAGATCTGGAGTCTAAAAGAAGATACCAGAAATGAAAATCCCTGCCATTATAAATACACACACGAGGACAAGTAAGCCTACTGTATTTTCTATCAAGCTGCTTAGGCTGAAACCCTGTAAGAGTTTGGGTGAAGTATACAGGCCTGTACAGGTGAGAATGCTGCAGAGGACTCCATCCCCAAGGCTGGGGAGCACTGACCTCCGGTAAGGAAATTTGCTGGCCCTGCATAAAACAGGGCATTAATACTTACTACTTTGACCGAGATGGTCACTAGCCCTCACCACAAATGCTAGCAGAAGGTGTCAGTTTGGCCAAATTATATGCACAATCTTGTTCTTAAATTTTGTGCATTTATTGCTCCTTCTCTGGAAATATTAAATGTTTCTCTGAACAAAAACTCTTGTTTTTAAAAAAGCCAATTATTGCTAATTTTTTAAAAAAATTACGTAGCTGGGTTGATTTATGTTCCTGATTAGAGTAATAATCCATCTGTTATGGGGGGTGGGTCAATTCATAAAATTATACATTTGGGAGAGAAAAGGTCTTGACTCTTTCCCATGGTAAGCATTTATTTGGGTTTGAAAGTTCTTGTTTGCATTTGTGCAGAATCATTATTTAGTAGCAAAAAAGCAGTGTGGAGGAGTAATATTCTTGGTGTTAACATGCCATTATTTCTTTTACTTTTTCTTGGGCAAAACAGTGTAGACCTGTGATATTCAGTGTCAGCAGAGTTCATGTACACACCTGGTCTTTTGCATGCATCTGTCCTCCCTGCCAAGTACAATAGTAAAGACACTGTGTAGTTTTCAAAATTGATTATTTAATAATCCAAGTGTTTTTGTGGAGGGTCTATCTTACAAGACTTGTTTGTATGCTTATAACCTTCTGACACTACAGTGAGATTTCAAATGAAGAGACCTGAATGTGTGTTACAACTGTGTGATTGCTTGTATCATTATGAAATAGATGAAAAATTAGTTCACTGCAGTAGTTTTTATCTAACTGATCAAAACATCTTCCAGTGATGTTGCTAACAATATGTGATTGGAATAATAACTTCACTTGTTGTTGTGTGCCATGCTGCAGCCGAGAGGCATGTAAATACAAGCTGCTTATTTGCAAGAAGCTTCCAGATTTGCGATATGATTGCTATGGAAACCACACAATGAAAAGCTTATAACCATCTGTGTGATTTGGTAGATTTTGCTGCATAGCTGAGCTGGTTTTGTTTACTGTAATCAAAGAATTGAATAGAATATATTAACTCACAAACTGGGATTATTCAAGGTGTAAACTAGTATTGTGCAATGACAGTGTGTCAGAAACTAGAAGACAATAGAATACAAATAATAATGGCATTAAATTAGAGTGTAATGTAAAAAGATGGTTAGGTAACATGTTTGTAGAGGAAACTGCTAAATTTATGCATATTTATCATGGAGATACCACATTCCGTTGGAGGAATGCACTGTTCAATCCAAACTCTTATCCGTTTTACACTCAAGTAGTCCAATCTTTTTTCCTTTCTGCCTTTAAGAAAAAGAACTTGGAAGAAAAAAAATTAATGGATTCATGTAAAAAAACCCAGCAAGTATAGAATTCATTGTTCATTTTTTAAATTTTGTGGATTGTAGAATCATATGTGATTGAGTGATTATTTTTCTGTTTTTTCTTCAAACTGCAAATTGAATAAGTAAATTATTTTCAACAACTTTCATGGACTAACTGAAGAAAAACCTTTAACAAATATAGTTAGTTCCTTGTTGCATTGTCACAAGAATTTTGTAGGTTGTTTGTCGTTAAGGTCTCTAAGTATCAGCATAGTATGGAACATAATCTGTATCTCAGGGGCTCTTAGGATCTACAGCTCTGGAAGAGTTCACTGTTTTGATTAGTGTAATTTAGTCTCATTTTGACATAGTGAGAAGGTGGAAAAGAGTATTTTCTCTCTGCAGTGAAAGCAACAGTGTGAAGAAGATGTACAGAGGAAAAACTGGAACAGATTATTTTAAAGGTATGCATGACTCCTTACATACAGTATCTTAAAAATCCCAGAAGTATTTCTGCTGTATTTTTTTAATTTAATTTTTCATCTTTTGACTCTGCCATGTTGCAACACAAAATTATGCACGTTGCATCAGACTGCAGCTGTAATTCCCGAGGTAATTGAGGTTGCTGTGTTTAAAGGACACCGCCTGCACATAGTTAGTTACTGCTTCAGGCCATAATACCAGAAAACATGAGTAAGAACCACAGGTTCTTTTTTACTACCCTAAGCCAAGCCTACTACAACTGCTCCACTCTGAGCGTGATTGCATTAGCAAATAGTGTGAACCATTTGCAACAGATTCATAAAGCACAGGTTTGTGCCAAGGACCCGATGTTTGTTGTGCATGTTTTGGAGGAGGTTTCCTATGGAGTCACTTCAGCCTGGTACCATGGACTGAATGCCCATTAGCAGCTGGACCATATCCAGCATGCTTCTGGAGTGCCTCTTCCAGTCTAATTGTACCTGAAACTTCGTCCTCTCTGTGACAACTCTGTAGTGTAAAGCAAGGTGGGATAGGTGGGGATGGTTGAGATCCAAACTAGTATGCAAATATGATCAGTTTTTGCTTGAATTTGGCACCTTTTGGAATTCAAAGAGCTTTGATTCAGACATTTTCATATCTTCAGATGTGGATCTGGTGAACTCTTGTTTCTAGGAAATAAATTTTTCAGGAGAATACATATATTCTAAATATTTTCCATGAAATCACAATGCAATCTACATGTATTCAGCTGTACCTTACAAAAAAATGTCTTCAAACCTCTGCTGCTGCTTTACTTTACGTGAGATACCCTCTACTGGAGTCAGTCCTCAGTTTAAACTAGTCTGATGACCGTGACAAGGGATAGAGTTAAAATTCATAGGACATTCAACACGACAACTGATTTAGGTCCAAACATTCAGTAACATGGAATATCAACATCTATTTAATCAAAGAATAATATAATACAGTGTGTGTTGGATGGAGGTGGATTTTTCTGGGAAAAGGGAGCAATTCTAGAAAATGTGGCTGATACCTGGGGTACTACTCCCTGTGAGGGGTGTAACCATGGTAGGGAACCTACAGAATGACAGTGCCTCCTAGTGCTCTGGACAGCATGTAGGGATGCATTTTTGCCATTTATGCTCCAATTGTGAGTTCTTAGAATAAACAAATGAGCATACTTGGAAATGTGTGACAAATGTTCATGCCAAGTAGGGGAATACATTTGAACATCTGAATGCAGTACATAGTTTAGAGGGTTTTGTGTGTACTGCAGCTTCAGATTTCTCCTGTTCTATTGCTAGGGTTTTTTTTTCCTGTTCTTTGCCCCCACCTTGGCTTAAAAAATAGTTTATGTCAATCTTGACCAGATTTTTAACTAGTCAAGATTCAGAGAACGAAAAATCTTGCTGGCTTAGTAGGCCAGAATTTCAAAGCTCTTTGTAGAGTGAATCTTGCGATGTAATTGTAATATTTGTAGGACTGTGTATAGAGGTTAGCAGCAATTGTGCATACTCATTCCAACAGGTCCACTCTTGTGCTTTAAACATCTGCTTTAATGTTTGCAGGAACAGTCTTGTGGATAGATTAAATTTTTACAAGGCTAAAAATCCTTTGAACTCTTGATATAAAATTCACTCTTTATCAAAGTGAATGGGCAATTACATAAGAGTCACACAATGAGGAACATTTTAAACTCTGTGAGTGCTTTATCTGTTGTCTGTCATTAGTAAAATATCAAAATCAGTTGCTGAAATATCTGTCTTAAAAAGAAGCTTGACCATCTGTATAAGATGTGATGAGTAGCAAAGCCAGACAGTTTAAATGTATTAAAACTCCAATTCATGTTTGAGAAGTGGGTTTATCAATATACTATTTCCTCATTTAGTACAGCAGCCTTGTCAGTTTTGATATACTCTCAATGCAAAGATAAATTTGTTTCTACTTCCTTATAAACCTAAAGACAGGATTCAGCTAAAAGTTTGTTCCCCTTTTTTACATCATCAACAGAATTGTTGACTGGGAAATGTGAGGAGCAGATCTGGTGTCCCTGTACTGAGTGGAGTGTGGATTTACTCAAGTGAGGGTCTGGACATGAGAGAGTTCAATGTCTGTGCCAGACAGGGAGTATGGAGCACATCTTTTGAAATTGCCTGTGGGGATTTCAGAGTGTTCCAAGCATGCTAGCCAGAAATGCTTTAGAGCTGATCAGTGCCAGGTTTTTTCTTTTCTTGTCTCCTAAACTTGCACAAAGTCATTTGATAGAATCTGGCTTGCTTAAAACTGTGGTCAGGCACAGTGGGCAGGAGCAGTGCGCATGGTATCTGTAGTGGCTGTGTCCCCATCAGGCAGGTGTTGAGCTACTGTGTCTGTAGGACAGTGTTGAAGGTAAGATATCGTTGCATATGTCGATGCCTTTGTTGCATACTGCTCTCTACAACTGAGTTATTGCTTGGGCTGGGGATACTTTTTCACACCTTGGTTTCCTTTTCTTTATCCTATTCTGGCAAGAAATGTATGCAGCAGAAGAGGACCCTCATTCTAATTGTCTTGGAATGACTGAAAATCAGCAGAGCTCCAGCTCTATGAGACTGCATTCATACCAGAGTGAAAAGGGAAACAGATGTTCACAACTGAGAATTTGAAAGAAATCTCTTGGAATGTTTGGATGGGTGGCGGAAACCACAGAAATAACAATGTTCCAACTTCTGTATAAGTGCAAAATAATAAACAAGGCTTACAATCTGGAAATATAGAGTGTGTTTTTCAGGCTGATGTGGGCTATAATTCCTGTCAGCTGAGGTGTCCCTTCAGAATTTCATTAGCAGTTATGTGTTTTGCAGAAGAACGTCTTTCTTCAAAAACTGAAGTGCCAAGCAATGAGAGCCAGGAGGAAGTTACCACTGTTTCAGGTAATTAAAACCTTTCCTCTTTATTTTGTGTATGCACTTTCTTTTTACCTTTATTTTCTTTTCTATTCTATTTGCTGTTTTAAAATAATGTTTTTATAGCTCTGTAAAGCTGTCGTTTTTACCCGGGTATGTGATGGCAGCAAAACTGCTTAAGCACCACTTAGGATGCATGAAAACCACTTGAGAAGGATGTATAAAGTAAGCCAATTTATACAAGGTATTCCTTCCTGAATTACTTTGTAATGACTCAATTAGCTTTCATTTCTGCACAAAGGAGATTTAGTTGCATAAATTAGCTTATCATCATTGAGGAAGTGTCACTGCTAAAGGACAGTTTATAGATACAACATGCAGTTGCTGTCAAACCTATAAGAATGTAATATAGACATCTGTGTATACTTTGTGCTTGAGCAGAACAGACTTCTGCCATTCAGAGACTAACAGGGGACAACAAGTTGCCCAAGGGACTGGCAATGTAGACGTCTCTGAAAAGGTCAACTTGACACAGGCTCTGACAATCGACCCAAAGCTCTGTCTTCTTTGATAAAAATCAGATAAACTTAAGACCACTAATTGATCTGCAGCCTGTTTAAATGTTGGCCATGCATATCTTCATTGCATATGATTACCAGAGAAAGCAAATGAATCGAGTAAGAAATGCCAGAGTCCAGTGACAGCAGCATAAAAATTGGAAAAGGACACAAATACCCAGAAAGGCTGTGAAGGATATTCTCTCAGCTTTAGCTTGGCAAACCGCCCTTGTGCTAATTATCTCTGGGACTGGAAAAATAACTGCATGCACCATGTAAAGTCACATAGCCAGACAACTTTTCTTGATAGAAAGGTATTTCCAGTTATGCTTAAAAACAATATATTTTTGTGCTTCAAGGGCACAGGCCTTTAGATAAACTATTGGTGATTTGACACAGCACATAGAGAAGACTCACTTCTTATCAGACCTTACACCTTTCTGAGATCTGCTGCATTGTAACTGTGACCTGCACTGACATGCAACCTAGCTCTCCTTCCCCCATCGTACATAATACACATAATTCTTTCAAAGCTGTCAAGGAAGGGGTGGGCAAGAAGAGTTCCTTTAGGAAGTAGCTCTGCAGTGCTCTTCCTGTTGCAACATGTGGAGAGGAAACAGAGGCCTGATTTCCTGACCCATACAGGAAAGCAGGAACAGGTTGCTGTGAGGAGTTTTGGGTTGCTTTTCTTGGAAAGGAAACAAGAGCCAAGCCATCAGATGCTGTTAGCATTGTGCTCTGCTAAAAACATGTGTAAAACAACATGACTCATTACAGCCTTAATATTTAGTACTCATTTAGACATTACTGTAATTATAAGAGTGTGTTGTCATAATGGAGCGTGGGGTCAATCCAATTATAAAGTTGCCAACAGCATTTTTTTTTCACTAATGTACCTTCCTGAAGTTCTAATTGGTCATGCTTTTAAAAAATCAAAACCTTAGCATCTGCATTTTTGAAAAATTTTAATTGCTATGTGAACAGCCTTATCAGTCTTATTAGTATTTGTGTAATGTCATTGAAAATACCATAGCAGTTTCCCCCAGATGTCAGGTTCACTTGAAGCAATAGTTTTGTGATCTGATCTTACATAGTTCACTATTTAACACTGGAAATTTGTTTGACTTTCAGGGCTGAGTTGACATGAGTATTTATGATAGGCATCACATCATAAATACCTGACATGACCTGAGAATATTTTGATTTTCCACAAACAAACAGCGCATGCATTCTTAAGTTTAATTTATTCTTTGCTTTACTAAACCTGAACTCACAGAAAATATTCTGCAAATTGTCTGTGAGCTCAAGCTGATTAGTGCAAAAAATTTTCTTTTTTTTCCTACTCTTTTCTTGCCCTAACATATTTCTACTTCAATTAACTTTCAGACATGAGTTCTTTTTATTCTGTTGTTCTTGATGATGACTCTTGCTGCTGGATAGCTTTACATTAACTACCAGTGACCTAATCATTAAAAAATACCAAAGCATTGTAGAGTTTCAGTTACATAATATGGCTTGCTGGGTCTTTTTTGTAATGACTGTCTACCCATTATAATTTCTACAATCACTATTTCAATAAGTGTCATGTTTTCTGCTTTATCAGTGTAAATATGTTGATTTTAGGATAACTAAGGAGCAGTAGGAGAAGGAAAGTAAGAAAGATTAAACAGAAAGTCTTGGAATAGATTAGAGTTTGAGTCCAAATAAAAGCACTACAGTTGTTTTGCCCTTATTTTGTAACTTTTCTGTCCTGTGGGATAAAGGGCAAGTGAGTAACAGGCATTTTTTGAAGTTTAGGATATCATCAGAACTAACAAAACTATGTTCTTTAATAGGGCTTGTCTTGTTTGGTGATTGAGACTCAAAACCTAGAGTCTAGTAGCATTAATTTTGAACTTCACCTGTATCTTCATCTTTAAGCCTTCACTGTGGTAAATATTGAGCACATCATTACCAAAAGGGGCTACAGTTTGTCTTTTTCAAATGTTGTTAAATAATCTTCAAATCTGACACTAAACTTTTGAAAAATCTTACCAAGAGTTGAGGAACATGAGTCAGAATGGCAAGCTGTTTAATATACTAGGCAGTGGACCACAGTTGTGAATGGAAAATATTCACATATATTTCTTCATTCCACAAGGAATGTGCAAGCAAATAATAAAACTACTGGCTCTAAATCACTACTATAGTAGGGTTTGCTAACTTACATGCCATCAGTGTTAAAATGGACAACTGAAGGAAATCAGGCACAATTGCATTTATCCTAATGTTTTATGTAGTGCATTTTCATATTTAGGTTGTAATTCATGCTTTTTTTTGAGTCAGTTTAGTGTTCTGTCAGGTTTGTGCTCAGAAGTGGGAAGTGCAAAAATCGTCACAAGGTAGGGGGCAGAAATTAACTTGCAGTTAGACTGGCTTAGGCTGCAGTGGGACAGCACACTGAAATCCCTCTGAAATACGTACTATTAATCTGTTTTTCAAGTTGTGGTTTGGTTCTTCTTTTCTGTCTATTGTGGTTGTTAGAATATTATTATAATTTTCCCCCCTTGAGTAATCCATGGACATTCCTAAGTTTTAAACAGTCTAATATTTGAGGTGCATGCTTGAGTGATATATTTGTCAGATTTTCTTTTTTTACCTGAACTGTTCACCTTTCTTTCTTCAAGCATGTATTGTCAGATGCCAGTATTTTTCAGTGAAATAAGCAGTCTGAGACTGCTTATTTCAGAGAGGCTGGCAGGCATTGCCTTTTATCTGTCAAAATAACTCTGAAGTGTTTTCATCAGTATATTGGACAAATATATCCATTTTTATCCATTTTATCCATTTATCCTATTTCATTCTACACCTGAACACAGATGGCAGAAACCATGAAGAATTCTTTTTGGAAGAGTATTGGAACCTGTTGGATAGTAGTTCATCCAGGTAGCTGTCCTGGAATGAAAGAAATATTTTCTGGAGAAACAACCTATCCAAAATCCTACTCACCCATTTCTTGGGATTGGTAGTCTTAATAGCAGTGGGTAGGTAAAACCAAACTGCTCTCTGCCCTCAGCTACACACTTCATGTTTTTTTATCATGTTTTATTTGTATTTGTGGCCAAGTGACCATACCTTCAAAATGCAACACACTTCAGTTTAGCAATTATGTCATCATAGTATTTTTAAGGCCCGTGACATTTCATAGTGTTTGAGAATAGAGAGTAATTGTAACAGAGTAACACCACCAAATCAATACCTTTTGAATTTGAACTATACTGGGCACATAAGTTCTTGATGCTAAATCCATCTGTTTTCAGGTATTACATGTCTTTAAGAAGGTTCACGTTATTTCACTGCCATATAAATACCACATTCCTTTACTCAGACCTCCTGGTTTTGTTATATACCATTCTTCAGAGGCAGTAAAAGGAAATTTGTCAAGGTCTTCTCAAACTGAAAGGGACCAAAGTAAGAATGAGTGGTCTTGTGTTTTGCAGAGGTTTTTGCAGCTTTTTTTTTTTCATTCTACACCTGTGTTTGTAAGCACTATGAATCATTTTATGAAGCCTTTTTCACTTTAGATGTATAAAGTCTGAAGTTACATTTACAGTTGTCTTTCATGTGTACGTAGTTGCCCTTACAGAATTTGGAGAAACTGGTGCTGGTGGGCATGAGAGGGGATTTCAGATTTGAAATTCAGGTTCTTGGAAGACCAGCATAGTTGTTCACAAACTTACACTGCCACTTTCTTTCCCTGTTTTTTGTTTCTGTGCTCCTGGTAATACTGGTATATATTTTTCTGAAAAATCTGGCTTTCTGATTTAAACAACCCCATCTTATGTTGAATTCACAAATGAGGGCACCGAGCCATGGTTAATCTTTGGCCAGTATCTTCACTGTTGCAATACGCTTATTTTAAAGTGCATCTTTTCCAGTGTATTCACATTATTAATTGAATTGCTTTCCACTTTAAGACTTAATTAAATGCTCATGATGAACATAAAAGGAGAGACATGTCTCACCCACTGTTGGGTCTTTTCTGTTGCAACTCACTTTAGTGTTAACAGGAGTTACTTCAGGCACGTAAAGGTAAGTGTACAGCTCACAGTGGTAAAGGTCAGTGTGAAAAGTCATGATTTCTTTCAGTGATGTCCTGAAAAAGTAAAAGTTCAGATTAATGTATTTTAAACAAAATCAATAAGCCAACTGATGAAAGATTTGAGAGGTGGGGTATACAAAAATAGTTCTTTTACTTTTTTTCTCATATGGACTTAAGTTATCTTTTACAACATAGAGAACTGTGATCACAGGGAGCTGTGATCAGTACAGTAAGAAATGACCAAGGAGAGATTCTGATTAAATATTTATCGCAAATTAATTTTGTGCTAACCTGTGTTACTGTTTATAATTGTCTAATGCTAAATTGGTGAATAACGAGGTGAAAAATAGGAAGGGCCAAAATCTGGAGGTGCAACATTTCAAACTGATTATGCCTTCATGTTGAAATTATTATGTCTGTGCATTTTTAAATAATCCAATTTCTTATTTCTGAATGATTGTAAGCTTTCATATGGATATCAATTGTTGCTTTTGGGGTGAGGACAGCAGAATTTGGGCCCTGGCAGCCAGAACGCCCTCTAGTGCTACACAGCAAGTCATAGCTCCTAATCAACAGTTTATGGAAAATTAAATGGTGGGTAACTGGCATAGCAGCTTTGAATTCAAGGTTGTGAATATTTAGGTTTATGAGAGTATTGCCACCCAAACAAGATAGTACAGAACACAGACTGAAATGGAGAAAGAGAAAACAAGCTCTTCTTGCTCATACAGAGAATATTAAAATTCAAATCTATGTATTTGCCAAAATAGGGAAGAATACAAGTCGAAAACTGCTATTTTATAATACTGTGATGCTTTCTATCTCTTGATACTTGATATTTTAGCAGGAATTTTTTTGGTAATGAACCAATCGTCATTAAATTGTAAACCATAAATAATGGTGTAGAGTGCTAATGACATGCAAATGTAACTGGTGTATGTTGGAACAACCAGCAAGCCTGCATTTCAAGGATCGTATAACAAAACTAAGATGACAGCCTTGATCCAGCCAGTTTAGTGATATTTATGTTATCAGAATTAGAAGATAGCTTTCCAGTGATGTAAATTATTAGTACATATACATTCTGTCTGGTTAGTGTATACATAATGTAACCGGTCATCTTAGTGGTATTGCTTACATTCTTTTTGCATTAACTCATCACACTCCATTCTCATGGAATTAAAAACAGGAAATAGTTTGCAGTGCAACAGAAGCACCCAGTGTATTTAACTGTGTGTGAGTGCTGTGTTTCAATAGATGTACTCTGTATTGTAAATGTATGACAAAGCATTTATTACTGTGTTATTGCCGTATTACAGAGCAAAGAGTGCTAAATAATCAATCAGTTAATGGTCTGTATGGCAGCTTGAACACAGCACATCCATTGTGCTTATGCTGTTAGAAGGATGAGTTTATGACTGTAGTGTAGTTGCACGTTTAGCGAGGGCTTAATGTCCTAAACTGGAGCTGACACAAATATTTTTGAAATGCAGCTTCAGCAACAGTTTCCAAGTTCTCCAATATTTCAGAAGGAAGAATCAAGGATTATCTCAAAGGTTCTCAGAGAAGCTATTAAATTTTGTTGGAACAGGAGAGGGAGGGGGAGTGTATCACAAAATACTTTAGCTTCCTTTCACTGATCGTTATTAATTATATTCTAGCAGTTTTATCAGTTTCAAGTTGGGATACATATATGGCTTGCTAGAAATACACTGGTAGAGGAAAACTAGCTGCTTTAAGTTGCAGCTGAAAAATGCTTTGAAAACCTGTAGCTACATGTCTCTCAGTGATGCAACTTGCCAGTGAAGGGCTTGCACATTAAACTTATTTTTCATTTGCTTTCATGGCAGGAAGGAGCTGTTTCTAAAGAGAGGAATAAGAAATGTGTGCTAATAAATTTCTTTGTACTGTCTGGAGATTTAAAGAGTAACTTTAGTTATCCTCAATCTTGATTGTTTTATAATTAGATGCTGTTTTCTTTGCAGATAGCGAAAATACCGATTATGCCAATTTCTATCAAGGTTTGTGGGACTGCACAGGAGATGAAACTGATGAGTTGACATTTAAACGTGGTGACGTTATCTACATTATCAGCAAGGTATGAGACACTACTGGGGCTACATGGTTGTAAAAAGAGAGCCATGGCAGAAGGGCATATTCCCACAGTTCTGTGGAGGGAAATTGGCACTCCCTTTCAGATCCTTTGTTTGCAATCAGATATTCCCTGCAATTAATTATTTTGTCAAATGAACTATAATCACAATTAAAACATAGCCATGTAACAGGAATTAACTTTAAAGCATGTTTATTTACTTGGTAAATCTTGGCTACCATTTGTTAACTGACTTAACAGGAGACAATGTGCTTTCTGCTTGTAGAAGTTAACCTTGTAGAATTTTAAGTTATCTTGTATGTTATGTTTTTTGTTTCCTGTTTTATATTCCTGACTCTGCTGATTCGGACTTTTTTGGGATCTTGCTACAGAAGATGGTTTGTTTTTTTGAACTATGCTTTCATCTTTATATGTATATTGTTATTGTTCTGACAGCTCAGATTCCAAATTGGTTTGCTCTGACAGATTTGGGCATTTTTTTATACTTTTCTGTTTGCAAAGCAAATGAGAAATATAATTCCTCTGATCTGAATTGGCACTAAATAGTATAAGCATGAAGTTTTATTCTATGTTAATATTGGTTAATTTTCAGATTTTTCCTTAACCTCCCCAACAAAAACAAAACCTCTGTTAAAATATATATCTCATGGTCCATTGAAGTCTACTTCTGAACAATTAATCAGAAATTTATGTTTTCCCCACATATTAGGAAAAAAAGCTGAGCTTTTAAAATTCTCATTGAAAAAAACTATATGTGTCTATCTAATTGCTGTTCAGTGTAATTAGTACAAAAAATATTGCAGGTCACTGAAATACACAAGGAGGTGCATGAAAGCTAAAGGCACCTGTCTGTCTTAGTTTCAAATTAAGTTTTGTCACAATTGCTTTAAATCTTCTGTGATACCTTTAACTACATTTCTGGCTAATAAATGTAACAGCTTCTGTTTTAAATAAATTTAAGATTTATAGATAGAAGGATAGTCCTATATAAAAATATGGAAGATGTATTGCTAATATTAATTTGACCATGTATGTCTTTTGAGGTATTTCATTGTCACTTAAACTAATAACTGAATTGCATTACTAAAGGCTGAATAAGGCTTGTGGATTGGGCAAACTTTCAAGCAGTTATTCACCACTGAAGAATTGTACTAATTTAAAATAACCACCTCTTCCCCCTATCGCTCCCCCCAAAAAGCCCATGAGCGAATGGATTCTACTGTACGAGTTTGGCCTCTTTGTGGGTTGTGCTCTTCAGGTACATTATGGGGACTATAAAATCTTAATCTTCAGCTTGTAGGTGAAAAAAATTGTTTGCTACTCGTTCCCCAAAAGAGAGAGAAATTTAATTTAAAAAATGGAGCAAAATAGAAAAACAGTAGCTTAAGCTGTCCTTTGTATATTAACTGTCCTGTTGCTGTGCTGTGATTAATCTGTAATCGGTCCTTGAAACAGGCTTGCTGCTGCTCCAGATATATAGAGCCTCTCTCTATGGGAATGATTTCTACTCCAAAATACAGCCCAGAAAATTCAGCCCTCTTCTACTTAAAGATTGTTACAGCTTTTTCAGAAAAATGACTGTTGGCCACTACTGTCAGCTTGGAATTTAGGGTCCTTGGAGGGGAAAGTGCCAGAGAATTATCTATCTTAACCCTCCACTTGATTCAGTTTCAAGGTCTAATCATTTATGAGCTCTTTGTCCGGTAAGTGAAAATATAACCAAAGGAAAAGGGAGCCTAACCATCCTGAAGTGGGTCAAGACTTTTCTTCTAAAATATTTCCTAATCCACTACATTAATACTTGGATTTTGTGGCAGTCGGCAGGAATCCTAGGCAATTTTTTTATTTTTTCACACCATCTAGTGGTTGAAAATGAGAGATGCAGGTAGTGACAGGGGGGCGATGTGTATGCATCCAAAATGGTGTCATAAATTCAGCTTCAGCTGAACCTAGCTGTGGCTTTATTGCCTTTCTATCATATGTCAGCCAGGAACATTACTCTTGAAAATCACATTTTGCTGATAAGGAAGTAAGTACGGGCATAGCCGTGTTATAGTAGGAAGGGTGAAGCATTAACAAAATATCGAGCATATTTGTGCAACATGTAATAGTTCTTTGTTTTACAGTGAAATATAAATGGTATAGCCTGCTCTGATGAATGTGATAAAATAGATATTCATCTCTCTCAGCAATAGTTATGCCAAAGCAATATATTTTTACCAGCTTTTCCCATACCTGTATAGAAATTAGGGGGAAAGCTAAAATTTGTTTCCAAGAAATGAGATCATTAGTATAACAGAAGTAATTATGAACCAGTTTAGCAAATTTGGGCATTTATAGAATTTAAATAAAGCAAGAGGAGCAATATGTTACATGAAAGTTTCTAGGTAAATGTCTTTTAGACAAATGAGCATGGTTTCAGTTTGGCAGTGTTTACTTCCTAAAATTGCTAAGTATTATGCAAAGACAAATACCAGAATTTACTTTAAAATGAGCATCAAAACTCAGTGTTATTGGAATGAGCATAAGCTCATACTCTGACAACAGAGATACCTATGCCCGACTAGTGCAGTTACTGTAGAAAAGCGTGTTTTTCTTGTTTTAAAGGTGTATTCAAAAACTACTTAAGCGATTTTCGAAATATTTATATTAGTTGTGGCTTTTGTGTGGCAGCGGTCCTGTAGGCTTTTACAAAAAACCCCCAAAAACCTCACAACTTTTTTCTAGGTTTTTCTACCAAGTTTCCCGCAAAAGTTGAGTTTTTAATTTGAGCAGAATTAATAGAACTATCGCAATAGTACTTGTTAACTTTATTTAAAAACATAGTTCAAATTTAAGATTAATTGATCAATATATCTGTACAGATATACTATTACTATTATTTTAATTTAGAATATTCTTGAATATTCAAGTGGCTTTTATCCCTCATGCTATGAATGATGTGAACTTTCAGAAAACTATATACCCTTATTTCATTACGCAATAAAAAAATACAGCTGTACTGATAAAGAGACTTATTAATAACATTTCTTAGTTAATATTGACTGTTAGAAATGCAATACTTTGTAGTCCTGTTTTCTAAAAGGATGACTGCTCTTAACTCCTGCTCATTTATGGGCTTGCCTTTGCTTTCAAGCCCATATGATAAATGGGAAAACAGACCATAGTATAGCAATCATTTTTATAAATCTTCCATAGCTCTACTCAAGAAATCAATTTCCAGAAACAAAGATAACTGTGGATGGAGGTAGTTCTATTTTTTTTTTTTTTACTTTTGTATGCACAATTTATGCAAGTGCAACACTTGCAGTACTTGTTTGTTTGCTTTAGGTGTATGTTTTGTGTTAAGAAGTTCCATAGTTTCATCAGCCAAATGCAAGTAATAGTAAAAATTTAACTCGATATGTTAGTAGGCACCTGCTTAGTAGAATTACTGATATTTCTTAGCATTAAACTAATTTAATATACTTCTTATTTCTATTTGTATTAAAATAGCAAATAATACTTCAAAATGAGAAATTATATCTTAAACTGGAATTCTCCTTAATTGGTATTATTTCATTGCACGCCAGTGCTGCTCACTCTGGTATTTATGATTCATGGGAATCTCATCTGTGACAACCTTTTGCTCTAGAATTTTTCATGAAAGTAGAGTATTAACTTGGTGGTTCGATTATTCTATATTCAGTGGTTGTAGGTTTCAAGTGTGGCAGATTCTTGTTCTTTCAATACAATAAATGTTAAAATGCTCACATCTCAACCTGTATTTTTTGCCTAGTAAAAAGACAAACAAAGAATCTACACAGCTCAGGTTACTGCTTATGAAACAAAGCTGCAACTTGACAATGCAGCTGTTTCAGAATCACTGTGAACATTTTGTTCACTATCTGTATAATCTTAAAAAAATGTATTTATTCAGTATTTTTTCCAAAGGATATGAAAGACGTACTAAAATCCTGAGTGTTTTGTCAGCTTGTTTTCTAGCTGATCGTACTGACATCCGTAATTTCTATTCCATGGCCATACTGCCTATGGCTCCCCTAGCAAATAGGGAGTACCAACAGGAGCAGATTTGCAGAGTGAAACACTAAGTGCTTGAGGCCCTGGTGTCCACACCATGCTTTTTCAAAGCTGTTTGATGTCCAAAGAGGTCTAGCCTGGTTTTGTGGAATGAGAACACATTAATGGTTGGAGCATGTTCAAGTGCATCTTCCATTTTAGCTTCAGCTGAAATAAATGTAGTGTTTGTGCTCTGAGACGGATGGCTCTGCAAAGGGAGCCAGTGGGGGGAAGGTGGGAGCTTTGGGAGATTCCCTTCAGTGGGATGCTTCTGATCAAAACTAAAATGCAATACTAAGTTTACATTACCCATTTCCTGGCTTGTTTAATTTTAATCTTTACAGGTGGGGGTGGGAGAACCATAAGTTCATGTCTAAAGACAATAGGGAAGGCCTTTAAACAGAAGGTTGGTTAGAACTAATGCAAAGTGACTCTAGCTCTGTTGGTTTGCATGCTGATAATATGTAAGACTTTACCTATCAGATTAGAAAAAAATCCGGCCACGTGTCATCTAATAGAAAATAAAATGGCCTTTCTATTGTTCCAGGGTGTTTTCTGGGGCCAGTTTCAGTTCAGAACTCAGTCTGCTTACTGTGATTTATATTGGAAATCTTTAATTGCTGTATATTTTCTCTCATGTCATTGTGGGAAATAAAACCTAATAATGCAACCATACAATAAATCTGGCGCTTATATTTTTAAAAGATGACCATTTTATTGCTGTCTTAAAACAACTCTACTACCTGTGAAGAAGTCTCATTCAGTTATTTAAGACATTTGTCATTCTCTGCTTTTAGAGAAAATGCTGTTCTGTGCCAAAACTGCTCCCTGGTTGATAGTGTATCATTCAACAATTACACCAAAGGAAGTTCTAAAACTTTTTAGCTAGTATGAATCTCCTGGATGAATTGGAGATGTTTTAAAATATTATCTTGCCAAAATTGCACCCCAGGATATTCTTTGAAAAAAAATTTATCTCTGCTTCTGACATGTATTTAGCTTGATAGTAGAGGTTACTTATTTTAACCCCAAACTAGGCTATAGATACATTTTGCTTTTCAGTTTTAAAGTTTGCAGGTAATTCAGCCCATAAGTTAGTATTACTCACAGTGCCACTAGAAGAAGGAAGGAGAAAAATCTTGAATTCACGTACTTCAGTTGTGTTTTTTCAAGATACAAGTCCACTTTTTTCTTCAAGGCATTGAAACACAATGCTAATTTTCAGCAACTCTTTTTAAAACTGAGCAAATAAAAAAACCCACACCACAAACACAAAAAAACATACCATATGTATTCAACAATGGAGACTAATTGCACAAGAGCTAGATATTCTCAACTTTTGCTGAAGTCAGTAGAAGTTTATATGGTGCAAAGCATCTGGAGACTCTCTTATAGGCAGAGGAACTGTTCTAAAGGTAGCAACTGCTTTGGAAATCCTCAAGTATAAAAATCTTCTCTTTTTGCATGTCAAAATATCAAAATTCTCTTCTGTAGAGGACTAATATCTTGGATTTAAATGATATCTATAGAAACCAGGTAGTGTATTGCTAACTAATGCGTTTTCCCCAAGTACAAAAGGTTTTATGATCAGTGTCTCATGAAGTCATGGGTACATAGACATCAGTGCAGTGAAATGAGTGGGATGGGGACAAGGAGAAGCATTTGCTCACAGTGTGTTCAATTGAGAGCATTTAAGGAGCCTGTAAACCCTGATGGGATTTTTAACCCCCCCGCTATCTAGCATGCTGTACAGAGAATGTTTTGCCAGCATGTTAAATGTTAAGTCATAACCCGTTCCTTGCTGCCTGTGAAATTACTTCACTTTGGTTAATAAATTTCTGCTGGGGAAAAAAAATAATCCACTCTATGACAGTGGAAATGCAGAAGTAGCTTAGAAAGCATTTGATCATTTGTTAAGCTTGTTGTTTCATATTATTTGGCATAATATATTCCATTGCCCGGGTGCTTGTCTTGTGGGGGGGGGTTGTGGTGGCCCCCTGCTCCCCCTGGCCCTGCTAACATTGCCTGGTATGGCAAATGTGCTCCCCGTCACATGGCAGAGCGTGACCGCACACTTGTGCATTCTCCTCATTGCAAGGCGGCTGGATCTGGCCCTGCCCCCCTCTCCTATCCCTCTATTTGCCTTGGAGCAATTCATTTTGCAGTTATTGAATTTCTTTGGAGAGTTATTTTCATACAGCGAGCATCACAGCACCTCTGGATCTTGATAGCGTTTCTACATAAGGAGAAAGAAGCTTTGTGTTAGTAATTACCTAACATTGTCAGGAGCTGACTGCAGGCCTCTTTCTAGTGATAACAGAATAACCACATAATGTAGCTTTATAGCACATGATTAATAGAAAATAATTACACATCCTACAAAGGGATGCAATATTTCTTATAAATTGACTACAATGGTTTCCTGTAGATTAAAGGACTCTTCATTATTTTATCAGTCCTTCTGAAGTATAGTCGCTTGCCTATGTTAGCAGTGATATTAAGAGCTGAATGCAGTGAGGGATACCAGATGGTAAACCCAGTGGTACCTGAGATCTGAAGCTGATGCTTACAAAAGCACAGTGCTTCCCAACTTTTTTATTCATATAAAATTCCTAACGGTATTCATATCCTTCTGCATATTAATCATTATTTCCCACAAATGTGGACTGCAGACTTTTATTCTACACATCTTAAGCAGCAGTAATAGACATATGGACCTCACAACAGCAGTGTATTAATGAAATTATATTGCTGCAAAGGAGTTTATAATTGATAACATTGATAGAAACAATACGTCAATTTGGATTTTATGTGTGACTTCAAGAAAGGACTAGGGGGGCTGCTTATCTGCCTCACTAGTTAATCACTCTTTCATGGTACTGAGGATAGGAAGGAGGGGTTAGGAGTTTAAAGAGAAATGTCTGTACTTTAATCAGTGTAAAAGGGAGTGCTATCTAATTATTCTAAAACCAGAGATAAAGGTTTCATGTTCTTGGTAGCCAGGTATCTGCATTATGTTTTTGTTCAGACTTGTATAGACTGCAGATAGTTTAATTGGGATTCATGTTGCTCTTGAGACCCATGCAAAGAATAGTAATGTAAAGTAAAAGCTTCTGTGTTGCAATATTGTCTGTATGGTATAAGGGTTGCAGTGAATCCTTAAATTAGTTTACTAGTCTGTTACATCAACATTCATTTCATCTTCTCACTTAGCTTCATGCCAGAGCAGTAAATGGTGTATTAGGAAGTAGCAAAACCCAGAAAGTTTTCAAAACGGCAGCATGCTTTTAATTTTAATTTGAGCTATCTGAATTGTTTCTTTAAAAACAATTGTTTCTAAGTCCATGTAGTGTTGCTAAGTGGAACATTTTCAATGGATAATGTAATCCAAAGGCTTTTTCTGTGCCATTTGTCATATGCAGTTTAATGACTGCTTAACTGAGCCACTTCCCTCATTTCATGTATTGTTTGTTTTTTTGGCTGATGTCTAGCAAAACTTGCTTAATCGCTCTTGTCAGTCACTGTGTGAATTCCATGTAGCAGCTTAAAATCTTTTGTTGCTTTCTCTTGGAGAGATTTATTGCTGAGATTCCAGCAGTATACGTGAGTGCTGCTCCTTTCAGCAATTTCCCACTTCAGTCTTGAAATCTAGTTTGTATATTTAAACAGTGTATTGTGAGATAAAGCATAGATTTTTAAACAGGCTGATCTGGAAGATTATAAACCCCAGTGTCAAGGTATTGTTTTGCCTTTAAGGATTTGGGGTGTAATGTAAAGCCCCATGGGAATGGTTATTAACTTCTGTGGAGAGCAGTGTGCACTGAAGATCAGGTTCAGACACCTCTAGACTTTCAAGACCAAACCCATCCCCAGCAGTCTGCTTTGCAGTGGAAGGGGGAAGAAGGTGGAATTATTTTTGCAGCTTTCTTGTTTGCATGTTCACATAATAAATGAAGGTTTTCCTGCTGTTTTTAAAGTGGATTTCCTTTAACTCACACTTACTGCAGTATTTCATGCATAGTAGGATAGAATCTTTTAAATCACTAATTCACTGTTAAGAGAAGGAAGAAAATATTTAACTGAAGACTAGTGTTCACCTTTCCACAATTAGAAAATATAAAACTGTGTGTGTGCCTGCATGCAAGCATTTAAAAAAAAAGGGCAAAAGGCAAAGAAAAAAGAAAAAAAGCCCACATGAAAGCGGGCCATCGTAGTTAAGCACAGAGAGAGCTGAGTACACTAAGCACCTCATAGGACCCCAGAGAACTCTTGACCAGGCAAAATATGCCAGCAGCAAATCATTATAGCTCGGGCTCTAATGAAACTCCATTAACCCTTAAGCTCCACTTGGCTATTTATAACCAAAAAACTTTACCTACAGTTCAAAATAGTAGCTCTATCTTAGTAGGACAGTAATTCAAAATCCAAGAGCCTTTTGCTCTTCTCATTAGAAGAGCAGTGTAGCAGGAAGCAAATGTTGCTTATCAAAGATATCTGTGTATTTAGTATTTTGCATATTTGTTCCAAAGTAATTCCTATCTTACTAACCATTCAGTTTTGAGTAGGGTCTCTGTTTTAACAATGCTTCATTTGTAACTCAATATATATGTGTGTGCAAGTCCAGCTGTTACAATTTATTGAACCACTGTTACGATTGAACTTAAAATATTTATCTCATAGGAAAAAACTAAATTATATACCACAATATACAATAATCACATATCATTATTACATTATTTTATTTTTACAATAATTACATACCACAATACCACAATACTCTTACTTGGTAGTGCTTTTGGAAGATATTATTTCTTTAAACTATTATAATTCATTTTGTTTCATATTTATCTCACTAAGCCTAAACATATTTGAAACAGGAGTACATTAGTCATCTGTCAGGAATATGAGATCTGCTGTAGAATTTTCTGCAAGCCTAAAGCAATAGTAGACTTCGTCCATAGAAAGATATTATGTATTAGATATATAGTGTTCCCTTCACATTTGAGTAAAGTAGTTTTTAAAATAAGTTGATGGTAAGTTTCTTAGAGTTTAGCTTCTAATACTAAAAGAATCCCTGTTGATTGTTATATGTCAACGTTGTTACAAAGATAAGGTTTTTGTATTTGTGATGAACAGAGGATAAGGAGATCGGCTGTTTTTAGTAGGTGTTAGAGAAGCGTGGCCATAATTAAGACATTTTCTTGAGTATGCCTGGCCTTTTTAAAATTTAGCCTCTGCCTTTGCCTAACTGCATGTGAATGCCTATAAGAAAAAGATAAAATGTTTTAATTTTCAGTTGAAATGATTATAACTGTATATAAGAGAAAGCATCTATAAGGAGTTGCATACAAAACTCTGTTGCATTTATATCAGACTAAAGGTTAATACTGCGTATTGTTTTCAATTAGGAGTACAATAGATTTGGCTGGTGGGTAGGAGAAATGAAGGGAACCATTGGCTTGGTGCCTAAAGCCTACATAATGGAGATGTATGATATTTGAGAGGCCTGGGTAAGTACATTTTAATCCAATCTTCTGTAATGGCTTATATGTTCCCTTGTTCTCTGTTTCATAAGTATGTCTTTCCTGGAACCTCTGTAGGAGTCCTGTTAACATAAATACTATGGCAAAATATATTGAAGGTTCAATTAAAGTACTTTTTTTTCCTGGGATTCTATACGAAAAATTAAACCACAGGGTACAAAAGATGATCTATTTAATAAGTGTGTTCCTTTTCCATATTTTTAAAAAAATAAAATTGGTGTTGTTTCTATTTAGCTTTGTTACTTTAGTAATACGTATATATCTGTCTGTGCAGAAAACTGTGGAAGGGGATAGATATTTGGACCTGGTTTGATATGCATGTTTGAGGTTTTTTGGTTAATGATGAACTTTCAACTTCCCTCTCCCTAATCAGGAGAAATCTGCACTTGAAATGAAGAGTGGTGTGCAGCTGCAGTTTACAGACCCAGCCTCTGGAAGAAGATTCTGCTGTACATGTTTTGTGGTTTCAGCAAATGTGGTCAAATCGTTGCCTTGTGTATATTAACCATTATAAACTGTAACTGATTGTAACTTTACGGAAATGTTCTTCTTAGCCACTTTTTATAGAATTGTAATGCTAGGAAATTAAATAGATGGTAATTAACATATGGGGCACAAGAAGCCATATAGTGCCTGTTGCTCTTTTTTTAACATGTTAGCAGCACTCTGTATAGCTGTAAGTTTGTGTTCTTTCAGGGAATTTTGCTATCCTTTCCTGTTCTGCACATTCAGAAAAATTAAGCAGAGCTTCGAGGGTAAACTTTTATTCAATTCATGCATGCATTAACCTTTTAATGCTCACTGTGCATCTTGTGCAGTTTCATCAAAAAGTTGAGGGAAATTTATGTATAATATTTCAAATCTTCAGGGTATTCTGTTTCCAGATGTTTTTAAGCTATGCTTTAGCCAATGATTTATTTTTCTCATCTATTTAGTATTTTATTGTTATATACTATTTTGTTGACACACAATGAAGACTTGATTCTTTTGCTAGTGTAATAAATCGGCCTTTGTGGTAGTATTGCCCTGATACCATTCTGACTTGGACATAGTAATTCTATGAAAATTTGTGAAAATATGTTAAACCCTACAATTTTTGCTAAGTCAACATGAGCTAAATTGCAGGTAGAAATATTTTTGTCCGTGGTAGTGTGACATACTTTATCTGCAGAGTGAAATCTGGATACCTTGCCAGTATGTGGAATTCTGATACAGGTTGTGCAACAGAGATCTTCATCCTATGTGGATTAGCAACAGCTACCTGCGTTCTTGGGTCAAAGCCAGAACTACGTGGCTAAATACATTGGCTGAAACATAAAAAAGTACACTAAAATACTACCACTTGTGGACAAGTGGCTGGGCGAGTCAGAGTTAATACTTTACATACTCTATTTTGGAGATGTGCTTTACCATTAGCATGCAAGATCAACTTTTTTGGGTCCTCCCAGACAGGTGATTTGTGAGACCCTTCATCTGCCAACGAGGCAGGTCAGGCCAGTCTGTGAGTTGCTGAGCCTCTGCAGGTCCCCCGTGTAGTTTCTTGTGCTGTTTATGCTTCAGGCGGACCCCGGGAACACTGTGGGTTAAAAGGAAATGTTAGTCTGAACTCGGAATTTGGATCCTTTCAGTAAACTAAGATGTTGTGCTCTGTGTTAGCTAATGTATGGTACTTGCTAGTACATTGAATTCTAATAGGCGTCAAAAGGGACGGAGTTTTGTTGTAATTTTTTAAAGAGATAAGTCATTGAAATTGATTCTGCGTGTTATCAGCGAAGCATTAAAATGATAGATTATAGTCTTCAGATCTTTTACTACTTTAATTTGTCAAGCGTACTGGTGGATTGTGTACAGAATGTGAAGCGTTAATAGGGGGGCTGGAAACGCTCCTTTTCCCTTGTTAACATGGCAGCGCCATAAATCTGCCCACCGAAATGGCTTTTTATTAATTACAGAATTCCGAATACCACCACCACCACCTACTTTTTAGGGNTGGGACGGGCGGAGGCGGATCCCGCTCCCGTCCCTGTCCCCTTCCCCCTCCGTGCTGTCCCGCGCCGTTTCTGCCGTTTTTCCAGGAGAGGGAGTCCTTACCCAAGCGATGAGGGGCAGGGCTGCCCGGCGCGGCCGCTTCTGGGTGGTGACAACCAGAGAAATCAAGTGGCTTTTGTCTGTAGTTCTCTTTTAGGGCTTCCCCCTTCTTAGTACTTATTCCTAGGGGAGTGTAAATAAACTGCCTTAAATTCAAAACGTGAAAGATGTCCTGAAACTCACTGTAAATGTCTCAGAATAAACCAGCGTTGGACCACGGATGAATGGTTTACTTTAAATCTGTGCGAATACCATAACCTTTTTTGGATAAGAAAATCTCGGTTAATACAACTTAAACAAAACTCGGGTAGAAGATGCTAATCGCTTAATTTTCTTTGTTCACTTAGATTGTGCTTGCCTTTCTGTGAATGGCGAGAGAGTGAATTTTTAAAAGGTGATTGTAACTCTAACATTGTACAGCGTTTTACTTGATTATTTGCTGTATTCTGGATTTGTATGGTACTGCCATTAGATCTTATAATAATGTTCTACTCTGCAAATTTTTAAGGTTCAAATAAAGTTTAATTGTTTGCAAACTGTTATGATGCTAATAATTCAACAGCCTGCTGTGTTACTAATGAAATTACTTTGTTATGATTAATTTGGAAAATAGTGTGTTGATTGTAGTAATTAAGCACAACAAGGTGAAGTAAATGATTCTAATGCCATCTGGCCTCCAGACTGAATGAAGAAATGAAATGGGGCTGTCATTTGAATTTATTCAGAGAAGTAAGGGTAATACAAATGCTTTTTATAGCAGAGGCACCCGGATATAATGATGCCACTCTGTAGTATCTTTTCATGTGCTTCTGTATATGGATAGCTGGTTCACATATTTTTGCAGCATCTTGTTAGGATATACCTCTTTGTGCATACTGCCACTAATTACGTGTACTGATGGCAGTGTATGCACTGGTTCTTCTATCAGAAAGATGTATGGGTAAGATTTAGGGAAATGATATGCCTCAGCTTACCTTTTGCTCTCCTATTAAGGATAAAAACTTTCTGTAACTGGAATTAAGCTGAAAGTGAATACTAATTAAGATCCCATTCTAAATTCAAAGCCGAATGCATAAACTTCTTTCTTTTTTTTTGGCTCTGTGGTTTGAGTATGACACAGTATTAGAAGGAACATAAAGAATAACCCTTTAGAACCTGATCCAAAGACTGTTGAAACTGAGAAGCTATTGAATTAACTTGCTTTTGCATCAGGATATCAAACAGTAACTCAAAACCAGGCAATACAGTTTCAAAGTGCTTTTTTGCTAAATACTCTTTGTCCTCTTTCTGAAAGAGATGCAATTATTTCCATAGGCTGAACCAAACAAAAGAACAGCACTGATTTCTCTAAGCCAAATGATAGAAATCCATTTTTCTATCTCAGGTAAAGCAAAACGAAGTTGTGGGTGTGAATTAGAATCCTGGCTTGATAAGGTTCAGCAGGATCTATAGGAAAGCTGTAAAATATTAAAATGTGGTGAAAGTACCTAGGTAGATGACAGTGGTGTGCTCTTCAGCTGCACGAGCCATTTGATGTTTCTCTCATCTCTCACTCAAATTGATGAAAAATTTATTAGTATGTAACTGTGGGAATAAGCATATGCATGGAAACCTTATAAACAACTTTCCACTTTACATAGCACGAAGTGCTGATAAACTCTGTAAGACCTTCACTTACCAGGGTTTCTGTGAAGCTGACATTTTTCAGACGGGTGTCTGCTTAATTCCATCTTTATTTAGGAAATCTGATGCTAAGCTCAGCAAAGAGTGCTCTGCCAAATATGCATCTCTGTCTTAGAGTTCATTTCCTGCCCAACATCCATTGTCTTACTGTGAGGGACCTGCACCAACCAACTTCACACTATGAACTTATAATTGTGGATTCAAGCCGGGTGTCAGCACAGGATTTGGCACTTCTGGGATGCAACTGTGACTTGAGTCATCTTTCCATCCTACAAGAAGAAGTAAAGGGGGCTGAGATGGTGGCAGGATGTGCAAGTGAAAGGGATGCAGCTTTTCTTATCCAACTGTCTTGTGCCTTGTGCCAAGGAATATATATGTTTATTTTCCCTTTATGTTGTAAAGCAGATCAGGCAGTGATAACCCATGAATTGTTACATCATAGCCTTTTATGGATTTGTTTAGGAATGATTTTGTAATGGGATCTAGACAATTCTGTTTCTGCTGTCTGGAATTGTCATTAGTCCAAACTATCATACAGAGAAATTCCTAGGGAGCTGGGTTCAAAGCAAACTAGAGGAAAAACCTCTGCACCTGAAAGCTATGTTAACATAAGTCAAATTTAAAACTGAAAATGTCAGCTTCTTCCCAGCTTTTTGGGAGGAACAGGTCTTTTAATTAACAGGAAAAGCTTAAAAATCCGAGGTGTCATCTTGTAGCAATATGTCGGAGAATAAAGTACAACAGCGCAGGCAGTCTGAGAAGAAGAGCTGCTGGTAGATGAAGAGGCAGATAGTTTCAAATGCCACTAAAAACCAATCTATCTCTATTAATTTTCTGCTCTAGCAAACTGATCTGTTGGAGCTTTTATCCTAAAGTATCCTCACTGTCTCACAACCCATAGAGCAAACTTCCTTTCGCCCTCTATTGTAAGGCAAGTGCTACTCCATAAAGAGATTTGTTGGCTAATGTGCATTTTACAGCAAGACTTTAAAGTTTATGCTGTGAGATGAAAAAAATCCACATTCAGTTACAGTGGGAGGATTTATGTTAGTAGAAGAGAATTACCACTTCGGCCACTTCCAATCTGCTGTAATTGCTTGCATATTTGTAAATAGCACTGTGGGATTTTTAATGGGCACGGCAATAAGGACTCTAGTTTTACACCTCATGCTACAAGACAAGTATGTAGCACCGCAGAACTGACTCCTGTGCAGAACTGCCTGGGTTAAAGGAAGAAAGTAGTGCATAGGATCATTATCAATCTTTGAAAAGCCAGCAGCATGGATGTATGCCTTGGCAGCCTCCCACCCAAGAGCTGACATGGACCAATGCTGCGTTTTAATAGTCAAATCTAACAGGGTCAGCATGAGAAGAGCAGAGCGCAGACAGTCTGACAGGCGTGGGCAACTCTGTTCATTGGTGGTCTTCAGCCTCCCAGACTTAGTTCAGTGTGGAAGGGAAAAGGTGAAATCTGTAAACACTCACATGGCATCAGGAAAGCATCTTCCTTTTCTGTTGCTCTCTTCTGAGAGGACTGATATTCTTTCCTTATATTTAAATTAAAAGCAGCCAGGCATGAATGCACATGTGTGTGTAGGAAGGAGCGGGTTTTATTATATCGTCACTTATAATCTTTGTTTCGATGCTGGTTTCTCCTTTCTGGTGTTTACGTTAACATGCTCATAATGGCCACACTACCTTTACCACAGAAAAAAGGTATTTCTAGCTTTAAATAAAAAACTATTTCCAGTTGTTGAAAGGCTCTATTCTATTAGCTCCTCTTTTGTAATTTCCCACCATTTTAGTGCATTGTGCCAGCAGTATCTTATCAAAATCTCTGTGTCTTTTGTGACAGTAATTTTTGCTTGCATGTAAAATACTCCAGACTAATGTTTTGAAACATCTTTTCCTCTTATTTTCAAGTTGATTTTTGACTTAGTTTTAGGGTATTAGACCTCAATGAAAGGGAAGGAGTGAATAATCTGTATATCTAGAGTTCTGTTACTTGACTAAAAAAATAGGCAATCTACATTAGCAGTTGAGAGAACTGTTTTGGAAGGTCTCTAAACTAACTGGCTTTCTTTCCATTCGTTTCTGATTCTGAGACTCACACAGTATACTTAACCACTTCTAGACTGAGATTACCTATTCAGCTACTTGCTGTCCTGAGGTAGCCACCCAGGGTCACCTATAGGTCATTATTGACTTGTGACCAGAATTGCCTCCCTCTAATGTATCTGGTACTGCTTTAAAGGAAGAACTCGGGAAACAAACATCTTCTCTCCTGGGCTTTGTAATTTCAGGTGAGTGAAAGTTCAAAATGCAGAGGCATCATCCAGAATAATCTCTTTCACTAAGCCATGTTTATGATTTGCATTTCTGTGAATGCTCTGTCTTCACTTTACTCCTGCATTCATTTACTTTTAAAAATTATGAAGCGGAGAACATGTATCATGAGGCATCTTCCTAAAACAGCAGATTTTGACAGAATTGGGTCAAATTAATGTTTCAGGTGCAGATTATATGAATGCCACTTGAGAATGTGAACCTGAATCCCTACCAGTGGTGGTCCCTGTCAGGCTTTGGCAAGTGGAGGAGAACAAAGAGCTACATGTCTGGCCCTTAGCTGAAAACTGAGCATTACTGATCTATGTCTGATATTATCTCAGGCCCTTGAGCTGCACTGTTGCTTCTGAGCATCTCTAATAAATTCAATGAGCTAGAAATTTATGCAGGTGTTTGTCCATCAGGTGTGGATCAGGGTTTTGAATTACAGCCTGATCTGACAGAATGGCATAGGAAACCATGATGTGATATGTTCCCATTTGCAGGTCCTCAGACAAGCTGATGATTCCAAGAAGCATACGTGGACCACAAACAGATTTCATCATGCCCATTTCATTAAATGGTAATGATAATGTATTTCAGTGGAATTCTATTTTGCACATTCTGGTTGATGTAAAGGAGGTCTTCATGCAAAATACCCTTGCTTAGATGTTGTAACATCTGAAACATGGGGAATGTGTGTTAGAGTAATTCAGTCTAAAAAACCGACCAGGGTGACTTACAGAGATCACAGAACGGAGTACTGAGTAGCTACTGAGAGCACATATATTTCATCTGGTAAACAGTGTTTGATTATGAATTAATTGTGATAATGCAGACAATTATTTCAATAATTTTGTCTAGTTAACAGTAACAATAGACATACTGTTTGTTAAATGTATTTACTGAAATTACAGTAGCTATTCAGACTACATTCATCATAATAGTTGGTAGTGTATGTCCTTCCCTTGTCTGTGGGCTTGTGAATGTTCTGCTCATCCTAAGTGTTGTCATTTTTGCTGGTATTACAGAAAAAAATTGAAATGTCGGCAGTTGTCAATGACACAAACATCTTCTGTCTTTTCCACTGTCTGCTTCTTGAAAACAGTCAGTTCTGCCTGTGTAGTCTGAAACAAGGGAATTAAGTCACGTGACTCCCTCTTTAACTCAGCAAAAGTTATGTAGGTAATTCTTAATTTGAGGGCACAGTATTAACTCCTCATTGACAAGAGTAAGCATTAGTCACGTAGTTCCCTTGGCTTTATTAAAACTGCTCCTGTGATTTCTTACTTGTGAGATACAGGCTTTAGAATCAAGTTGCTAATATTGTGGAAAATTAATTTTTGTAGTTTAAAGTATAGTGCTAACCATCAGTTAAACACCTGGATATAGGGTTCCAGTTTATCTATGATGTGGTTCTTGATGTTCAAAATCACTCTGTATCCAGCACTTAACAAATGCAGGGAGTATTATGGACACAAAGTGAATGGCTTTGGTGATTTTGATCTCCAGAGAAGATCTCTTTGGCATAAGATAGTTCTTGTAACCAGATGGAAGTATTTTACATCCTACTCATTTTGAACTCCCAGTTCACACCCTGATGATCTGTACACTCTGCACTGAGGTCTGATTGATTATACCAGGATTAATTGGGTTTTACTCTTCTGAAAAAATTGCAGGTATGCCAGCTGTGAGAAAAGTTGTGTTTGACCCTGTCTGTTTCATTGTCTGCTCCATTTCCCTACCAAATCTGAATTGTATAGGGACATATATATGTCCCTATACATATTGTATATATGTACATATTGTATATATGTACTATACAATTGTATAGGGACAGGTACTAGTACTGTCTTCAGGAGTCTTTATTATAGACAGCTGTCAATGGCAGATGAGTGCTTTGGCTGTGCCTCTCCTTTCAGCCAAGGAGTAAGTCTGTAATAGTGAGGATTTATCTTGTTATATGGGTATACTGACACAGAATTATAACATCTGTATATGGGCCACTGACAGTCCCCATGTCTCCTAGTATATTCTATTTTCTCTAGGCCAAATTTATTGCTCTCATAATTAAGTCCAATCCTGAGAACTTAATGGAGTTGCAGGTTCTGAAAGTAGCAGGAAATACAGCTCCTTGCCAGGAGCTTGCGCACTGTCTGCTCCAATCTGCCTGGGGTGTAATTCCACCCGTTCTGAATGAAGGGTGGGTGACAGAGGACATGGCTTTAGAAGAGACTCCAAATTGGTAATTTTTATAATTTGTTCCATCTCATGTTAGGAATGCCTGAGTGGCCTTTTGTTCTCAGTAAGTCTTACACCCCTAGTTGCTAAATGGGATCACGTTAATCAGGGATGACACCAAGAAATAACAGGCTTACATTGCTTCCAGGTAGAGGCGGATCAGGCACAAGGTGAAGCTTTCCAGTGGTGAGGGCAGTGAAGCATTGGGGTTGGTTGCCGGGGGAGCTTCTGTGATTTCCATTTCTGGAGGATTTGGAGAACCTGCAGGGAATGAACTCACCTGCTAGGAATGACTGAACCATAGCGATTCCTGCCTTGGGGTTGGGGCATGTACTAAATCACCTCCTAAGGTCTGTTCCAGGCCAGTATTTTGCAATTCTGTAAGTCAGCGGTGAGCTGACACTGCTCTGAAATGGCAGAATAAATACAAGCCCAGTCTTATTCTTTGCCTGGTACTCTAAAAATGCTGCTGCTCTGAGGGTTTATGTGCTACTCATCCTCCTTCAACTTCACAGGCTCCAAGCAGGAACAAAGTTCACTATTTCTTACCCAGCAAACATGTTAATTCATAACCTCAGTAATTAATGTGGTCCACAATTAGTATATTTTTTAAAAGGTAAAGGATTCTTTCAAGTATCATATACCTTAAAGTGTGGCTGGCTGTGACAGATCAAAACAATTTTGAGTATATACAATGCTACATTGATCTAATTAACATGGAAAGCAGTTTTTTTTTTTTTAAAGCAAAATAGCTATAATTTCAAATTGTAGCCATTTATTCACGTTAGGTAGTTAATTTTCATTAACACTTGGGTGTCTTGGGAAATAGAGAAAAAGATAAAAATAGCCTTCAGTTTTATCTGTTGTCTCTTCTGAGAACAGAAAGGGATTTTTCCAGATTCCACTCAAGTAAACAGAAACATTCTCATCCTTATAATAGGCTTTGGATCAGGTCCATATGTAAGGATAGTCCCCTTCCACTTTTTTTTCCCATACTCTTAAATTGAATGTATGACATATATTTAATCCTGGCAGTATTCTTTATCTCTATGAGAAGTCCTTTTAATTCTCTGTAAGAAAGTGTTCTGTGATGTGGCTACCTGATTTTATTGAAACTCACATGTCAAGAAAAAAAATTATTGCCTTCCCTGTCAAAACTGACAGTAATTACAAGGGCAAATATATTGCTGTGATTGACTTGTAAAACCAAATCTGTAATATTTCAAGTTTGTGAGCTGGCTTGTGCAGCTCTCAGGAAATCTAACCCAGTATTTTCTTTGCAAACTGACATCTGTTTATCCGTTTCTTTTATCATCTTTGTTTTTATTTGTGAGAGCGGAGAGCATACAGCATTTATATGGAATGTACTGGATGGCATTTAATGAGTCGGCTTCTGGGGAAAAGTAGCTAAACAGTAGCTAAAGGAAAGCCAGGAAGGTTTAAGCAACAGTACCTTTTATGTGCTCCTCTTTATGCATAATCTTTCAGCAATAAATACTGCATATTGATTTCTTGATTGTAATGGAAACGTTCTTGGACAGGAGCAACATTATAGCCTATTTGCTGCCTTAATTTTTAAAGAGATTTTAAATTTTAAAATGGATGCTGCACTAAATGCAGGACAGTGCTCTTAACTTGATGTAGAAGGACTTGCTCGTCAAGGCTGTGTTGCTGAGAGCTCTTTCCATTTCAGCTGCCTTCCTTTCTCTTACCTTTGTAAAACCAGAAAAATCTGTAGTTGGTGTTTAGCCACTCTTAGCCTGTGTGAAATTCACTCCAGATCAGACAAATCACTTTAAACTGGTTAGTGAAGAAGCCCCCAAATAGGTTTCTGCAAAAAATAAGTATAAAGTTTCACTTGTTTATTTGCCTATGAAAAAAAACCAAATGTGCAATAGTTTCCAGGTTAATAATGAACGTTTCCGAGGACTTGTAGTAAAAAGTGATCTTTCTTTGGCTGAAGGAAAAAAAAAAGACACCTACACATCAAATAAATGTATAAACCAAATGCTGGCTTAAAGACTTTTTAAAGGTGGACTAACAGCACTGCCTGAAAAATAAAGTTAAAAGAGGACGGTATATCTTAAATATCATGTAGTCATTTAGCTGGAGTGCGAAAAATAAATACAAGTGTTGAAGCGATATATATTAACAGCCATGAAGAGACACTTGGAAGTGGCATTCACAATATTGTGTATTGTTTTGAACGTACAATGCCAGATTATTTTGGGACAGAAAAGATGAAGTTGCCATTACAGGACAAAATATTCTCCATTTTACTTCATCATTTCCAGTCTTCTGGGTGTTTGGATGGTATTGCTGTTGGGGTTTTAATTTTTCTTTTTTTTTTTCCTTTTTCCTTTTTTCTTTTTTTTTTCTTTTTTCTTTTTTTCTTTTTTTTTCTTTTTTCTTTTTTCTTTTTTCTTTTTTCTTTCTTTTTTCTTTTTTCTTTCTTTTTTTTTTTGGTATTATTTTATATTTTATTCTAAATCCAAACCAGTGAAGCAAAGCCTGGGAAGCAATAATTTCTTTGAATCTTAATACAGTCTGTCTTCTTAATGAGCCTATTGCACTGCCCTGAAAACAGCCCTTTACAAATAAACATGCTGGAAGTGATTTAGCCACAATGTCCAGACTGTGTAAACATCTAATTATTACAATAAAATTGTCAATAAATATACATTACTGCTCCCTTTTCAAACGTTAACCAACTTTCTCTTTGCTTGATAAAAAGGTATAAATTGTATTTTTATGTCTCGGCGGGTTTTGTTTTCATTACCCTGCTTGCTGCTCTCCAGACAAAAGAACGCAGACTAATGTCTGAGTTATTCCTGGATGGTGAAAACTCCTACAGTTGTTTATTAACATAAAGTGCAGTGTTTCCTTTCACAGCAAAATGAACTCCAAGCTTTCACAATCTGATGTTTAGTCACAGCATCTTCCCCCCCACCAAAAAACGAGTCTATAAAATCTCTTATTGCAGTGGCTGTAACTGTGGGATAGGCACACCATTGAAATGCACTTATGAGAAGGAGGAGAGGACATAATGCTGCTTTAGGACTGAGAGAGGAGATACGAAACCACAGTAATTTCCTCCAAAATATGAAGCTGTGCTTTTCAAATTATAGCATCGTGTTGACCATAAATGTGGCATCAGCTCCCCCCCACCTCCCCCATACGTAGCCCCTTTTCACATTTCTTATATAACTGGAACATTAACATTAGAAAAGCAGAGCGATATTGAATCCTAATGAGGTCTGGCCTATATGCTCCAGCAGGAGAAGAATGAGGATAATTCATTTGTATGCCGCGAAGCATTCACAACTCCATGAGCATCCCTGTGGCTTCGGCTTGTGGTGCTGATCATCTGTTCCTACTTTAGGGGGTTTCATTGCTCTGAGCAGCATCTGAGCTGGGGAAAAAATAGTTAACCGCTTTACTGCTACCTTTTGTTATATAATGACAATTTAATACGGTGGCTATTTTTTTGTTAACCTGCTTTAGAAAGGTCTTTCAAATGGTTAAATTAATCTTCTGATTAGCTGTGCCTGCCAGGTAAAATATAAGGAGGAAAATGATGTGGAACACAGCAGTGTAAAATGCTTTAGCCAGTCTTGGTAAACATGTCTATTTTAAATAATCAATGTAATGACAGGCAGCCATTTGCTCGGAAAATATTTTTTTAAAATACTTTTTATTCTATTTTACTGTCTGTGATCACACTGCTTTTTTTGTCCCTTTTTTTTTTAAACACTGAAGATACTCAGCTGAGCGACATGTTATTTAAAAAAAGAAAACAGAAATGTTTACCAAAATCAAGGTATAAAAGATCCGTGCAAATTGCCATGTAAAATGATCTGCACAAAAAGGCATCCGGGAAGAGAGGGAAGGCTGTGCCAAACAGATGGCACACCCTGCTGTGTTTTTGATTGAAAAAGAAAGGTAACATTTGCAGCCACGTCAAAGAGACAGTGATCAGCTAAACAAATTGGTCTCCGAAGTGCACCATTGCTGGAGCAAACCCTGCTGCAGGGTACGAGCGAGGTTGTATTTCACAATAATGCCGTGTGCGCGTTGCGGCTCTCCGAAGTGAAGGGAGATGTCCCCCTTTCATCTCTCCGAGGCGAGCAAAAGCCTTTGTTGAGATACACTGCAATGTACTCTGCAAAAGCGGCAGAGAAACCCAGACAATGAATGTGGGGGGTTTTTTTCCTCCTTTTTTTTTT
>VZTF01005662.1:260964-355964 GCA_013397755.1 Cnemophilus loriae
TGTTAAACAGTCGTGCAGATTCCAAGTTTAATGTAAAAATCCTATCTTCAAACAACCATAGTTATTTACAAATTAAGTTGCCAGAAGCTAAATTTATTTTTTCATTATATATTGAGAAATATATTACTTAGAACAGTATAAAATCTTTTTTTGTTGTTGTTTTTAACCATTACAGTTTATTATTATTTAGGAGACATTAAAACAAACTCAAACTCAAACTCACAAAGATGGGAGCACACTGTGAAGCAGAGTACTAAAGGATGCTCTGTGTGGCGGTTGTGTGGTAGGTCCTGTCATCACATAAATTCAGTGGACATTAACACTGCAAATAATTTCCCATATGGAAGAAGAGCTAAAGCTGGTTTAAAAGCAATAAAGATAAAATAACTTATTTTGTTGACCTGCACTCTTTATGAGTGTTAAGTGATACGATGTTATTCCTGCCTCACTAGTAAGGCGCACAGGTCTTGGCTGTACTTCTGCACTTAGGTTTCCTAAATCCTGCACTGCTCCCTCCAGTAGCACCAAGCAGCAGCTCAGTACTTGCTTAGAGGTTTTACTGGGGACTGACCCACAAACCCAGGGTGGCATTAGAAGTATTTGTGCTTCTCCTGCTTACTGGGACCAATTCTTGACCCCTGGGGAGAGGCAGCACGGGATCGGCGTGGTGGCTGCTGAAGGTGCCGTCACTAAACTGAGGACACCTGAGTCACTCACTGGTGGCACAGGCACTCCAGTGCTGTGATGAGCCAGACTGGCTGGCACCTCGGAGAGCAAGCCTGAATTTTTGATTTGTACATTGCAGGTGAAGTTTCAAAGGCAAATAAGCATTTCTGGAAAAATCAGTCACTGAGTCAGAACAAGCCTTTTTATTTTTTTCTTTTTTTTTCTTTCTTCAGGTGGAGAGATTAATTTTACAAAAAATTTGCTCTGGCTTCTGCTGAACATTCCAAAATTCTCTTGGTGTCTCCAGAAGTGGCACTGATGCAAACACCTGTTGCAGTAGGAGGTTTGTGCAACACTCCCCACCTCAATTCATGACCTTTGAGGATGAACTGTAAGGACAAGTGCTTTGGGACAGGAGGAGGAAGAAATATCAAAATGGGGTTTCTTATGCTGTCCTTGGGCTTAAGCAATGTTGCTGATAAGCCAACTGTTATTCTTTAATACTGGATGGCTGGAGACCAAGGAATTGTGATGACCTCAGTGATCTGGTGTGGTTTGTGGCTGCAAGGTCTGGGGGATAGTGACAGCTTGCCAGCCCCCTGTATATCATTTGCAGGTTGCTGTTTCTGACCAGCGTTTGTTATTGTAAAAGAGTGACACTGCCTATAACTCATCCCTAAGTCTCACCTCGTGGGTGTTGGAAGAGTGGTGGGTACGTGCTCGTGCACACAAAGGCGTCCCCACAGGCACGTGCCCACCTACGCTACCTGCAAAGGGCTTGTCACCGCCGTGTCTTACCTCAGCGTGATTGACGATAATTAGGTTTCAGCTGCCTTCTGATGCAGAAATACACACCACCACAGCCTGGCCAGCTCTGCCTCCGCAGTGGTGCCTCTGAAAGGCTATCGATTCCACACTTCTACATTTTTAAAAGGTCATGGCAATAATTCCGCCTGAATTGTGCTAAGTGAAAATAGTTTGCAGAGGTAATATGGTTTCTGCTCACTTCCAGAGTAAACAAAAGCCAGTGTTTTTTATTATTGGTTTTAGCATATTTTACCGTATTTTAATTTTAATCTATTTGCCTTACTCTCACATCATATCAATGAACTCTTTGTGAAGTTGCAGGGCAAGTGACCTTCAACATTATATGACTCTTGCTTCTGTGCAGAGATATTTTATTTTTCTATTATGTAAGATGTGCTGGAAGCGCTTATCATAATATGGTGCTCACATTAAAAATTAAAAGCATAAGATTAAAAATTACCTTTTCCCCCTAGTCCTGTCATATATCTGTCCATTTTAATAAGACAAACATATCTACAGCTCTATGACTATGGTATTAAATGTGCTTACTTTTTGTAAAATATCACTGTAGTTGCACAAACAGCCTTCCCTGGCTTGACTGGCAACAGATTGTACCCAACAATTCGTTTGACTAACAGGCTATATAATGCAATGAGTTAACTTATTAGAATACATAGCTACTGCAGCCCAAGTGCCCTAGAAAGATGACAGAAAGCTATGGATGCTATGGCATAAACTATTTCAATAGCTGTGCTCCAATTAGTGGCTTTGTATTCTGTCTGGTTTACAGGACTTAAAACCAGGGCTAAACTTAAGAAGGAGAAAGAGAAGGTAAGATTTTGTGCACAGAGCCTTGCTATCTTCTTATAGTGTTTTTTATTCCTATACTTCCTTTGTTTTAAATTATTTTACTCTGTCAATCATATGTACATCAACAGAGATCTTAGATTTTCTACCAGCACAGCTTTATGCCTCCACATGACAGAGCTGAATGTTCCCACCCTACAGCACGGGTTTTGCCAGAGAGATGTCCTCTGTATGAGAGTACATGGCAAAAGATTTTCCCCCAAATCATCTTCAGCATTAATGGTAAGTGACGTATGCAGAGATGGAAGCTTAAATGTACTATGCTCCCGTGTGCATCTACTCAGTCCCACTACAGCTGCCATAATTCACTCCACAACTGATTGTTAATTTACTTTAGTACACATGTCTGGACCTGATAAATAGTGAGAAAGTATGTGATAGGCTATCCAACCTTCTTCACATAGATGAAGAAATACTAGAGAGCTGAAATCCACTCATGCTCCCTGAACACAATGCTGTATTCTGTTTTTCTGTTCATAGTGTTGTAAATTTGTCAGCCTAATGGGACACTTGGTAAGATGTTTTCCCTTTAAAGTGCTTAATGGAAGTAGGTATTACATTGATCCAAAATCTAGTCTAACGTTTCATATCGTAGGATCTGGAATTGTGTAGTTAGCTGCATAGAAGTTAAGTGGTCTTTTGTTCTTCCCTTTATTTTAGACTGAATTTTGCCAGCCTGATACTCAGCCTACTGTTTATATATGGGATAAAATCAGTATGCAGTTTGGCCACCAAATTCCTACAGTGTAAACACAAGTGGACGTGGTAAGTAGGTAGAGCACACTACCAAACTTTTATCTTCTTTCTCTCTTTCCCCAAAGTGGAAGGGCTGTGGCAATGGGGATGAAATAGCTGCACTAGGATAGACCCAATGGCTCTCAGGCCAGTAACGTGTTTTTTGACAAGTGAGACACTGACAGAATGAGATCCATGGAGATATCCGGTGATTCTTCCCTAAAATATTCCCTGGCAGCCACTAATTTTCAGGTCAAGTGCTTCTTAAGCAGAAATGATGACTCTATATTTAGTATCACTGATGGATTTTTCTTCCCTGGAAGGATAAAGTGAACTCAGTTACTCAGTATGATGGGTGGGAAACTTTGGAAACAGTTCACAGTGTGAACATTCATGATCAGTCTTATGAGCTCTTGAATGTTGGAAGTTTGAGTCGAACAAGGCTGATACGAGGTTTGCTTTGACCACAGCCATACACCAGTCAGAAAAATTTGTGTTTAAAGGCTGAGAGTCAGATGGGTACCAAAATGCCCAGTCAGTAAAAACCCTGCTCTGAGAGAAATGTGGAAATGGTGAGGTGCATATTTCACGCTTTGAAATACACATTTGCTGAACTGAACTGTGATGTGATGTGATGTGATGTGATGAACATCTGCCTTGCATATAAACCTGGTTATGACACCAGGTTGGCATTTTTGCTACTGCTCAGATAAGGGTTAGTCCTGATTTGACGAGCCTTGCAGTACTGTTTAAGAAGAGTATCATTTCCCCTAGAACTGTTTAAAGCAGTGAAACTGAAATACTGGAGGGAATGCTGAGTTAGGGTTCAATGGCACAAGAGGAAGGCTTGTAAAATCAGTGAACTCGAGGACCTTGCAAAGCACCTATAAAACACCATCCACAGAACAAACTCCTTTAGAGTTCAGAGAGTCACAGGAACCCCCCTGAACCATGAAATGCTTTCAAAATGCTTTTTTCTTTTAACCCCGTGTGATCATGTCCCACCTACAAGCCCAGGATGGACAGCGTAGAGCTCAGACAATACAGGCACAGCCCCGAACATGTATTGATCTGTGCTGCTGCAGCTCAGTGCTTATAGCCCAGGCTTTTCCCTGCCCCTTTGTGTTACATCCAGGTACTAGGTTTCCTCTGAGAAGAACTGCATTTATTCCAACAAAAGCTATCAATCTGTGACATTGTTTATAATGGGGAGAAAAAGTCAACATCAGAAATCTTTCCTGTACCGTATATTACCTTTGAGATTTATCACAGCTTAGATTTCTCTGAAGGTTGACAGTAAGATGACCGAATAAGCTGTATTTTATTTTGTTTGTTTGTTTATTGGTTCCCTGTGTATGAAAAGGCTCTATAAATAATAATCACTGATGCAGGCCAGTACAATAATTAAAGACACTTAACCTGCTTGCTATAACCATCTTTTGAAGTGGTGTTTTCCTCCCTGGTTAATAGAGGGGCACTGGTGCTGCTGGAAGAAAGAAGTCAGAAGTTTAGAGCGTGTTAGTTGTGTACTTAGTGAACTTCTGCTGCAGGGAAATGTCAAGGTCAGAACATGATTGAAGAACCTTCTTCCTCTCTTGAAGTCGCTGTTCCTGTATGATATTGTTTTCCACTGTAGAAGGTTCTCTTAAAAATGAGGTTGAGATCCCTAAAGAAATTGCTTCAATCAGCAACAGTGCTTAATGACTGTTAATGGGAAGTGAAGATAGGATAGTAAGTGTTACTTTGATTAATAAGAGAACTGCAGAGAATTTAAATTGTGCCACTGATGGATTATTTTCTTCAAGCTTGATAAGCGCTTCTCATTTGTTCTTAAATTTGGTCAATACTGTTAAAGACAGCAAAATGAAGTATAATTAATTCTATTACTGCTACTCAGACCCAGAGTTACTGGGAAACAGATTGCGATGCAGACAACAATGTTAGGTAACACTTCTGACAGGTTTATCATATGAGGACCTGTCAGCCCTCAAAAGTAAAGAACCTTTTCTCCTCCATGGTTAGAAACTGCCCAGCACCAGCTGCCTTTCTTAGCGTGTGTCAGTCTATTTGACTTGGCCTCAAAAATATTTGCAGGACAGAAAGCAGATGATTCTGAAGCACGTGGACAAAGCAAACAGCTCCAGTTTGTCCCTCACCTGATATATGGGGATATTGTTGTTGGATTTTGGGTGTATCACTACAGGTACTGAGTTTGCAGTAGTAGCACTTACAAAAGTAGCTGGGATTTTTTTGAGTTCAGTATTGCAGTATTAGGCCCTATGAAAATTTAAGCTATTAGAAGACTTTGGAGGGAAGGGTGAGATGAGTTTTTTCCACTCCAAGATAATACAACATTTTATTTGCAGACCATGTGTCTTGTGAAATTAACTCCTCTATACGCTATCAGGATCCAGTGACTGAGACATTATCCCAATACTATTTTCCCAAAAATACTTTTTGTTCCATAGTCATGTGTGTTTCTTACCAGTCTTGAAGTCCAGCATGTGTGTACACTATGGATTAATACGGCTTGTTTAATACATAACGATATTATAGCAGCACCTAAACACTACAATTAGGTCCTAGTTATGTTAGAGATTGGCAAACATTATAGTCTTCTCTCAGAAAAGCTCTCACACACATCCTGAAGGGAAGCTTTCCTTCTCTTGGAGCGGCGAGTCACCGAGCTCTGCAGAGGTCTTGCTCTAAGTCATGTGCATTTGCACATCTCTTAGCACGGTGGGATATGATGCTACTGAGGTTGGAAAATGTTGATCCCATATAGCTCTTTAATGAGAAGGTGGCATGGAATTTGTGCTGATGTTCATTTAAGTTATCATTATGCAGGATTCCTATTCACATGATACAAAAAGCAGGGAAAATATACTGAGAAAGGCAGTTTATTCAGAGACCTTTGTGTCACGTCTGAAATCAGATTTTAGCAAAAGGTGATCAGCAGCTCATCCATTCTGCCATTGCAGAAGAAATCCGGGCTATATGCAAAGGAATAGGGAAAATGTTCTGTGCTTTCATTAGCGGTAGCTGCAATTACCGCTTAATTTAACAGACTCTGCCTACTTCAAAGTCCATGCTTCTCCAATCCTGACTGCAGAAAGTCATTGTGTGAGTTATTTCAAATTAATTTGAAACCAGAGTGTGTTGGCTAATAGTATAGTTATAAAATCAGTGAAGATCTAATTCTGTTATTAAAAATGTAAAGCTTATGTATTATGAATAAAGAGTTCATTCTCTTCCAAGGATATTCCATAAACATAATTTCTAAAAGTATTGCAAACACAGAAAATGTACTTCAGGCATGAATTTGGGGGCAATGGTCTGTACTCTGGAGAGAAAAAATACATTAAAAGCCTAGGGTGGAAGGTCATGTTTAAAACTTAGAAGCAGAGAACAAAAACCAGTGACAATTCCTTTGCCTCTGAAAGCCCCTGTTTATAGCTCTGCTGACATTTCATGCAGCCAAGGGAGCAACTGGAACATCTTTCATTCACTTGACTTGTTTGCAAATGCTTGAGGGTGGCTCGTAGGGAATGTGGTGGCCTGACTGAATCATTCCTCCATTGATACTTTTTTTGCAGATAACCAGGCTAAACATTGACCTTAATTACCAGGCACCCTTTATTTCTACAGGGAAGAATGTCAAGGGTGTCATAATCCTGGCGAGTAAAGTGATGGCACCCAGCATATAAAAAATAGCTGTGTCAGAGTACTGATGGTCTTTGTTCTTAAGGCAGCTGCAGAGTGGTGTGTGTGTATCCAGTACACACAATGCATTACACAGGTTTTAAGGAGAACAGTTAGTTCCAACCAGAAGCCTTGTGCATCATTCCTCTTTTTACAGAGGACCATTTGTCTAGATGGGCCAGCAAGTTTTTGAAAGATAACAGCTGTCATCATATATTGCCTCTAATGCACCAAAGACAAAGAAACTTAAATTTTGTGTATAATCTGTTGAACTAACCAGTGATTTGAGGCCAAATAAACCTTTCTCCTTTCCAAATTTTTCTGTTATTCCATTTTAGTATCTGTCATCTTGATACAAACCCTCACACGTCTCTAAGTGTGTGTATTTGTTTGTTGCCACCGTTTTGTTATACAGCACAATGGAAATTATGCTGGATAACTTGTTTGCAAAATTGATTCATGGTGGAAGAAAGGTAAGTCTTCTATTCCCCTTTACAACAACTGTCCTCCAGAATTAAGGGAGGATATTTGAAGGATTGTGGTGCTGTAAATGTACTTTTCTGAAGGTACTTTAATAGTGTCTGGTTTGTCATAAGCTAAGCTAAGGATTTGATAATGAAAGAGAGCCTCACATGTAGAGAGAGCCCTGATTTAGAGAGGAGTACTGCTTGTTACAGTTATGTGGGTACTTGACTATCATATAAGTTTATTAAATCATATAAAATTTCAATTTACACCATAGTATTCTATAAAATATGGAGCACACAGAGCTAATAAGTATGCCATTTTCTTTCATATATGAATTGTTTTGTTGGTTGTGTTAAAGCTGCCATTTTCTGAAGCAAGATTATTTATGCTCGAATAGTAATATCCTGTCTCACAGTTAAATTTTGTGGAAGTTAATTACACATGGAAATAAAATGAATGTGGTATAAAAGCTGGTAAAACGCCAATATAGTGTTATATGTTGTTGGGATGGAGAGGATACCTATGTGTCTTTATATAGTACAGAGGTGTGTACTCATATTTGAGTCTCTGTTCACTGTGAACATAATTTTTTGGAAACAGAGTGACATTGTCCTGATTCAGTGTGTCTGGGCTTTGTTCTGTTGCAGGCAGGTGAAGTTACTTGTTTTTAGGCCTTGTTTTCCATCGTCCTTCTAATTTACATAATAGATTGTACTGGATTCCATAATGTTTGCAAAGTCAAGATGCAAAGTCAGTCAAAGTTCATCTTTCCCACTGGTATCAAATCTTAGTATTTGCACTTTTCTAAGTGTTCTCAGTTAAATGAGGTTGATGGTATCCCAGTTTATTTCCTGTTATTTCACCCTACCTATTCTTTAGGAGATCATAACTTATTTCTTCTTAGCATATCAGAAAACACTCAGAACATCCCTGAAGCTTGTACTACTGTAACTATATTGCAAATTTCTCAATGGGCTATTTTTTTTGGTGGAGTTGTACTTCTAGACTTTGCATCCTGAGGAAGAAAATATCTTTATTTCTTCTTTGCCAATATGAGTTTCAACTTTTCCTGTCTGCTCCTTCCTGGCTCCTATTGTCATTGTATTTTAGCATCATACGCAAGATTTGGCAGGAATATCCCATTAGTACAGTGAACGAGGTGAGTAGTACTGCCCTGCAAACGCATAGTCAAGAACTAGGAAAGGAGTAAAGCATCCTCTTTTGAGGAAAAATTAGTTTAAATAAACAGAGAGGGTGACAGTTCATGAAAGGCACGTTTGGAAATGCTGTTTTGAGGTTGGGGAAAGCTGGACTGGACTTAGATGGAGGAAGGGATTGTCAGCCGTCTTGGAGATGACGATTTTCTTTACTTGAATTGCTTTCGGCAGAGTTCTGGCATCTGTTGAGTTGGAGCTCTGGCCCCAGATGGGATGACAGAGAAGAAAAAGCCACAAAGAATCTATGGTCAAAATTTCAAGAGCAGTCGGGTGGTTTTGCTGTCACACTGTGTACGAATTCAGCAGGTGGGAGAAACTACAGAGCAGCAGAAGTTTCTCTCCCCCTCTCGCTGTCTCACGTGTGCAGCCTTCTCCTGCTGGTCCTTTCTTTTGCCTTGTTCTGGTAGCACCATCACTTATTTGTAGGGAAACTGGGACTTTGGTTCAGTGCTCCTCAAGATTTTACAGCCTCCTAAGTCCTGCAGACATCCAGAGTACAAATTGTCATCGTGAGCAGCAGGAAGCTAACTGAAGAGGGAACAGAAATCCCTGCCGTTTGGATGTTGCACAGTCACTCTTGGCTGGAGAGATCATTTTCTTGCTGCTTTATTGCCAGTCCTGCCCTTAGCTGTGTGTCATCTTCCCAGGCACACTGTAAGACACTCAAACCTTGTAACGCTTTTAAACTAATGAGGGTGAGGTGGAATAGCTTGGGTTACATCATGCAGTTTCCAAAGGGCTTTAGCCTGTTGTTTATGGCTTGTGCTTCATAAAGAATATCTCTTTTTGTGTAGCCTGACCACCATTTTGGAGCAGGCTTGAGAATGTTATCACAATTGGCTTGCTAGGTGAAAGGCTTTTCTATTTAGCTTTTAATAGAGCAAAAGTGACTCTAAATTTGTTAATATTCTTTAGGTTGTATAGGACAAATTAGAGATAAGTGAATAAGTAATGAAATTTGTAATGAGAATTTCTCAAGTATGAAATGTTGGCGCAAATTAATTGCGGGATTTTACAGCTATTATAGTTTATATCATAAATGCAAAAATGACTAGGGCTTTTTAATTACAGCAGGAACACACTAAATTTTTATGGAGTGCCATTTTGTTAAAGAGGTACTTTAAGCATTAAGAGCAAATGCCATCCGTAACAGTGAGCCCAGATATCTGTGCCACATCAAATAAATATGCTATTGGTATGAAATTGTTCCTCAGATACTGTAACTGACACAAAGACTAATGAGAAGTCTCTTTGCACACCTTCAGTTTACTGTGCCTTTTTCTGCTGGTCATTCCTTTTCTTAATTACTGTGTGTTTGCAAAGGGTCAGAGCAAATCCCTTGGAAAAATATACAGGGCTTTTTAAGTTACCCTTCAAAGCAGCACTGTGAATAGTAAAATGTTGGTGTCTCAGTAGAAGTTAATATTATGGTGGAGGGGAGGAGGGAGGATGGCTGGATGCTAATTCTTATTAAATATTTGATGTGCAGAGAAATCTAATACAGTGGAAACTCAAAGAAATCTCATTACTTGGTGGAATACATTGCATACTAAGATAGAGATGACTCAGACTCAAAAACTAGCAGGCAGATTTAGTAAGGAAGCACATCTGAAGCAATGTCCTGCTGTTCTTTTCCATTTAAATAAGAAATATACATATTGTCTGCTACCTTGCTTATCTAGACCATTCTCAGAGCCAAGAATATGTTTTTAAAATGTCATTGCATGCTATATTCCTCCCTGGTGATGTTTTAAGCTTTCCCCCTCCTCGCACTGCTGCTCTCACAGCTGGCTGGCTGGACAGGAGTAGGTGCCACAGACACTCCTCCGCTTGCACGTAGCTCCAAGGGTCCCCCTGAGCCTCTCCTTCCCCAGCCAATAAATACGTTCCACTCTGAGGCTGATGGTTTTGCTTAAGCACATGAGACTGCAAACTCACATCCTTTTTCAGTGCCTCTTCAAACACACACCGTGTCACAGACTGCTTCCCCAGTTAAGGTCTCTAATCCATCACTCACAATTCCTTAAGGGGATTAATTAATTTTAAAAATGGTTGTGTTTCTAGGTATGCTAAATGTCCTCCCTCAAGGACAAATGCTCATCTCTTCATTTGCACATCTCTCTTGATTTGTCTTGTTGCAGTGGCCGGTATTATGCCTTGTATTATCCGATCCCAAACCCGTGCTTGGGAGGAATTGTAAATGAACTGATCATCAGAGAGCTCCCTCATAATTAGCTGGTATCCTTTTCCTGAAGGTGAGGCTCACTGGAGTGGATGTGGCATGCAAATATGCTGCTGTCGCATTGAGGGGTGGGTAGGAAAGTTTGAGAAAACATGCTCTGACAGGGCACTGAGCTGGCACTTAGGAGTGCTGGATTTCACCTTAAACTCTGGCTCTGGTTGGACTAATGTGCCCTTTTTGACCTCACAACTTGTTTCATTATCTGCAGGTTTTTGATGTGACTTGCTTTGTCAATTGCATCCCAAAACTGTGATAGAAACACTGAGATAATGACTGGCTGTCAGTGTGCTTCTGTCCCTGAGACATATTCAGAAGGAAGTTCTCTCCCGTGTCTGGATGACCGCACTGCTCCCTCGGTGGTTGCAGGCTGGCAGCTCCTAGCTGCAGGTGGAAAACATTTCCTTTGCCAGATCAAGGCTTTGACCTGAGTTTTTAGTCATCCTTCTGTCTTCTAGACTGAGAAATCTATCACCAAGAAAGTACAAACAAGTCTCACTTTTGCATTTTAACGCTTCAGCACTCCCAGCGGGATGGGAAGCTGAGATAAATTTATGCCAGTTTAACTTGGTGAAAATAGGACAAGAAAACCTACCCTGGGAAAATGAGGTGAACATCTATGTCCTAATCCTCACAGAGTTACAGGAATCTCTGTATGGTCACTTTTGACAGAGAGGAGTATTCCTATGCCTGTAGGACTGCTAGCACATCCAATCACCCAGATGTTCATCAGTCTACTGGTGCTCTGGCCTGACCAGTTGCACTGGGACTGCACAGCCAGTATTTGTTCCGGCTGATCCTTGTCCTACCCACCATTTCTGTGAATTGTGCAGGAGCTATAGTCTCTGTTAACTCCACCATCCTACTTCCACAATGTGGATTGGATAAATGCTGCCCATTCCATTTCTTCAACTTTATCAATCTCATTCCTTCATTCTTCTTTCAAGGCCTGGTGACAAACTCCCAAACTTGCTTGTTTTGTGCTTGGGAAAACAAGTCAAGGTTATTTAATTCTCACACCTAAAGTTATTTGTCTGGAAGGTTTTTTTCATCAATATGTCATTGTTTCCCTAACTGAATTTCCCGCAACCATTCCTCACCTTCTCTCTTTGTTCCTGGTTCCTTAATTGCAGAAAAAAAAAAAAAAGGAAAAAGAAAAGAAAAAGAAAACAAAATCACATCAAGAAGTATTAATTATCTCCCAGTAGGGTGTAAAGAAGGGCTGGGGTGTAAAGAATGGCTGAAATTGAAGGAGGGATGACCAGTGCCTCTGACTGAACGTGGTCTGGGCTGGCTGTACTGGGCAGCCAGGCAGGTTGTACCTGCTTCAAATAAGTCCTATGAAACATCTCTCCTCTGCTCTTTTCTGTAGTGTGAGACATGTGATATGACAATATAGTAAGATCTTGCAACAATAGGGCTAGGATTAATCTAGCTGAGTAAGAGAAAGAAGCTATGCAATAGGAGAACAACTAAACAAAAGTCACACCAAGATTACATTTGTGTATGCACTTACCACTGCTGGAAAAATGTACCTCATCATCCTGAAGGATCTTGCTCCTCTCCATATGGGTACAAGAAAAAAATTCATGTTCTTGCAAATTACATTAAAATAGGAAGAAGAGATGTTTGCTGAAATGCTCTTATTGTAAATGAAGGCCTTTATGTTTACACAAAAACCACTCTTGGAAAAAAGTAATTTTGCTAATGAGATATTCCCATATCTCGTGGGGAGCTTTTCATTGCTTAGGCACTGTTTCAGATCCAGCACAGAGCTACAATAAAAAGCAATAGCAACTGTCTCAAAGGAGTTAATGGCTGAGCTAGCTCTCCAGCAGCAGAGTCTGTGCAGCACACCCACCACATAAGGTGACAGGGATGCACAGTGTCAAAATGACCAGTGGTCCTGCATGAGCAGCTCAAGTCACGTGAAGTGAGACCTCAGTGCTCACCCACAGAAATTAGGTGCTATTACTGAAAGCGCAGGATGTTGTGCACGTATCTCTGCTTTCATATCTGAAGTAGCTACCAGACTTGCTGCTAATGAGGGAGCTGACACGTCCCAGAGGCCTCTAATTGCCAGTAGATTTTCCTCAGGAGTTGTAGGATCACCCAGCTAGTTACAACAGACTAGATGGCCTACTATGTACCAGAGCCATCAGAGCTACAGTGGATGGGTCTGCTGACTTGCAGATGTGTTGTGATGAAGGTGAGAGGTTTTAAGTACAGCAGTCCTAATCTCAGACTGTCTTAGTTTCCTTGCTTTGGCTACCTTTGCTGACACAAAGCCTTGAAACTTTAACCAGAGGTGTTTGATGAGACTGATCCCTTTCCCTGGCCAACCTTGGCTGGCCACATCAGACTAAGGACTAAGTAGGTTAGGGCATTCAGCACTTGGGCTCCAGGACAGGCTTCCAGTATATTGAGAAGAGAAACATTTGTTCTACTGCTGCCTTGCTGAGCTGTTCTGTGGAGAACCCTCTCAACACAGCTGCTGGTGTCTTTCATAGGTACCAATTAAATTTTTATATGATGTTTTATAACCATAAATATACTCTACAGACTTGCACATAATTCCTCTGCTACTTTAACTGCTTTTCAAAGCCCTTTTCAGCAGGCTTATCTTTGTTTTGCTTGTGCTGATTAAAAGGCAAGATATATTTTTAATAGGGTAAGTAGTACCAGAGAGCACACTTCACATAAAAGAAAGAGAAATGCAGTCAAACCTTTGTTATCCAAGTTGAGTCAAAGGCATTGAATTAATTCAGCTAACCGAGGTTTCAAATAATTAATGGGATTTTCAGGCTACTGAATACATCAGGGACTCTGAGTTTGTTTTGGGCAAACAAGATTTTTTAATGATCAAACCTCCCATTGCAGGTAAGAAAACAGCATGTGAGAAGATCCTCTGCAAAAACATTAGAAGGCTAAAAATCAGAATTTGAAATTAAAGACTTCTCTAAAAGTGTTTCTGAGACTCAATGGGCCAAAAATAGCATGGAAGCAGTCAAAAAAGAGCAGTGCCATCCATCTGGGTAGACCTTATCCTGAATCTACCAGCATGACTGCATAGTTCCACAGAGATGCTGGTTTCTTGTAAAGACTGTTCCACTTTTTTCTTTCCCTTTTTTTTTTTTTCCCTGTGCAGCTTATTCTTCTCCCTGGACTGTTTTTTCCCCACAAATAACCCTTAATTGTTTGTTTTCCCTGCAAACAGTGAAGAGAGCCATATTGCACCATAAAAGTAATGTCATGTGGATTCCCATCTCATCAACTCTCCATGACTTCTGAGTCATGCCTGGGTAGTTTTCAAGTGCAGCTACAGAATTAGAAGACATTTCACAGAAGTCCTGATGATTTATTGGAAAGAGGGTGCATTTTTCCATGGAATATAGGCACTCTATGGTTAGGGGGTTTTGAGGTGATCTCCATTCATTGCTAGAGGTCGGAGGAGATCTGGAGCTGATCATGATTACCAAGGAGGACAAAGACTTGATGCCTTGTTTTAGGAAGGGTATAGGATCACCTTTTACCAGTCCATCAGTGGAGGGTGGTCACAACAAATTACTGAGAGACCGCAGTGGCCTGGAAAAGCAAAGATGGTTGTGACAGTAGGAGCAGCTGATGTGTGAGTTCAGAGATGAACTGTATCAGCGTAAGGAAATCATTGGTTCCAAAATGATAAAGTGGTCTTTAATTGTCCACATCTCAGTGCCTAGGGGAGTACTGCCAGGGAAACTAGAACAGACGGAAATGCTGCTGACATTATAATAATGTGCTGCATGTGAAACCGCTGCAGAAATAGTTAAGTGATGCCTTTGCCAAGGCCACAGAGTGAAATGTTACTACACCATGGGGTGGATTAAAATATGCATTTTCTCCTAATTGAGCACAGCAGACTCAGCTGGAGGTCCTGTCAGGAGAAGAGGAATAATTTGTCACAGCAAGAAATGTATAACTTGACAGAGCATCTATTAGACAGTACAGTAAAAAATAAAGTAGGACTTGTGCAGCTTTTCTTTATGCTCCAAACTCTTTGGCATAGGCACCCACATGCTGTACGTACAATTCAGATTTGCTGGCAATGGACCAACCTGGTTGTACCAGGCTTGCCACCCTCATGGCTATCACATCATGATGACAAGAAGGTTAAAATCTTTCTGGTTAGATCGGGTGATGCTCAGAAGCCCAAATTTTAGTTCTGGTCACTTCATTGCAGCACTTCACAGAATCCCACGCCAGATCTAAGGGTCATCTCCCAGGACTGTATGCCACAGAAGCAACCTGTCACATCCATCCATGAGGCTGTGTGGCAGCTAAAACCGAGTAACTTCTATTCAGGCACGTGCTCTTTATCTCCCTGAAAGGAAGAGCTCTGACTGACAGGGTAATTCATCATTTACCTGATGCACGAAGAAGTTGCCTGAAGGAGCAGAGCCACACACATTATTTTCACACTGGGGGAAGCGTATGCCCTGTGTGACATCCAGTGTTTTTAAAAGTTTCTGTAACCCCAAAAAAGAAGTTCTGTGTTCTCTAGGGAGATGTTATTAGGAATATTTGTCACATGCCATAGCATGTTGTAGTGACACAATGGGCAGCCATTTCCAGCACAGGTGTAGCAGTGGTAGGAGGAACAAATGGACTGGGAAAATCCCAGTGACACTGGGAGATAGCAGTGAAGAGATCAAAGGACTGGTAAAGGATTGCAAAGGATCGCCATGCCTTGCATGAATAGTGCAGATCACTGCTGCCCACATAATTTGCTTTTCAGTGGGATTACAGGGCTGCTCTCAGCTCTGGGATACTGCCTGAGTAATTCCTACCCACCATGTTAGGTGGGCCTGGTGCTCTTTAGTGCCCTCACGAACCCCAGCCCCTCAGGGAGTTTAGCATGGAAAATTGACTCTGGCTTTACAGGTCATCCCAGATCCTTCCCAGACAGACCAGGTATGCCATGGTGACAGAAGCTGTTCTTAGAAGGCATTTGCCCTGGCTGCAGCCAGGCATATGATTTTGATTCTTGCACTTGGCCATGGATTCCATAGTCCCAGGAGGAAGCCTGAATGCACCCTGCCTTCCACAGTGGTAGAGGTAGCTGCTGTTACACATTGTTATGCTTTGTGTAAAAAGTAGTTGATGCCCAGAACTGTGCTTTTAAAAAATTTCTGTACTTACTACACTCGTATTCAGAAATCTGAGTCAAAGCTCAGTGCCTCCTTGCTTTAGTCACTGTACAAACACAATATAAACACCATCCCTGCCCCAAAACACTGCAGGGGCTAATGGTCACTCTCAGTGTGCGTGATTCCTCCTGTCTGCACTCACAGCACAGTACTGGGATTGTGTTGTGGGAAATTTGTGCTGTCTCTTCCTGTTTGCATGATATTTGTTCTGCAAAGGCCAGCTTCAAGTTCTTACTTTTCCTAAGCATCATAGAATTGTTTGGGTTGGAAGGGACATTAAAGATCATCTCGTTTCAACCTCCCTGCTGTGGGAAGGGATACCTCCCACTAAGACCATGTTGCTTAAAGCCCCATCCAACCTGGCCTTGAACATTTCCAGGAATGAGACACCCACAGATTCTCTGGGCAACCTATTCCAGTGCCTTACCACCCTCACAGTAAAGAATTTCTGTCTAATATCTAATCTAAACCTACCCTCTTTCAGCTTAAAGCCATTACGCTTTGTCCTATCACTAAATGCCTTTACTGAGATAATCAATATATACATTTCTTCACATTTCTTTACTTGTGTTTTGCTACTCACCCATTTCTGCCAAGTCTACTCTCTCCAAGGCCATCTAAGAGCCACTATAGAATATATATAAAAGCTTATGCAGTTCCTGTAGTCAAGATTAGTTTGGTATGGTCAGATGGTTTATGGTGCTGTTGACACATCTGGATAAGTAAATGCCCAGACTGGAGATGTGGAACTAAGCACTTCCTCACATGCAATGCCATGCAAAGTAGAACAGATGTGCTTAACTCATTTGCAGTGACATGGGACAGGGTAGGCTCACAGACTGCTCAGATATTTCCAGCATAAGCAAGCTCCAGTCTGTCTTGGAAGTGGATAAGCTGCTTTTTGCTGAGCAGATCTTGGTAAAAATTGAGTTATACTGGGACTGCTGGAATAGAAGGCCAGTGAAAAACACCCCAGCAGCAATATTTGTATTTGTTTGTCCATGCATTAATTTATTTTGATGCATACTTACTGTGTGTTTCTTTTGCAGGATCTCCCACAGAGAGTCTTACCCATCTGTAGTTCTGTCTTGCAATTTTTGATGTTAAATAAGTTCTTCTTTGCTGATCTTTCTTTGCAGCTCTTTCTTTTGGTGTCTTTTCTCGTCCCTTTTTGTGAGGGAGTATTTTTCCTAGTCCACAATGATTTTTCCACCTTGCTGTGTGTAGCGAGGGTGGGATGGGAGTGCAAATTCATTGGAATTTTTTGTACCCTTGAGGTCAAATCCTTGCTGCATTCAGATTCTAGAGGTCATAAGATTTTACTTTCTGTCTTGATGGATATTTTATGTTCAAAATCATAGCTCATGGATCTAGGCCTGTTTTTGTCCTTCTGCTTATTTAAGATTGAATCAACTCATGGTCATTTAGACCAAACTTCTATGCTACAAGTAGCTAGCTTGAAGTGTTTAGGTACTTATCAGAACTGTATCTAATGTGGCGTTGCTCTAGAGCCTGGGACTACTTGCTGTAGAAATGTTTGCCTTTTGTGCAAGGATAGTTTGTCCTTCTGTATTTGGAAGCATTGCTTACTGCATGGTGAATTTGAAATTCTTCTAATGATCTGTTTCCTTAGTTTCTGGGAGTAAGATGCTGATCTCCAGCCATAACAAAATCCAGCCATCAATGTGAGTGGCAGACACTATTTTAATTCCCATGGATTGTCTTTTTTAGGCTTGCCAAAAGTGATTTTTGACTTAGCCTATTTCTGAGTTTTACTGAAGCAATCAATTCTTATTTCTTTTCAGTCTACTTCATCAGTTAATAGGCATTGCTACCTCAGTGCCTTTTACCTTTCCTTCTTTTTTTAAGTAATGCATATCTTTCAATGCCTGTGTTTGAGGCAAGATTACTATTCCAATGTGTTTCTATTGTTCCTGTAATACCCTTTTCTTTTGTTCTGCACCAGAGATTCTCATTCCTATATATATCTGGTCTTAATGCACAGCATTTTCTTGATTTTTTCTGTTTTAATCCAGTTTTAAATAGCAAATTTCATTAAATGTATCACACAAACATTTATTCCTCTCTTCAATATTATTCCCGTATTCTCTTGCTGCCTATTCCTCTCCCCTTCCGTGTCTTATTACCCATTGCAATAATCTCATTTATCTGATTTTCCTTTTTTGCCTTGCATTAGAATCAGGCATGGAGCCTGAATATCCCAACCCTCTCAGCTTTGTTTCGTGTTTAAAGCTTTCATCAGTCATGCAATTGCAATCCTAAGAGTTATCCACGGGGAGTTCATCCCTGAGATTAGTCCTCACCCTGTGAACCCCTCTTTGGGGGCTCACACATCACAGAACCTTGTTCATAGCACTGGCCTATGAGCTTATCCTACCTCCTGAGTCCTGCCTTTGCTCTTTGCCTACTGAAGGACTCCTGTAACGTCATTCATTTCTGCATTTTCACCTGGGAGCCATCCCTGATCACCTCTAATGTGACCATGGCAATGCCATTCGGCCCACCATGAAGGACAGCTGGTCAGTTGTCCTTCCTTCTAATCAAGATCTTGTCCAACCCTACTGCACACCCTTGTCCCTGCTGCCAGTACCCATTCTCTTGTCTAAGTCTGATTTTGACCACGGTCTTACAAATTGCTCTTAATACAAATTGTGGATCACAAGGACCTTTCTCTTCTTAATGTGAGCAAAAATGCCTACAATGTCCTCCAGCTTCTCCTTTTTTTCATACAGCATCCTATGGATCACCTGTGTTCTTTATTTGACAGCTGCCTCTTTCTCCAGGCTGCTGGGGCTGCTCTCATAATTTTTCTATTCATACTCCTCACTTTTTCCAGTGGAGGAAACCTGTGTCTCTTTGCTTCTCTATTAACTGATCTCTTCTTCCTCATTTTTTTCTTCACACCTTCCACATGCACCATCATCTAATGATCTGCCTTTTGAGTATCTTGCTCAGAACTTGTGTGGTGTCTGACATCTCTTGTTTTCATCACTTGTTTAAACACCCACTTGAGAGCCACCCACATCTCAATATCCCAATACTTACCTGCCAGAGTTCTGGAAAATCGATTTGCGGTCTCTTTCTCCTAACACAGACCAAAATTGCATCCCCTCTCCAGCAAGTAGGAGACATTTACAGAACTGCAGATATGAAGCCAAGGGCAAAACTGGGCTACTCAGCTGAGAGTGCGCTTCAGAGATGTGTTGGTGGGTGGGTTGGGGGGGAGTTTCGTACACTTTCCCTTTGATGTGTTAATTGTTTCAGTCCTAGCAGGAATAAAAAGTAGTAAAAGTTTATTTTAGACACTAAATCAAACAAATGTGTTATATGCACAGTTCAGGAATTAAAAAATCTGGTAATACATCTTGAAAATGTTTTAAAAAATATTCCGCTTAGTGCCATCTCAGGGTATGAATTATTTAATGGCTTTGGGTTCCCTTCTGTTATTAAGCACATTTGCTTCATTCTAAGAAGCCTGGTTTTGATTCCTCTGATCCTATTATCTGTTGCCAGCATCACTACAGTGCATAGTAGAGGAGGTCTCATGTCCAAAACTTGAGGTCATTACTTTGGGTAGGAGTAGCAGTGAATCCTGCTCCCATTTGTATATTTCTACAAAAGGGAAACTAAACACAGAAGAAATACTGACAGCAGACATGCATGCAAGAGGACAGGTCTACAAAAATAACCCCCAAAACCAAACCAAACATTACCACTTTAAGTGACGGTGTCAAAATATTGACTACGTGGTAAATATTATGTGCATCTTAAGAAGAACCAGCAAAATGTTGTGCAACTTTTCCCTTTCCCTTTGTTTTTTCTTTCCATCATTTTTACTTTCCTCCCTCTTCTTCCCTTCTCCCTCTTACTCCCCACTTGAAACAATAAGCAGTTTGGTTGTTTGAGACTTGTTTTCTCTTATCATTCTAGTTGTGCATGAGTGTATTTTTAAATGGGTAGTTCTCACTATATGCCATGCTTGAATTACATGAAGAAATTGTCCTACTTAAAAGAGCACAAAAGGATTTTTCAAGGGAAGTATTCAAAGAGGGATATGTCAAATTAAATAAAGACCATTGTTAAACGTTTTTTTCCTCTGGTATAGTTTCAGTTCTGAGGAGAATCTAAATTTAGACTCTGAGCAGTAGGTATGGTTTCATGTGGCATATTGTATAGAGTCCTACATTTGAAAGAAAGATTTGCATTGAGGAACTGGCCTACAGAGCTTTTAGAAAAATGCTGAGTGCTTTGTTTCTATCCTACAAGAATATGTTTTCTGTTGTTCTGTTTTGTCATAGTGCTGACCCTTAATGGATGGGAAAGGATACATCAAATGACACCTCTAAGTCAAGCTGCTTTTCCTGGTGCAGTCTGGTAGTGATCCCAAGCCAGGTGAAGTTCATATGCACTGGAAATCTATTTTTGCACAAGCAAGGACTAGGGTGGCCTGGTCTTTAGATACCTGCAATAATCACACGGAAAATTCCCACCCTATGTCTCTCGGTGTCTGAGTCCAGTGATGGTCCAAGACTGAGAACTCTGGAGGTTGCTGCCATTGACGAGAGCAATCCATGGGATCTGTAATATTTTAGCCAAGCTGTCTACTTACACAGAAACCAGCATCTCTTGCTCAAAAGGCAAATCAAAACACAGGAGAGGGCATCTAAGTGCTGGGCCCTGCACCTGAGTCACAACTACCCTATGCATTTAGGGCTGGGGGCAGAGTGGCTGCGAAGGGGCCTGATGGAAGAGGGCCTGGGGGTGCTGGTTGACAGCAGCTGAACACGTGCCTAGGTGCCAAGAAGGCCAATGACATCCTGGCTTGTATCAGAAATAGTGCGGCCAGCAGGACTGTGGAGTCAAGGGCAGAGACAAAGTGCCTCGAATCCTTGTCTCCAGGGCTGCTGTGCTTCATTTGTGTGGGCTGCCTGGGCAGTGAGGGGGCTGCGTGGTCAGAAGGGACCCATGAAGCTGTGTGGGAGGATGGATTCTCTTTCTGAGCTGTTCTTAGGGACAATCTACATATCATTAAAACTCCTGTGCCATCTGAATGCATAGCGGTACTTTATCAACTAAAACTTCTTTATTTAATCAGTTGATTTAATTATGAGCTAGTTAATTGAAAAATTCATGGTACAAGTTCTGAAGGTCAAAATACTCAGAAGTTCAAAGAAGACTGGAGCATTTGTTTCACTCGAGCTATGACATGCAGTGCTGAGTTACAGAAATCTGCTCTGATTCAAACTGGCAAACTGATCTTGGGACTAAACAACTGAATTACAAAACAAGAAGACAATTCACTTGCATTCATGAGGTGTGAATGTATCTACTGCCAGCTGTGGTTAGTCTGTGATTGATTTATCTGTGTGCTGTGGTTTCCAAAAGATCCAAGTAGTAACTACTCTTGCAGAAATGCCTGTAGCACTGTCCTGTCAACCCCTTTTAGCCCTCTCAGGGACATGCCCGAGTCTGAGCAAAGTGCTGGATTGCTTGATTGGCAGACTGTTGTTCTCCCTGGATGGGAGAGACATGCTGAGGGCAACAAGAACTCAAGATTCCCACCTCTGGGTCACTGTATTTCACTGCTGCAGGAAGGCTTTTTAAGAAGTTGCAGAGGCCAAGTGAAATATCTGGTTAATAATTTGGAAATAATCTGGATTTATGAACCACTAGGTATTGCAAACACTGGTTCCCCATCCCAACAAGCACAACAGAGACAGGGACCACTAAGAACTTGCTTGAGATCCCTGTTTTAGACTGAAAGTCATGTATATATCTGCTGGATATTTACATGCTTATAAAATACTAACCAGCAAAAACTGTAGTCAAAAGTCAGTGAGTTTTGGGCAGCTAAGGACATCTGAAAACCCCAAAGCTTCAGTACAAGTCTTCTGTTTGCAACTGTTTGTCCGAAATGTACAATCAGAGCAGGTCAAGAGCAGCATCCTTGTGTGCTCACCTCTTCAGGCTTTGTGTTTTCACCCCTTTGTTGCCGAATTTTGCCATTCTTATCTAGCTCTCCAGAGCACCAGCCTGGGTTCATCTGGAAAAAAGTAGGATGGTAAAGAAAATAAGCAAAGGACAAAGCATATGAAAAACAATAAAGAAAAAAAAGCTTTCATACATATATAGATAGGCGAATACTTATTTTTGAGGGATGCTGCCTGTAAGAAGAGTGAAATGAATAAATAATAACTGTATAGTCATTTAATACTGTTAAAGACTGTCTAGAAGACTGTCTTTCTGCGCCTGCACTTCAGAGACTTTCCCTTTATTGTTGTTTACTGGAAGACTCAATTTTTCTCTTGTTGACCTGCACTTACAGCACACAAATCCCCCAGACAGTGAGCAGGAATGAGCCACTGCTAGGCTCTCACTGCTGAGAGATGTGCTCTTAGGAGTGTGTAGCTATACCGCAGAACAGCTCGGAGAGGTTTTCTTCTCCTTGGGTTTCCAGTTAGGAGCTGTCATGATGCTTGCACAAATCCAGCAAGACTTGGTAGGAACAGTACTTTTTCCATGTAAAACTTGCACCAAGGTCCAACTATCACTTTTGGGGATACTGTTGCCCTTACGTATCCAAACTCTTTGCAGAACTCTCTTTGCATTTCAAACTCATCCCTTAGGAGTTGTAAACATGAATCAGGATGTTTTTAACATTCCTTTTGGGGATTTATTGACATTCCTCACTCATTTTTTTTCATCAAGGCAAATGGCCCTGGGGCACAGCTGTGCCAAGCAATGAACACAGTCCTGTCAGTGGTGTCCCAGCACCCAACCTGGTACAACCCCAGGCAAAGCAGAGACACCTTTAGATAAGGCGTGCTCCTGAAGTGCTGGCCCTGTGACACAGGAGATACAGATTCCAAGCATGGTTCCTAATGTGGACATTGTAGAATCTTGTGACAAATACATGAACGTTTCTTTTCTCCCTAATCCACGTAGAACCTCCTCTCAGCATCAAAGGATGTTGTATTGGGCAGGCACTGTCTGCAGTTTTAAAAGATAGTTCTTGCCCATCATCCAACACTAAAAATGGGAACCTCTGGCCTCTGCTGTGTCATTTTTGAGAACTGGCCTAATGAGGCAGCAGAAAGAGAAGAACAAAATAGCAGTAATACAGTGAAATGACTTTCACATTTTGCTCAGGTTTCCTGTCTCTCATTATAAGCTTTTATGAGAAGTGTAAAACGTGAAAATTCAGAAGGCATTATTCGAAACAATAGTGAGTCTAGGTAATAAGGTACTGTATGCCCAAAAGCAAGGAAAATAATTGTTTTTCAATCTAATGTTGTATTTATCACTCCTGGGATGAAAATGCAGGTAATACATATTTCAAGTGTAAGTTCAAAATATTAATGTGCAACCAAGCAAAGGTGATTTCTCACTCTCCATCTGTTTCTAGTGAGGTTACATTGTTGTTTTTCTGCATTGTGTGGTTGCATTATCTTAATAAATGATTAGTTGTGAGATATTATTTCCCTTTAAAATATATGACAGCAAAACAAGTTTTTAATAAAGTGCTTTGAAAAAGCAACAGACTGAAAAAAAACCCTGGACAATAGTTCAAATTGGTAATGAACTGAATATGCCTCTAATTATATTGAATTTACAAGTAATAGGACGAAGCAACATTAGAAATTACTTCTGACTGAAATTCAGTGCCTTAAGGCTGAGAATGTTTCTCTCAAACTTCCAGAGACTGAATAAAATTGCTGTATCGGTATTTGTTTCAAATATCTGTCACTTCAAATCTCAAAATGAAGGACGGTGATCTAAACCTTCCTGAAAACAGATACTCCAATAAATATGTCACAAAATCTAAGTGTTTTCTCAAGGCAAGATTTATTTTTGGACTTCAGTTTACCCAGTACATGCAACATTTGGTGTAAGTTGGTCTGGCTGTATGTGCAGGCTCAGTGCACATTTAAACCCACATTTTTAAACTTGGATTCAGCTGTGTCAATCTAGATGAGGCTCATCATAGGACTAAATCTCTGTGCCCCATGTCAGCAATTTAGGACTCAATCTTAATCTTGGTATGAAGTCATTTTGTATCAAATGTATAAATAATTAATGTGCTGTGTATGGAAGTGCTATCAGATTAATTCCTTTAATAACAAAAATCCATAGATAAATAGAGGTTGGTCAGCAAAGTGACCTTTTATCTTTTTTTTTTCAGTGACCTTGAATTAAATCCAGCATTGGCCAGAATGACCATTAATCATTTTGATCAGATTGCTGAGAGAATTACCAAGTGAAGTCAGTTGAGTCATCTCAGTTTACTTTCTACAGGGAAGAGGCACTGGGTTTGTATCACACAAACAACACAATAGGCCCATGATTGGTTTCTGCAGGTCAAGGCTGATAGATATTTGTGGAACAGCTTGGACCTTGTCTATCTGCAGTGCTCTTGAACCTACTGTGGATAAATAAAGGATTTCTCCTCCCAGCATGGGTAACCTCAGGTTTTGTGCCATAAATAGATTTTCAAATGTCTTACAGCTAAAAGTATGGGGAAAGGATTTGTTTGCAGGTCGAGCAGAGTAAACAAGACTGTCTCACAGTTTCCTCTGGAGTTTAAATATGTTTATATACTGCAGAGAAGAAAAATACAGGTTTCATGCCTACCTCTATGGCTGCTGCTACTCAGCTGTTATTAGCACTGTGTGAATGAAAACACAACTGGAGAGAAAATATTAAAAGACATTTAAAAACTTGCCAGACCAGCTATTAGGTTAACTAACATTTGCTATAACCTCAGCTTCATGGATCAGCTTTCCTGATGAGATCACAGCACGTTAATGCAGGAGAGAGGCAGAACCAGAATCCGAGTCAGAAATGGAGAAGTCCATCATAACAAGGAACAGTAGAGAGCTCCTGACATCATGAAACTATGTTCATCAGATATATTTCACCTTTTCCATGCTGAAGACAATATTTTGGCAGTGCTAGAGAGAATGAAAAGGATGATATGCACAATTCATCAAAGTCAGTATCTTGATTTTTGTGTGGCATGAATGATAAAAAATTAAAAGTGTTTCCAGGATCTCTCTTTTTGTGACTACACCTTACTGGTTCAAGCTAGAATGTACCACTCCCACGAAGCCCAAGATCTCTTGTCTGAGAAAACTGTTGAATCAATAGAATGGAAAAATGCTAGGAGGAATAGGAAAACTGCTGCCCAGGAATCACATATCTGTGGTAATACTTCTCACAAAACATAGGCAGTTCTCTTCTCACTTCCAAAGTGCTTCCAAACTCTCTAAGAAAAGTATTACAGCATCTGTTTCATAGGCTTCATCTACAACAGAAATAAACTGTCACCTTCCTGCTGACATCTCTCCCACCTTCAAGGCTGCATCCCCCTTTCCCAGCATTTCCAGGTAACAAATATTTGGGCTTGTGCAGCGATGTGGTGATGTATCAGTCCTGCGAGAACAACATGTATGGGGACTGGTTGGTATGATTTATCTTTAACTTAGCAGGTTTCACCTATCTGAGCTGTCATCTCGTTTCACCACCAACACATCTGCATGTTGAGCATTTGCGTAGCACTGGTCGCCCACAACTTTAACATGAACAAAAAGTGGAGTGCTATTGCCAAGAAGGACGTGATGGTGGAGTGTGCTGCCTTGTCTAGGAAAGGACCCTAAGGAAACTTTATGAGAATAGAATAGAATAAAGAATAGAATAGAATAGAACAGAATCTCTCAAAAATGTTTTCTAACAATGGTCATAGCTCTTTTTTACAAGAAGTGTTTACACTAATAGCAGTGTGGTTTTTTTCCCATTACATAAGTACCTTACCTTCCCACAGGCCTATGAGTTTTCTTACCCATTTCAAAACGGAAGCTTTTAAAAGCATTTCTGCCTTATCTTCTGATGTTCATCCCATCTTAAATAGATTTCATCTCATCATGTCTTGTAAGAACAAGTTTTTCTTGTCCCCTTTCTTTGCCATTCCGACTGTCTCCTCAGCAACAGTGATAACTCACATCATACACCTGCTACAAACATCACCCAAACATACAAAGAGTGTTGTGAGGAAAAAAGTTTTGAATTCTGGCTGTTACCAAATTATTTAAAAGCCATCCCAAATAGCCACGCACTACCCTCTGTGTGACCACAGGACAACCTGTGGTAGAGCTTTTTCCCATCTCTGCCAGACTGGGTACAACGGAGACCCAAAATTCTGCAGTTCTGTCAGTGAAGGCACTTCCTTCTCTTTTCTGAAGTCAAAGTGAAATGGAAGTGGCACACACGATTCAGAAAAAAGACCTGTCAGAGGGGGAGGAATGGCGTGGGGTCACAAGATTGACAAAAGCAGGGAAAAGCGGGACAAGTCACCCTATAGCCCCACTCTGGGAAAGAAGATGCTCTCTCTGCTCAACGGATAGCAATGGGTGAGAGTTGAAAGATGCGATGCTGGGGATGGGCATCAGGGCTCCAGGCTCCTGCTCTTATGAGGGTCACTGGACCAAGGACTCGAACTCCCTAAAAGAGTGTTCAGGGACCCTGAGGGATTTGAAGTCCTGGAAACTCCATGAATGTGGGGCCAGATTTGTTAGAGGTAAGTGATGGGACAGCACTGACCTAGTCTGTCTCCAGCCTCTTCCTGCTTATATGTAAACACGAAAGGTCCAGGCACTGGCAGGGTATTAACCACAAACCCAACTGCATCTGAACTGAGTGTGCAGAGTCTACATCTGTATAACATGGGTTTATAGTGCCTGTTTCTCTGTGTGAGTGCCACATGCAGTGCAGTGCGACATTTAGCGTGTTTAGTTATAATTCAGCGTGGTGATCCAAGCCAAATTAGTAACCTGTTTTCTGGTAGCCATTTAATAACAGTCACAAATGGCCCGAGGAAATCCCCATTTGTACTAAAGACAATTTAACAGACACAGATGTGTTCATCTACACAGAAACTTCAAAGGAGGCATTTTCACAAATACGTGCTGCTTGTTGCCTTCCTAGTGGCATTTGTTACTGCTTCCTGCTTGGTTTAGTCAGGGTCTTGTCTTCATGGGCTGAATGAAGGGTCAGCCAGAGTGAAGGGCCACCCCTTCTTTTACTTCTTGCTAAAATCATTAGCCCATATCAATTTTATATTTCCATATGCCTTTAACACAAAAGTATGTTCTTAGAAAGCATCAGCTGGTGCACCACATTGCCTTTTATAGACAGGGCTATTGCTTCATCATTTGCTATAAATTAGGAGACATTTCAAAAAGTGGATGCAAACCTAAACAATCATTTTGGTGCACTTTTCTCTGAGAGTATTGTTTTAGCTAGGTACATTATCTTTATTTAAAATATATGAAATGAAGGTATACTTAATGTTCAAAGTGATATATTATAAAGATAAAAGAAGGTGAACTCTTGATATATTACGAGCCTTTCATACCATGAAATAACTATTGCCTATTATTTTACTCCTGACATTTTTATTTTTAGGGGAATTTCAGTTGATTTGTATTGCTGACACCACTGATATGTTGTTTCCAGTGACCTTACATCCAAAATCAGTAGGGTGTGACATTTGATGGCCCAGATAAAAAACATTAATAGTAGAAGAGAGGGCTTATTTTCCTGCTCATAAATTAAGTTTAAATAACGCAGAATTTATTTTAAACTCTCCAGTACTTTTTACTGTCTACCCGATAAATGTATTCATTACTGGGAGCTTAACTCAGGTTTTCTTAGTGAAGCAGTTTACTAAGATCCTTTTGTACAGCCTTGTCTTTCTTCTTGAGGCAGTGTTTGGTACAAAGCACTGCCTTCCACAAACAGAAGGAGATGGCTCCCAAGTAGCAAATAAAAAGGAATATAGTGGCAGCAGCAACATTTGGCATGATGAACAAATGAACAATAGCAAAGAGTCAGATTCAGAGAAGTTTGCAGCACCTCTGCAGATAGAGGCTGATATAAGTACTAAATGCATAGTATAAATATTAGTGTAACCTAACCTGTAGGCTTATCACACGTCTTCACAGTCCTGCCTTGCACAAATCTCTCTGAAAATGTTCTCTTGATGAATTTTTCATGAATGCCTGTGAACTACACACCATTCTGGTGTATATTTCTCCACTTTGAAAATATTCAAGGACCATGATCTCCAGATGCAACTTGAAAAGGAGAGAGAGAGAGAGAGAGAGAGAGGGAGAGAGGGAGAGAGAAATTCACTGATCAGAACTGCTTCCATCAGTCCTTGGGACACAGACACCTTTATGTAAAGGAGAAGTACGGCTGATGCCTCAGCAAAAACCTTAAAAACCCTGGAAAAACACCCCTCTTGATCCTCTCTGATCTGCAACATTTATAAACATGATAAATTGTTATTGGATTGTTTTGAGAATTTTTATAACAGCAAGAAGAGAGTTATCACCATATATAGGCTCTTAAAAGACAAGATGGGTTTCTGCAGCACAGGGTTATACTTTGTGTTTCCTCCTGTCATTTTTTATTGCATAAGTCTGTTTAGGAGACCACTGCATCTCTTTCACTGTCTGTGGATGGTGATGCAGCATCTGTTTGCATAGCTTAGTCCTGAAGGCACTGACAACAGAGAAGACTCATGGAACTTTTTTCTCTTCAGAAAGGTCTTGTTGGAGTTTCTGATGCAATCTATTCACTGAAGCAAAACCAAACTCTCTGGCTTGCTCCTTTCCAAGAGAAGAAGAGGGAAGAAGATTAGTTTGCCTGATTGAAGATGCTTCCTATTTTCTTTCTGTTGAACAAATGCCATCTGTAACTTCAGTGTGGGTGGAAAAGCACAAGAGATTTTGGATACGAGCATGTGAATGCTTCTTCCCCTGTGAAAAGTCTTATTACAGCCAAATTTTATTTCATTACCCAAAATGGACTCAGGTCCAGCCTCACAGACCTGGTCTGTGGGTGGAATTTGCCTCTCCCATTTTCCAGGCATGATTTTTGTTGCAGCAAGACAAGGCAGCATCACTGCTAAAAATTACTACTAGAAATGAAGTGTTTAACTTTGCCTTTTGATTTCTCAATTTTTAAGATGAACTCAGTTCTTATTTTCTTCTGCAGTCAACCAGATTATTTCTGGAGAGTTTTATTTTGGATATTTGGTGGTGGGGGGGGTTGGAATTATTTAAGCTGATTCCTGGGTAATCTCTTGATTCCAACATCAGAGTCTTAAAAGAAAAGACCTGAAATAACATGAGTTGGCCATGTTCAAGCTGTATGAGAGCTATTTGAATGTACAGATTTGTATGTCTTTGTTGTGGTTTGACACTGACCCAACACCAGGCACCCACGAGAGTCGCTCGCTCACCCTCCCCTGCCACTGCTGGGCAGCAGAGAGGGAAAAAAAATTAACGAAGGCTTCATGAGTGAGATAAAGACTGGGAGAAATATTTCAGGGACAAAACAAGCTCAGCTTAAGTTGCAAAGTGAATTTATTACTAACAGAATCAGAGGAGGATAATGAGAAGTAAAAAAAGCCCTTAAAACACCTTTTTTCCCCCAGCCCCTCCCTCCTTCCCACTGACAGTGCAGGGAGACAGGGCGTGGGGGTTTTGGTCAGTTCATCACTGAGACTTTCTCCCGCTGCTCTGGGAGAGGAGTCCTTCCCCTGAGAGGCCTTGGGGTCCCTCCCACGGGAGACAGTTCTCTGTGAACTTCTCCAACGTGGGTCCACTCTCACGAGCAGCAGTTCTCCCAAAACTGCTGCAATGTGAATTCCCCCCACGGGCACACAGTCCTCCCAAAACTGCTGCAGCGTGGGTCTCTCTTTCCACGGGGTGCAGTCCTCCAAGGACAGGCTGCTCCAGCCTGCAAGCAGGGGCCCTCTCTCTCCATTGGGTCTTCCAGGCATCCACCCACTCCGGCCTGGGCACCTCCCCCACGGGCTGTAGGTGGATCTCTGCATCCCCGTGGATCCCCACGGGCTGCAGGGGCACAGCTGCTTCACCATGGTCTGCACCCCGGCCTGCAGAGCAATCTCGGCTCCGGCACCTGGAGCACCTCCTCACTCTCCTTCTCCACTGACCTCGGTGTCTCCATGTTGTTTCCCTCACATGTTCTCACCTCCTCCTCTTCTCTGACTAGAAACAAAACTGTGTGACTTTGTTTTGATTTCCTTCTTAAATATATCATCACAGAGGCATTACCAACCTCTCTCATTGGCCCAGCTTTGGCCAGCAGCATGTCCATCTTCAGAGCCATCAGGGATTGGCTCTGCTGGACGTGGTGGAAGCTTCCAGCAGCTTCTCACAGGAACCATCTTTGTGGCCTCTCTGCTACCAAAAACCAGACCATGCCAAACTAATACAGTCTTCTTTGACTGAAACTTTTTATACAAGTTGAAACTTACTGATTTCATCAGTCTACTGTAGTTGACTTGCTGAAGAGAACTAGTCCCATGAATTCACTTTTGGTTGGTACTTTTCAAAACATTTCCTATACAAAATAATCAGTCAAAGAATAATAAAACCACCATTGTTTTCTTTTACAGTTAATTCTCCTAGACTCAGATGCTGCTGCTGAACCGGTACAGGAGTCACGTATCAAATGGCTATATATGAGAAAAAGGAAGGAATTTCAGACCATGCCATAGCCCTCTCCTCCAGAGAACCGAGGAAGTGGAAATGGCCTTCAGCTGGTTCAAGGAGGGCATGGAGGCTTTTGTCTCCTCCGCCTAGACACTCCTTGGGCAACTAATGGTGGAGTGAGAGGATCCCAAGGCACATCTGCGCCTCCTGTCAGTGATTCATCATCCTCAGTGGGTATGTCTGCTTTCCATGTAGCGGGGGGAAAATGTAAGGCCATGGGTGTACAAGCGCGCAAGAAGCGGGGCAAATTGCTAAAATAGCTTTTTGTCTTTGCCTCTGTCTAACCTCAAGAGTCAAGGGATTTCATGGACACCAACCCACCCTAAAGCTGGGAATTGTTCTTTATTTCTCCTTCACAGTCTCTTGCTAGGAGTGCATATGAGATTTTACGGGACACTTGGATTGTTGGATACACATGGGGATTTCTGTGGAGCTAGTGGGAAAGGGATGCAGCCAGCAGATCAGCACTTCAATAAAGTGACAGGCTGGCTACAGAGACCATTCTGCTCCTAGTGAGATCTCCAGTCTGCCTCAAAAGAGAGAAGGTCTTTATGGGAAGAGAGATGCCCCAGCCCTGGGGCATGACAGAACCCTCTTCGCTCCTTTCAAACACAGGGCAAAGCTGTCCTGCTACACAGCTAATCCAGCCTTGGGACATGACCTGTGGCCTGAAGAAGCCTGGGCTAGCCAAAGCTCCTAATGACAGCTGCTCTTCCTATTCTGGGAGGCTTATGTCCTCTACAAATGGAAATAGGGAGGTGAAGTAGAGATCATGTAAGAAAATGACATCACTGGCATTCCTTAAAAGATGTAGCCCAGGTCCTGTCTTGCTTTGAGCAAGTGGTCTCAATGTATCACTCTCTTCAGCTGCTTTGGTGATCTTGGAAGGGTTTTCCTAACAGTTGTACCTGTCAATTTTTCACAGTTCATATGAGTTCTTATGTCTGGAAGTCAATATGCCAACCACTAATATATAGCACACTTTTACTGAGAATTCATGAAGTATCACTGCAATTAAATTTCTCTGTTAATGACATGATTTATTAATGAAACAAGGTTCATCCTGAAGCTCTTGAAAATGAAAATAGGGTTGATTCTCCCTCACAGTATCATAAAACTCACATTAGATACAGATTTTGAATGACATTTTAAAACCCTGCCAAGCCAAGGAACCTAGTGGGGAGAATCAGGATTTGCCGTTTTCCAGATAACTCACAGAAAGAAATTAGAGAAGACAGATCAACAGCAAAGCATCCCTACCGCAAAGCAGAAAAAAACTGAAGCCAATTCCAAATAAAGCCAAAAACCTCCTGATAAGGAAAATCACAGGAGTCTTCTATTATTTTGCATCCTCTCAGTTAGAAGCAATATAGTGCTGAGATGTAAAAGCTTTTGTGGGGAAGTTGAAAATTTCTTGGAGAAGGCTAAAGAATAGCACTGCAGTATATGCCACAGAAGCAGAGCCTGAGGCGTGCAGTGTAAAAAAGCACTAGTATGGGGCTCAGATGATGCTCTGCTGACCTTTTCCATTCATTTGTGGCAGGTGACCTCCAAAAAAGACCTTGGGATAAATAATAACTAAGCCAATCAAACAAAGTAACTGCTACCTCAGTCATACCTGTAAAGTTCACTTTATGTTAATGGACTCCATATGGTTGCTGAAGTTCTCTACCTATTTGCTATATAAGCTGTTTTCATTTGTTGGGTTTTGTTTTTATTTTTTTTCTCTAATAAAATGCTCTAAATATTTGCTGTTGGAGGAGAACAACGCTATGGGAGGCTCTGAAGTGATATTCATAAGAACTGCAAGCACTGACTAATTGATTAACCAAGAGTTCTTGAAGAGAATGATTTGATTAGGGTAATTTATAGAGATTGTATCTTTTGTCATCATTTGTCTTTGAAAACACAGAAGAAAACTGCTTCCAAGTGCATGTAGCCGCTGGCATGAGAGATGATGTGCACTACATCATCAGTTACAGCAGACTGCTCAATTTTGTACCTTTCCAGCCAGTCAAATATCCAATAACAACACACACACATGCACACACATGCGCATGCACACGCACGCTCCAGCTCTTTGCAGTCCAAACTTTTCCAACATGTGCTTAGAAAAATATTTGGGGTTGTTCACTGCTCTGCTCTCTGTAGCATAAACATTTATTTAAATGGGGCTGTCTTTTCAGTAATGAAGAATGAAGGAAAAACAATGGTCTGATTTTGACAAATTAACTTGTGATTTGGAGAGTCAGTGAAGCAGGAAAGAGACATTCCTAACTATACTAATTAAATGAGCTTGCAACATTTATTTTAATGCAATGGAGCCAGCCATATGAAGATGAACATTTTAATTTATTTTGCGGTGACATTATGAAAAATTTCTCTGCTGCAGATTATCTACAAAAACAAATCTCATCAGCACCTAGGTTTGTGCATGAAATTTACATCTCTCACATAAGTTTGACCTTCCCCAGTGAAAACAAATGGAATGTGCTAAGTTAAAAAGTTTCTGCAAAGGTTGTCTTCCCATTGATGCGGTGGTTTATGTTCAAATTACCTCTGTGAAAAACACATCCATTTTTCATGGTGCAGTGTAGATGAAAAATTCTGAATCCTTTCTAAGGGGAATGCAAATATAGCTCATTAGTTCAAAAACATTTTTCATGAACGACTGCTGAGTATTTTCAGGCAGATGAGAATGTGCAGTTTCAGCCAAGAATGGGCACCACATGTCCTACTAATTGTTTTTTAAACTTGTTCCTTCCCTCTATGGCATTCAATAAGTCTAGAAACTGTGAAGATTCCTGGAGAAAAGAAATTATAGATATCCTCACTTACAGCATATACTGGGTCTTTTCAATATACTGTGCAGTATGAGGAAAAAAAATAGGAGCATTAGCTTTCAGATGGGTAATATTGTTATATTCAGGCACATGACATTTCTCTCCTTGGAGTTTTCTCAGTAATGAGTAGGAATATTATTTATGGAGTGCCATCAACAGCGAGAGTGTTGTCCTAAGGTTCATATCAGTGATGATGTTATGGAGCTGCTGTCAGTAGGAGCTGCAGGAGTTCATTGAGTTTTGGGGTTTTAACTAGGTTGAGTAGCAGTAAGATATTTTCACTGTTTTAAATTACACTAAAGAAGGTGCTTATGCCAGGATTTTCCTCTCTTCTGCAGGCCTTCCAAATATTTGCTATGAGATGGCCTTAAAAAGCAGATCAGGCTGCCAGTCTTGCCTTCTTGAGCCTGAAAGACGGAATAACTAAAAACAAGGGGAAAAAATGATGCTATTTAGAAATCATTTGATTTCACGGCCTGGTCACCTGCTGAATATCTCATGTCCCTGAGTGGTGATCCTCCATGTGCCATCCTCCTCACCACTGTGGTAGAGGGTGACTCTCCATGGGCCATTCTGCAGCCAGCCCATCTTAAGAGCTCAGGCAGGTCTTTACCTGGGTCACCTGGGCTCAGGAGGTGAACTGCTCCTGTCAGGGCTGACACAGGTTTTGGGATGACTCAAGTCAGCAGCACAGTTCCAGTCAAGTTAAAACAATCAGGGCATTCTCTGGATGAGATTCTCTTCACACGGATAAATCTGCAGCCCTCAGTCTCTGCCACAGACAGTGCGCACACCTCTTCTGTTTTCTGAAATTCATGCTGCTTAACAGACTCTAGACATCTGTCTTTTATCCTGGCCTTTTCTCTGTTCCCTTTGGAGTGTGAGACCATCTTTTAAGACTAGTTACAAAGAAAAGCAAGTCAGTTGTCATGAACTAGGGCTTCCTACAGCTGACCTCTCCCCTTCTTTCTGCCTCTTGCCTGGCACCCATGGACTCTTCTGCACAGGGTCTCTTCCCCATCGAGGAATCCTCAGGCCCTGGCATACTGTGAATCATTTTGCCCACACGTGAGCTGCAGCCACCTCTGGACTGAGCCACAGAGATCTTTCACCCATGCACAGAAAAGCTCAAAATGTAATGAGTGCAGTCTTTCACCCAGCTGAAACTGTGGAGGGTCATTAGATAGGAAAGGGGTGATTACTGAAAACTGAATTGGAATTTAACTGTAACAGTCTTGTTAAGAAAGTATGTGAGCCTTAATGACAGTCACGTATGGAATCTTAAGCCAGTCAATGGTAAAAATCCTGTTGCCCAAGACCATAACCCTGTTTTATCACCTGAAAAGCAGTCCTGTTTGCTAAACTCTTGCTCATTACTCTTTGTTCAAGATGGAAAGCTGCCAGGTACTAAGTAACAACACTGTCCTGTACACTTGTCAGTGCTCTGATGGCAGGTGTCATGCAACCACTATTTTCTTGACTCAGTGTATCAGTCGCTGCTTTGCTATTTAGGTCTGCCTTTTTTGGTTACCAATCTTAGAAAGGGTTCTCATGTAATAATTTCAAGTGTCAAAGCTTCTCCACCAGCACAAAAATATCCTCCCAGAAAGGTCATCTCCAGGAGGAGACTGGAGGACTGCAGACCATCAGGACTGCCATAATACTGTAGCACTCAGTAACTCTGCCTCTAAAAATCATTGGGCAATAATTATACCCAGAGATAATGAAGCAACCACACTGTGCATTGATCCCAACAGAAGAATTAGCTGAAGAAACAAACCTTCAAGACACTTAAAGCCACATAAAAAATGCCAGTGTATCATCTGACAGGACAGAGAAAAGTAGCTTCTTTCTGTGTGACGGAATTTTTTGATTGAGGATATTTCGCTGGTCTTGAAATATAGAAGTATTTTATTATCACTTACTCATCTCTCCTAAAAGAGTCAACAGCCAAGCTCCTGCTCACAAAACTGAAGCTTCCAGCCATGCTTACATTCAGCTAAAACCACCAAAGCACTGAAAAGGTCTCATAGTACCAAATCAGTCCACAGAGGTACTTTTATGAAACTATGACTCCATAGCAATGGATCTGTTCCATGTTTTCCAGTATGCCGTTTACAAGCAATAAAGGCTTCTGTCATTCTTCTCATGATGAAAGAAAAAGATGATGTATTTATACAAAAGCTAGCACATAGACCTTCAAAAAGAAACTTTTGTCAATTTGCTTTTGACTCCAAAGTAATGTACAAAAAGTCATTGCTCTTTCTGAGCTCATATATATCTTGTGTTTCTCTTGAGGAATCATTTCTCTTCATTCACCTTTTTACTCTGTTTAGGCAACCAGATTAATGCTGTGTGCCTGGACTTGGTGCTTTTCTGACTTTCATGCTGTGAAGATAGCAGCTCATATAATGGCAGGAATCCATCTAAGTGGAGAGTGGCTTTATTTCTCACCAGTCTTCCTGACTCCTCTAGAAACCACATTTCTTCCCCTTTTATTTGTACCCTCTTCCCCTTTTCCTTCTCTGTTTGCAATTACCCTTTAGCTAATAAGCATCCAAGAATATTACTGTTGCTTTCTGCCATCTGTAAAGAACAGCCAGGTGCTTTCTTCTTGATAAATATTTATTTTAGACTGAAGCAAACAAGGAACAGCCCAGTGAGGCTTTCTGGTGAGAGATTAATCTATGTGTTCTTCTTCTGCAGGAGCTGCAGCCCACTGTCCCTGTGGAAGGTGCTAACCAGTCACAAACTGGAAAACAGTGTTTCCCCAGCCACCCTCCTTGGTGACCACTGGAGGCACAGCTGTCAAATGGACGCTGTGGTCAGGGTGCCGGGGATTACCGAGGGCTTCCAGCTGCAGCCCACCCAGGGCCATGCAGAAATTAGAAGAGTGTGAAGCTTCTGTTCTCTGGTGGCAAATCTCTGAAAACCTCCACTGATAATTCTGGTGTTGCCAGTTCTAGATTTTTTTTTTAACTTAGGTGACCAGGGGCCGCCTTCTGCTGAGGTTAAACTGGTTGTAAATCCCTATTCTGCTGCAGATGTCAAACTGGGATAGCACTGGCTTCATGGCTGGCTAATGGAAAGTGGTGTTCTGATCTTGGTGGATGGCTTAGAGATCCTTCTGGGCCTGGCTGCAGCTCCTGCTTTTTCACACTCCTGATGCTTTGACTTGCACTAATTGCAGAGTGGCTCTACTATCAGCCTGCAAGATTTTTTTTTCCATGAGATGCTAGTCTTTGGATAGCAGGAGTGCTACAAATGAAAGTTAACAGACAGATATGATCATGAGTGTTCCCCCTCTCTCTTTCTCTTTGTCTCTCTGCCCTTTAGTGCAGTATGAGTTTGCAGAAGATTAATTTTATGTAAAGTTTTGCATTTCATGTTGTGATCAGCATTTTTTTTCTCGTGGTTGGCTCTGAGAAAACATATATTCAAGTTTGGGAATTCATCATGTCTGATTAATGATGTGTATATAGAGCTTCCTGTATCGTCTTCCTTCTTTTGGTCTTTTTTTATTCAGTTGTTTGCTGTGCTCCAACCCTGCGGATAGATGGTTCTGCAGTGATAAATGTAAAGTTTGCATAAGCCATGTAACAGCAGGACAGCCTATTATCACTGTACATTTTCCATGGCTGTGCAAACCTCTGTAGGCTATTTTATTGCTAATAGATCCACAGAGAAACAGTAGTGATTTTATGACTCTTTTTAAAATGGAAATTCATGTTTGAGAAATACAACTGGGAGGAAACAGATGTAAACCACTTAAGCATTTGCAGAAAATTGAGATGCACACTCTTATTTACAGACCCACATCGCCTCCATCGTTTTATTTTCAAAATTAAAATAAGCAATCTGTTTGCCATGGGAAACGAGGAACTGTAAACTTGTTGTTTTTCCTTTACAAAGCAATGGCCAGCATCACTGTCTCTGTGCTTAATGGCATTAGAGAAAAGGGATGACAAGACTCCCCCCCTAGATTTTATTGTCTATAACACATTCTCTTTGTAATCTGTGTAAGAGGTATGCAAGCGGGAAAGATTTTAGCATAGCCATGTGACTGAATTCACATTATGTTATAAAAGCTAAAATGATTGCCCAACCTATTATAAGGTTTTACCCAAGTATTTAAAGCTATTGGAAAAGCGATTTTAAAACTTTAATAGCAAACAATTGCAAAGCATTAACACCCATGCCAGAGTGCTCATGTGCTTACTGCCTACACCATCAGAAAATATTTCTTTTTTCTTGCATGCTGGTTTAGATTACTATTTTGAGGGCCAAACACCCCACTGGAAAATTATTATAAAATACCTTTATACATTCTCTTTGAACATATGGAATCGTGTGCCAAAAAAAAAAAGACAGCATTTAACATTTAGTAGTTAAAATAATACTTCACACTGATCTACAGCCCAGCATACATGGAGTCTGGAGCTGTACATCCTCTTATTCCTTTTTAAAGAAAAAGATATTATGTATACCTTACAAATAACTAACCAGGGACACAGAGCTTTACGGAAGCTTGGATCTATGTCATGGATTGCTGAGGCCTGAAGGTTGGGAGAGCACCCAGTCAGTCAGCCCTCTACTTCTCAGTAGTCACCACCACTGACATATTTTTTCAGCCATGTATTTCTGAATAATTGCTTGTTTTCCAGGAAAGCAAGGGTGCTGCATTGTTAAAGTACTTAAAAGCACATACAATACACTATTATATCTAAAGAAAGCCACTGAGCAGTGTAAAAAACTCTACTTTCAAAAAACCTCTGATATGAGGCATGTGAAAAAACAAAAAAACTTAAGCATCAACAGGTAAATGAAGAGAGAGGAAATCTCCTCCTCTAAGGTACTGGCATGCTGAATGCTACATGAGAACTGTGTCTCACAGGAAACAATCTTAGCAATGTCCTGTGACAGACAGGTGTATACCTGCAATAACACTTCCCTGCTACAGCTCCATAACCTGGGAGGCAGGAACTGCATATGCCTCCTGGCCACAGTTCCTTGCAAAAAGCTGGCCTCAAAACTCAGATGAACCCAGATCCTTCTCTGCAGCTACTCTGGTAGTCACCTGGACACTGTTTTATTCAGACAGCCTTGAAGTTGCAATGAAGCAGCTTGGAAGAAGATAGAGGAGATTTCTGAGATGCCCCACTTGCTCATCCTCCTTTGCCATAAGAAGAAGAAAAGAAGAGGAGGGCCGGTTTTTTTAAGGTCAAAGCCGTCAGAGTGCCTGGATCTTGTCAGCACAAACTTGCAGGCTGGAGAGGAGTATGAGCAGATAGGGAGAGCAGAGCTGGCACTGTAAAATGCCCAGGGAGCAGTGCTCTCAGAGAGCACACCAAGGAGAAAGAAAAATCAGGTGTCAGGAAAGAATGGCCTGGGGAAGTGGGGAAGCAAAACAGCTGGGATGGAAGAGCTCCCATAAAGAACAGAGCCAGACACTAATTCCGCTTTTGGGAGAAAAGACTAAGATACATATTGCATTAAAGAGAGCTAACAACACAGACAGCCTTCCCTAATGTTATTCTTCCATGCAAGTGGTTTCCATAGTGATGTCGCTTGATTGCAAGTGAAAGAGGAGATGGCCACAAGGCAATCTCTGCTAGGATGCTGTTCACACCATGGAAAAGCACAACACCTCAAATCAGTCTGAGAAAAAACCTGTGCTGTAGTTACTCAGTCCCCAAAGTGTGTCTGGAAGGGAAAAGGTTGGATAGCCTTTTCCTCCCCCAGGGCAGAGTGGGGAGACTTTCCCTCTCCATCCTGGAAAACCTGCAGAAAGCAAAACCTCCTACTGACCTTGCTACATCTGCCACAAACAGACCCACTGCAACCCAGCCCTTGGGAAACCAACCAGAAAATGTGCTTCAACCCTCCAGGCCATCATGAACATGGCCAGGAGTGACACTGATAGGCTGGAAAAGCTGACGAAATTTCACACAAAAATCGAAGTGAAAGAATTCTTTCTTATGCTCTCCTACACTTCACTCAACACTGATTAGTACATTAAAGAGCTTTATTGAACCCTGGCAGTTAAACGGAAAGCTTTCTTGTTGTAGCATTGAAAGAAGGGACAGATTTTCTAACAGCTGTCTAATATCTCTGTCAACATGGAAATGAAATAGATTTAAGGACCTCAGAAAAGCATCCGAACATTTAGTGCCCAGTAATAATGCATTCCAATTTCCACTTGCAGAAACTGGAATTACTCTCAGTCTGTTCTACCAGCTTTATAAATAAACATCTGGCACAACTTTATTTTTAGAAAGAAAAAAATCATCTAAAAGCAGGCTACTAGCTGACCATCTCTTTATTAACCCAGCTACAGAGACACAGTGTTTGAAAAATGCTAGTGTGAACCTGTGTGTCATGTCCAGGCCCATGGGGAAAAAAAGGGTAACAATAAATAGCCAAATAAGAGAATGAATGAGAGTCAATTTCAGTGGGATTTTTGAAACACACTGGAACCCTTCAGATCTGTGTACAGCAGGGCTCAGATCAATGAACAAAGTAAAAAACATCACAGTGTTTCCATCCTTCAGCTGCACACAGCGCTCCTTGTTCTTAGATCAAGGCACTGTGATAAAGAAAGATCAAACAAACGTAGCCTGAGGACCTGTGAACAGATGTCAGCTGCTTTCTTTGGTCCAGTCCAGCCTGCTACAGTTCATATCTTAAAACCAACAACAAGATTAAGCAATTATTCCCTATATGCTTGTTATTGTTGTCCAATAAAGCAGCATCTAAAATAATAGCTTTTCTCTTGCCACCCAAGGTTGAGTACTGCAGAAAAATGTGTTGAAACTGATTAGGTTAGAGAGATAGGTCTGCATAAATAATTGCTGAAAGCCAACTAAGTCAAAATAATAATAGGAGAGAAAATTAACTTTCAGATAGAAAAGCTACCTGTCTATGCTCTCATTTGTATACTGAAGACTAATTCAGCAAATGAAGAATACAATTCCTGGGACAAAGCAGATAACCCATGGATTTATGGTGATAGCTGTCACAAAAAGCAGGTCTACCTTGAGATCAATTGGCCTTCAGAAGTTTTAAATTAATTTTTATTTTTATTGTAATTATTATCATGGAACCATGTTAAGATTTATACAACATCTTGTTTGGTTTGCCCTATATGTCAGCAAGGGAACCTAGATTTACAGATAATTAGGTAGAATACTTGAAGCAATTCAAGAATTCCTTTCATGCAGTTGAAAGGTGTCTTTCTTTCCTTGAATTTATTTTTTTTTTCCCCAGCTCCTATCTGTCGTCAGTTACTTTCTTCAGAACTGGCATGCTGTACAGAGTAGATTTCTCCTTCAATAAATATCACTGTAGTCATTAAAGATCATCACTTCTCTGTGCAGTCAACAACAATTTGAATGTGGAAACCTTCATGACAGTCCTCCTTCTCACAGGAGAGGAAATATCTTTGGTCAGTATCTCATCCCTTCAAGGTCTCTCTTCTTGGTCTTGAAATAATATTTATAGCCCCATTTTTCTTGTCAGTGCCATTCCCTCTTCACAAGAAGGAGCCAGTTCAGAGTAATCATTACCACCATGTTTTATGCAGGAGTCTACATCTAATAGCAAATACTCCTTCTGGGCCAAGTTGATGAGAGCAGTGTCGTGTCTGCTGAGCACTTCTGCTGTCTCTGCCTAGCTCATTCAGAATGGCCTATTGGTCTCCTCTTCTATTTTTACTTCAGTTTCTGTATTACTGTTCCAGAAATGGATATGTTTCAAGTAATCGGACAGGTTCTCTCTCCTTCTTGACTATTTTATTATTTTCAGTGAAATGTATTTTGTACAGCTTCTTTTGCTCATCATCATGAACACCAAAGAAGTAGATTTTTCCCGGCAAACATAAAAAGTCTGACAATTCTGTATTCAGGACTGAATGCAAGTTAAATGACACTGTGCTGATCCACTGTGAAAACAAACAATGTGCGCAAAACATCCCCCAAAATCTGATACTTCACAGTTTCAAAGGCACTTTCCTAACAGTTGGCCTGCAGCTGACGGTATAGTGCATCACTTTTAACTTCAATAAAAATCTTTTCTTATACTTTCGGATGAACAAATGCATGACTCCTTATCTACTAGTAGCAAAAGACTTTCTGTACTTTCATTCATATGCAGAACCTAATTTGGGTAGTGTACATCTGATGAACTTGTGGCACTTGTGAGGCATATCTGTACTGAACTTGTAAAGTTTGTATTTTGAGGAGTGTTTCTGCATAATACTTATACTGAGCCTGAAGTTACAGAGTATATGGCTGAAGGCAAACTATTTTGGAGACTACAAATCATCTAACCATAGTCCACAGGAATGAAAAAGGAGTAGTCCCAGAGTCCTTTTTATCACATAAGAAACTTGGAAAGATATAGGTAACATGGAAAATGTGAATAGTTTTGAATGTTTTTTACATGTGGTTCCCCATCTCCATCCCCATCCCCACCCTGACTTCCAAGGGTGGCTCATTGGTTTGGTGACATCTATGATCTTTGCCCCTCAGTGCTGATGAAAACTCTTGCCTAATACCACAAAGAAGTAAAGTTGACTTGAGGTAGATTTTGAAGTTAATGAAGTACTTTACCTGTCATCATGCACCGCATTGCAGACTCTCCCTACTTTATTGCAATCATCATGTTTTTCTTGAAGTTTTGCAGTCTTCTTTAGCTTGTAGCTTCCTCCCTTTCCTCTCCTGCCCTACCGAGATTTAAGTCCTTGCAGTTTCAAAAGAAGGTGGGAAAATATGAAAAAGGCAATCAAAAATCAAAAGGCAGTATAAAAGAGTCGTGAGTCTATGTGTATGCTTTAAATTTCACGGATATTAAGGAATCTCACTATTATTAAAAATGCACAAGGGGAAATTCTTATGTGTTTAGAAACCTCATCAATTTTGGAGTACCTGGAGTTGGCAAATACTCAGTGGCTTCTTGCAGAGGTCCACAAAGCACTGAACACTACAAGGCTTCCTGTATCCAGAGCTTTAAAACATGCAAGAGCATCCTATTCCTATTAGATGCCCAATATTCATATCTGAATTCATATTTTGGCCACAAAAGGGAAATGAATAACCCATCACTCACCATTTTCTATGGTAATTAAGGAGTTGCTCTAAAGTGAGCATTGTGACTTTTCCATGTGTCAATTTGCTGCCACTTTTTAGTGCACTGGCTGAGGAGTCCAGAAATCAAAGAGATGCAGCAACTTCAAACACGAATACCTAGAGCTGTGCTGTTCTGAATGAAAATGGACATAGAGATGAACGTTAACATTTTTTCCTGCAGAGTCTTTCACATGGGTGTGTTTGATGCTTTCTTCTACTGGGTCTGAAGCTGGAATTGAGTAATGAATAAACATGTCTTACTGAAACAACTTTGACATTTCAACTAAGTTTACACATTAATTAAGATAGGGTTGTCCTAGCCCCTCCCTCGAAGAGGAGCAGAAATTTGAGAGAACCTGGTGGTTGAAGTATAGTATAAAAAGCTGTGTGAACACTTTGTTAAATGCACAGATTTAACCCTGCTGGTTTGCTCCTAATCATTATTAATTGCCTCCAGTGGTGGACATTAATTTCCCTATTGCAGCAACATGCATCTTGAGTTTGGGCATATCCTAATATATCAAGTGGGACAGGTGATATAATTCAGCTGGTCACAGCTGGAAAGAAGACAGCCACCCACATGCAAGCAGTCTGTCAGCCTTAGTTACGCTGCAGACACCACCACAGCCTCCATAACAACATTGTACATTTATCTCTGGGGATAGCTTTACAAGAAGTACAGCCGATCACTTCATCCTGTTTAATCTGCAGTTGTCTTATCAGGGATAAGAATGCTTTAGCCTGGGCTTTAGCTCTCAATTTGGGAGGAGAAAAACTTGCATGTGGGGCTGGTTGTGCAGGAGGGAGAGCCTGACCCTCTCCTGGTTGCTAGAAAGGGAAGGGAGTTGGTGCGGTGTCCCAAAACGGAGCATGCCCCAGTAGCCAAAAGTCCAGTACTGCCATGTAGACCATGAGAGATTTGTGTTCACATCCCTCAAGTACCCAGTTCAGACTGGAACCCACTTGCCAAGCACTGTATTTGTAGGCTTGTGTAATGGTCATTGTGCCAGAGCAGCTCTCTCAGTAAATTAACCACTTCTTCCATGTGTACGAGGGCAGGAGAAGTGGACATGACTCCACCTTGGAAGGGGCTGGTGGCAAGAGCCTCCATTTGAAGGCTTAAGATTCAGCTGCAAAAGCCTGCTCACCCCGTAGTCCTGGTGGAAGGAGAACGTGCCTCGCTGTCTGCTTTGAGGAAGAAGTTTTCATTCTAGACTCAGGAGGGACATACATTTCCACAAGAAGTTTCTGGGTTTAGAGATGGCACATATCCAGGTGAAGAATGTTTCCTTGGGAAGAAAAACTTGCCCAAGTGTTCTGATTATCTAGTTAATGAAACATGCAAATTACTGCTAGCTCAGAGTTCCTTTCCCAGTATGCCCCATAACTACACCTCAGCAGCTGTTATGGTGTATGCACTGAATTTAAGCTAGAAGATAAAGGAAGTCTGAGGAAACAAAAGACTGCATAAAAGGATATTGGGATTTGGCCCAGAGGAAAGATGAGAATTTAAACTAAGCAGAACCAGGTTCCACAGTTGCCTTTCTTGACTGTAATTAACTGTAATTTTTCAGGTTACAATTACCTTTATTTGTAGCAACCAGCAAAAGATTAGCCATAGAACTGTTTAGCACTTGGTTTAGTAAGTATGCACAAGTTTGTTTGCCTGCCCAAACCCTTGTCCAAATATGCAAATTGTATTTGTCCAGAAAAAAAAGGAAAAAATTTAGGGTGGTGAAAATTTCTGGAACAAGGTCTTTCATTTACAATTTTTCAGTGAATTGTGAAAGAACATATCCAAACAGTACTTTCTTCTTAATACAAAACGAAGACTGTATTTTTGGAACCTAAGTGTCATGCTCCATTTGAAGAGGCTTTCAGACAGTTCTTATTCAGACCACCTTGATGATTCCTGGTAACTAGTTTGCTCTTGAGTTCACCACTATAAAAGTGAAGTGGAAGAACTTAAAAAAGCAACTCGGTTATTTAACAGAACAAGTCCTGTTTTAATGGACTGATATGAACTTGATGGTTCTTCTTTCTGGTTCTTAGTTCTTGTTCCTTTCAAATTATCCTAATCATACAGGTGTAATCCAGCAAATTCTTGCTGCATTTTGCTGATATGCCTTATCACTCAAGGATGGCACCATATAAGTGCAGTTGTTTAATGAATCAGAACATTGAGGTGAAACTAGTCCTTAGCATCTTAGCATGTAATAACACTTTACACCAAGCTTAAAAGCATTATATAGTGTGTTTTTAAATGTTCAGTCATTAGGTGTGATGCATTTAGCCCAGGTGAAAATTTTAAGTGCTAGAGATAAAGGAAAAATACGTTTACATGGCTTCGAAAGGGTTTAATTCTTCACCATGTCTGTGAATTGTTCCATACCAGGTCTCCCAAACGATATCTTGATAATTAGATCTCCATTTCTTTAAAGGTGACATTTTGTCCTGACAGCATCTAAATTATGTTGTTTTCTTTTTCTGTTGGGACAACACATTGTCAAAGTGAATCACAGCGAATTCTCTCTGTCTCCTGACTTTGATCCCTACTTTTTCCCATAGAAGAGTCTGGGCTGCGGCTTGGCAGTGTGCCAGTGCTGATCAGCTACTGCAGGCATCCAGGGCTGTGTTTACCTCTTTCTTGTTCCCCAGCTTTGCTGGAAGGAGCCAGCATTCCACTCGCAGGAGATGGGTCTTGATCTGTCTCAGCCTTCCTTGGAAAACTCTGTCTGCTTAGCTGTGGACAGCTTTATATTTCATCTGGACTGGCACCTGGTTTGGAGGTCTGGAACACCGTGTTTATGCTTGTCTCATCTGTTTTTTACCACTTCTAAGGCACGCTGTTTTACAATCCAGAAACCAACGCAGGCTTTAGTAGGGGAGATATTTGCTACAAGATCCAAGAAGGAAGGAAAACAATTCTGGATATGCTGCAGTTGCTGTCATGAACTTAGACAAGATGTTTTTTTGTTATCTAGGCAGCAGGAGTTTTTGGGTTAAGCTGCCAGTGCAAGTCTGTCACAAATCTCTCTGCCAACCTGTGAATCAGCTGCTCATGATCAAAATGGGTCAAGTAAACTGTTGGGTTGCCAGTTTTGGATGGCTTGGCTGAACAGCCTTGTTTCAGCTAGAACTGCTATTTATGAGTTATCACAGGAGATTCCAGTGTTACGATCATTGTTATTAACATGGGTTTAAAGGAACAAAGGCTTTGTACTAAAAAGGAAACAGTCAGGAAGAAGCCTTGCACAGTGGTATGTGGGCTGAATTCCTTACAGCAATATACATTTCCCTCTTAATTAAAATAGTTAAGCTGTGGAACTAGACATTGATGCAATATGTTGTTCCCATTCTAGAAATACATTCACTAAGAGTTAATAAATAATCTATGTATTCTAATCTTTTAAAGTCATTTCAGAGGGATGAAGTCATCTGCTATAATTGTAAATGCAGTACCTCTGCCTTCACTGCATTCAAATGTAAAGGTGAGAAACCGATTAGAGGTGCTGGGTTGCTAGAGATAGATGCTCCAATTTAAATGCCACAGCATTTTTTTATAGCAAACTGAGACACTAGAATAATGTTTCCTTCTATTGTAAGGCTTTATCCCTGGATTTCTACCTGCTTATCCCAGATTTAGCTGGGAAAAGGGATAAATTTTCTTCTTACTAAATTTGCAAGGATTGCTGCAGTCAATACAGGCTGCCTAAATAGACCAGATTTCCCAACTACACAGCACTAGTTACCCAGTGCCAGACCTGCATCACATTCTTATTCTGACATCTGAAGTGAATCTTGCTGCAGAAGCAGTTAAATCTGCTTTGGATGAACGTAAGGGCATTGTTCTTCTTTGCTTTGCTTTTCTATTAAGAGGAGCTGAACCGACTTACCTGGAAAATCAAGCTTTCCACATGTCCAGTTTCAGCCCAGTTTCAGATCCTAAACTGAAAGTACATGGCAGGCTGTAAATTTCCCCAAGTAGTGAGGTGACCAGTCATTGCTGAGTTTGGTTTCCCACTTCCAGACTGCTACCTGTCTTAGGGTGACTCATTTAAAACTAGCTTGTGGGTGACTTTGTTGTCCAGCAATTGCAATCAGAACTGCAGCGTAGATTCTTTAATCTCTGATACCCACGCTTCCATAAGCAGGTTTAATTCTCTTGTTGACAGTCAAATTAGCTGACACAATGCTGTCAGTCAGTGCAGGCAAGGATAAGCCACGCCAAGCTTCAGATGCACTCAGCTCCCATCAGTTGTTCACTCGTGACAAAACGTCACGGTTTGGAGCATGACTCCTCCTCATCTGTAGCAGGTAGTGAGTTTTAATTGAAATCATATAATCAAAGGGCTGCAGTAAAGCACTGTTGCACTTCTTGGTGATCAGAAGCCTAAAGGGAATGACTTAATGAAGCAGAGAGCCCAAGAACTCCCCAGCTAAAGTCATACCTAAAAGAAAACTCAAGCACACTTGAAAGTGCAGAAATACTCAGAGCAAAGATCAAACTTCGCTTGCACCCCCTGGAGTGTAACAGAAATGTTACTCAGTGGAGATCCAGCCCTGGCTAAATCTCGTGCAGCGGAAATGAAAGACAGGCTACACCACTTTCCGAGGTCATTCAATACTCCAGCATTTTACATGAATATCAATGGCAGCATTGTCCAGTGTGTACATTATATAGAGACAGTCAAAAATGGTATATCAATGATGGCATCTTTAATAGCCATAAAAATAAAGTGAGGAAGACAGAGGGTGATAAATAAAGAACAGCCCATATTGATCCATCTGCATTTGGTTTGTTAGATTTCTTATACAGTTCATGGGAACAAAAACCTGTCAGTTCTTCCTCCTTCAAAATAAACTGCTTTCCATTAACAGTCAGCAGATGATCTCATGGGCTTTAAGGAAACATGCAAGAGGGATCTGCAAAAAAGGATATGATGAAGATTATTAATATAGCTATAAATTTCATCAGGCTTTCCTCTTGAAACTTGGACAACTGCACTAAGCAATAAAAATAATCATAATAGTCTGAAGCTCTTTTGTATCTCTGTAACCTCTCTATGACACTCATGGTAGCTTTAAAAGTGGTGCTTAAGCCCACCCAATAGGAAAATATCACTTGCAATGCCTCAAGTGTGCATTAATCCAGGATCACATGTGAGGCAGCTTCTCTGGACCCTCTCCAGCCTGTCCACATCTTTGCACAGCAGGGACTAAAATTGAACAGTGTATTCCAGGTGTGTCCTGGCAAGTTGTGCTAGTTTTGCCTGTGGTAGAGGTAGTTTTCTTCATAGTGGCTACTATGGGGCTGTGTTTTGGATTTGTGATGAAAACACAGTTGATAACATAGAGAAGTTTTTGTTATTGCTGAGCAGGGTTTACTCAGAGCCAAGGCCTTTTCTGCTTTTCGTACTGTCACACTGGTGAGGGGCTGGGGTGCACGGGAAACTGGGAGGACACACAGCCGGGACAGCTGATCCCAAGTGACCAGAGGGATATTTCACACCATGTGACATCATGCTCAGTATATAAAGTGGGGGGAAGAAGCAGGAGGGGAGGGGCATTGGGAGTGCTGGTATTCGTCTTCCCAAGTAACGTGTGACGGGGCCCTGGTCTCCTGGAATGGCTGAACACCTGCCTGTGAATTAGTTCCTTGCTTTGCTTTGCTTGCATGAATGGCTTTTTCTTTGCCTGTTAAGCTGTTTTTATCTCAACTCATGAGCTTTCTAGCTTTTATGCTTACTGTATTCTCTCTGGTCCCACTGGTGGGGGAATGGCCAAGCAACTGTGTGGCCCTTGGCTCTGTCTGGTGTTAATCCACGACACAACCTCTCAGTACAGTGGGATAATTACTTTTTTATCTCAGTTGGTGATGTCCTTGTCAATGTAACCCTGCATCCCATTGGTTTTCTTTGCTGCAGAAATACACAGTTCACTCATACTGAGCTTATTGTCCACTAGGATGGCCAGGTCCCTTTTCCACAAAGCTGGTCCCCAGCTGGGTAGATCCCAGTCTGTGCTGCAGTCCCGCATTATTGTTTTCTTAGATGTAAGACCGTACACTTGTCTTTGTTGAACTTCATCAGTTTCTAGTTATACCAGTCTTCCACCTTATCCAGGTCGTCCTTCAGGTGACCTCTTCCTTCTGAAGTGTCCACAATCCCACTCAGTTTGGTACAACAGCAAACTTTGTCAGAGTATATTCAATTCCATCTTCCAGCCTAAAGTATATGCTGGTTTTGGCAGATTATGATAAATGTCAAAGTCTCTTCAGAGGCAAGTACATAGAGGGTTTTGGAATATATGTGTACGTGTGTTTGGTGGGCTCCATATACCCTCTAATATGTAAAATATTTCACCCACTGAGACCCCAGGTGCTTGAAGCTGCATTTCCAGAGCATGTGGGAGGTCTTTCACAGGGCTTCTTTTTACCTCAATGGAGAAGATGCCTGAGCATTGAGTGTACACTATTTACCTTCCAGCCAGACATCTGCTTACATATTTTGGAGGGGAACAGCAACATTTCTAATATAGACAGCACTAAGAAAATGGCTCAGAAATACTCCCTATTTTCAATTAATTCGAACTGTAGAACAGCTTCATTTCTGCTGCGTTTGGAGCGTGATGCAGTTCTGATATGTCACCTTGCATTAGAACTTTGCACATGCTATTTGCCCATCTCGGTTTCAGGCTTCCTGCAGTATGAACAAACACTTATTTTCTTATCAGATTCCCATTTCATTCCCCTGAGTCATATAACGAATAAAGCCCTTTTATGGACAATAAGATGCAAAGAGCTTCTAGAAGCCCTCTGCTGCCACAGTTCACCAGCTCCTTAAATTCCAGTTACTGCACTTTTTTCCCCCAAAGAAATATTATTGAAGCCAACTACTGGTTCGAACTCCTTTCCAAGTGAGTGTGAGATGAACAGAGGAGGGAACATCAGCCAAAAACCTTGTTATGCCACCTCTACTGACCATTTTTCACCTTGAAGCTGGTGGTGGTATGTGACACCCAATACTGACAGCCAGGGTGCAAATCTTGCCATTTCATTTGGAAGGCATCACTTCATATATAATGATGCTCACGTGCTGAAACGCATTGTAGTCTAAGCAAGCTCACTTTCTAAGAAAGGTGTGATGGCATCTAAACTGCCTGCAGTCCCAGACCCATGCTGATTTCTAAACCATACCATGGGACTGGCTGATGGACAATTTGCTGTCCCAGGTCAGTTCTGTCAACCTGATGGAGCAGACAGCTGAATTCCAGCACTTGGAAATAGGTTGACCAGTATGTTCCCACAAGAACTGGTATGGAGAGAGAGTAGCTGGTACAGCCCTATTGCTGCATGCCTCCTCAGCGTCCCCATGTATTTTACACTACTGTACAGTGTATTTTAATTTCATTTCCAGCACTGTTTCAAGGAGGGAGTTGAAAAAGTGTTGAGCAGTATTGCTATAAACAAGCCTTTAACTCGATATCATTATTTGACAGATTTGAGTTCTTTATCCTGTTTGTTTATCACAAACACACACATACAGACACACACGCACACATACAGACACTTACATAACCTCTGTAGTTTAAAGCTGTGGTACTCTCTTTGTCCTTGAATCCTTTCCCCTAATGTTTATGACCCATTTTCAAAGGCAGGCACTGGTATCTGATGATCTGTGTCTTTTCAAGTCTACATACAGACATGCAATCTCACTGTCTGGGTAATGCTTCCAATGGACAGCCTTCCAACAGACTCACTTTCCTCTTCCATCCTTTGCCCCCTTCCCACGGATAAAAATGACTGATGAAGCCCATTACTTATCTATCAGATAATAGATCTACTTTGACGCAGATTCCTTATAAAGCTCGCTCTTAGTAAAATTTGTTCTGGACATCAAGAAGGCACTGGGCTAAAACATTGCTTTTGTTGGGGAGTTAATTTAGCATTTAAATTCTTTTTCTCTATTGACTTCTTTTGTGGAAAATTGGCCTGCTATGTACAGCAGAATTTAACTGATCCATATTCCTGTGATCAAAAAAAGTCAGTATTACAGTAAAAAAATTCTCCCCATAATGCTGACACTAACGTGTCTTGTAGACAAGATTAAGATGCATACAGAAAAATCCTGACACCAAAACTGGGAAAAGATGGCAACATGAAAAGGGATTTAGTTACTTTTTATTAGTTCTAGAGCACTGCCAGTGATTATGAGAGACAAGCATTTGTGCTTTTTAAGTTTGACCATGTTTCAAATCACTGTGCACTACTGCAGCAAGTACAGAACAGTTCAAGCCCTGAAAACCTTCAAATGAACTTCAAGAGGCTCAGTTCCCTTCTATGTTTAGGGCTATGCTTCTGCCTTGCCCTGGCACTGCCTGGCATCCCCTGGCACATTGTGTTTTTCATCCACATCACACCCTTGCGAGTACATTCAAACCCAGAGAAACTCAGATTTGCTGGTCACGTAGTGGTGCATTTTTGATGATTGGAAAGATTCTCCCAGATTAAATTCCAGAACTCCAAACCCAGGCCAACATTTCTAACACAAGGAATTCCCAAACCCTGTAAGCCAAAACATCTGGAGCTACAGCAGCTGTTGCAGGGCCTGCTTATCAGACAAATAGCCTCTCACGGCCTGATGAAAAACTCCCATCCACTTTGTCCATCACATCAGAACACAGAGCAGAGCAGCTTGAGGGGGCAGCGAGGGCCATACCCCAGCACTGCCTCCCATCAGTGTCTGCATGGGGGGAACATGACTGGGTGATGGGTGCATGCCTTCTTGCCCCCAGCAGGGAAGTGTGCCTGTAGCTCTCCTGGGTGCCTGGCTCTTCCCCAGCCTTGTGGGGACATTTATTTTGCCTTCTTTTTTCCTCCAGAGTGATGTGCCTTCTCTCTGGGGGCTGCGAGGAGTAGCAAGAAGGAGAGTGGCTGAGGCTGCTGGGTATACATTTTTGTGGGGGAGGTATAGGTTACTACAGTTTCCAATTTGGCAGAGCTCCCAGAAATAGCTCTCGCAGAAATATATATCCCTGAAATGACCTAAAAATAACCCAGTGGCAACCTGCAGTGTATATAAAGTTGGAAGATAAAAATGCAGAAGGTATAAAACACAATACTCTCCCTGCGTCTGAGTCCCAGGGAGCACCTTCACGGTGGTGTTATTCCAGCCCATATTGTGCCTCACCCCTCCACACCACAACTCTCTGCTCCTGGTTTGAAGGACTTGGCTTGAAAGCTGCAGAAGGACTGACGCTGCCTTGGCTGACTGGGAGTCACCCATGCCTTTGGAGGACATTTTACTCGTGCATAGGAGATGAGACCCTTGTGAGAAACAAGTTCTTGTGGGAACAAAGGACCACTGCTCTTCACAAATGTTATAAAGCACTCAAAGTAAAAAAACCCCAACAAAACAGCTCCTCTCATATACTATTAGTTTTAATATTACCTGCTGTACAGAAATAGAGTTAAATTATCTTCAGCAGGTTTATCTCAATTTTTAACAGCAGTCTCAAAGTCAGCAGAGTCCTTCACAATCCCATATCCAAAAGAATATATGAATACATTGAGAAATTTGCATGAAATGGTCAATATTGCAAACCTATTTCACGTCTCCAGACAAAGGCAAATGAAAATCAAGAATCTCTGCAGCATCCATCCTGAAAAAAAAGAGAAAGAAAAGCATCTTACTGAATATCTTGCACTTGAAGAGGCAGCAGTGTTTCTTTAATGGTCAAAGATTGATTCTCAGGACCAGAAGCCTGAACCATCAAACAAAGTACCTGATTTTGTCTGCCCCATCCTGAGAGCTCTTCACATCAGAGCTGAGTAAATAATTCGCAGTAGATAATTTAACTGCACAAAAGCTTTCTTTTTTTCACTTACTGAATGTCAGTACCTTGATTGTGGCTTCCTCTAATTTATTTGTAATTCAAATTTACTTGTCCAATTTATTATCTTTCTTCTCTCCTAACAGGTCAGATAGACTGTGAAGGGTCTGCTACAAGTATTTCAACCTTCCTGTTCAAAAGAGAGCTGAGTTCATCATGAGTAGTATCAGACAGCTTCGCGTTTTTTTCCCTTTATCCACAGGAATGCAAATTTTGTGATCGGGGAAGAGCTTTGGATTAATAATAAAAATTTTGTTCTGCTGGATAAAACCTGAGGGGTTTTTCTCAAAGCTTCAGCCTTAGAAAAATGGTGGTACTGCAGTCTCTGCTGTCTCTGTGCAGAGCTGAAATGAAATCTTTTTATTACATTCACTTGAAATAATGGCACCTGCTACTTCAGGCACAGTCAAAACCTCATTCCCTTGCCTGTGTGCCTGGGCTCTAGAAAAATTTCCCAATGAACTTGAGCCCCCACTGTGTTTAGCAGTGTCCCTTTTAAATGTAGTAATTGCAGAACATAGATTGAAGAGAAATGGTCACAGCAGTGGCGGATGAAGAATTTTTGTCCCTCATTAGGTTTAAGCTCGAGGCTCTGGTAGAGCTTTGTTATCTCAGCCCAGCGCTTCTGCTATATGGCAGTATTAGAGCGTGCAAACTTCAAATGGGCTTTTCATGGGCGTTCATGCAAACCAGGCTCCATCGCTCTAACATCTGCAAAAAGGAAACAGCAGAGAGCTGGGAAGCCTGGGCAAAGGGAAGCCACTTTCAAACCACCAGCAACACTGGTCCACTTAATGCAATCCCTGTCTTGGCCCCTGGATGTGAAAGTTGATAAAAAAACCACCAACAAACCAAAGCTAGAAACAAATGGGCATCATCCAGCCAGATGTTAATGAGAGACTAGCTTTTAATGCATGTTTGCTGCTATTCACACTGCTGTGTACCACCACTGTTTCCTTTAGCTTACATAATCAGATATAATCAGTGAACATGCTCATGCAAATTTGAGCAGAGGATGGATTCGTAGACCAGGACTTCTCAGTTAGAGTGGACTTGAACTAGAAAGATGCATAATCTTTTTCAGAAATTACCACCTCACACAGCATTTCTGTAATTTTAAATTTAATTTCTATCATTATTTTACTGTAAAACCCAATAGAAATTAGACAAAACTTGGAAAGTTTGGTTATTGTTTGCTAGAGTGGATGTATGAGAGACGACGTGTATGTATGTGGTTTGGGTTTGTTTTTAAAATCCTAGTGGTCCATAGCCGTTTTCCCTTACCTGAGGGCTCTGGCCATGGGTTGACAAATAAAATTCTGGCGGGTCAAATGCATCCAAGTGTGGATAGGCAGAGATAAAGGCTTCATGTCACGAAAGAATGTGCTCCAGTTTTGTCCAAAATCTCAAATGAAGTGCCCACTCTGTCAGGCTGACAGTGCTCATCACTCCAGAGCAGTTGCCTCTGAAATCCACAGGAGTAATTTTCTCATCTTTTACTCCTTATTTTCACAGGCCTTTGCACTTCTCAGCCCTGATCTTAGGTGAGAGGAAAGCACCAAATGAAAGCAAGAGGGCCGCCCTTCTGCAGGGCAGAGCAGAATCCCAGCAAAAGCCCTTTTTGCAGCACCTCAAGCCTGCCTGGTGCAATAGTATCCCTGAGGAGCATCCCCCCTCAGCATCCCACCTCAGTCCTGCCAGCCTCTGGGGCAGCACAGGCTCAACTGCATTGCACCAATGATAAGGAGATGAAATATCCACATGCCCATGCACCGGATCCAGCAGGCCACGGGGTCTCATTTGTGATCCCTGAGACCTCAGCAAGAAGAGTCCTCTGTGAGTCATTTCTTCCCGAAGTGAAGTGGAGCAGGCTGCCTCTGGCTGGCTGACTGACAGCTGAGAGGCTTTTAATGTGCATCTCTCCTCCCTGGCAGCACTTGCTGAATGAGACCGCTGAACGAGCTGGGAGAGAGAGCAACAGTATTGGGCTGAATTACCCTGAATCATTCTTTGCTCTTCTAAAGTGATATAACTGCTATTTAGAAAGGTTTGTAAACCAACAATGCATCCAGCGTATAAAAGAGAAAAAAATGACTGCATGAACCTATATTTTAAAATAAATTTCATTTATCCCAGCTGACCTTTTTCTGAACCACTAATAGAACAAACCTTCATGATAAAAGCTGAGGAGGGATGGGAAGAATGCAAGGCCTTGCGGATAATTCAGGAATGATAGGCCACGTGTGGGAAACGGTACTGAAAAATGCACGAGAACCATTTTGTTAACAAAATGGACTATGGAATGCTAGCTTGCTTGGAAGAATCAAGGTCAATAAATAGAAAGAGGCAAAACTGTGAAGAACCTGAAACTGAGAGCAGAAAGCTCTCAAAAACCTGACTGAACTGGAAAAGAAGGGGCACTGGAATTTTTCAGAGAGGGGAAAAGGAGCTGTAGGGACATACCTGAAAAAGATGCCGTGTTTGACACGTGGCCGAGGTCAGAACACAGAAGGGGGTTGTAACCGCCATCACAAGTGAAGATTTTTGCTCTGGAAGAGAAAGGAAAAAAAAGTTAGGTCTGGAAGAGCCAAAGCTGGAAGCAGTGCCACATCCAGCTCCTCTTCCTTGTGCTGCCCGGCCCTGAGCTGCCGCAGAGGGGAATGGTGCCTGGAAGTCAGCGCGACAGCTGTGGGGAATGAAGATGTACCAGCGAAACACAGCCTGCCCGAGATGAGTGTGACATCGGTTTTGTGAGACTGTCATACTCAGACTGGTGTCCAGGAGCTGCAGATTATTGTAACAATGACATGGCAGCAGATTGAATTTCCTCAGTGGCAAAGGCAAGCAGGAGAGACCAGGGATGAGTGTCAGCTGGAGCAAGCAGCAATGCTCACTGGTATAAGGAATGCCAGCCTTCACCTTGCTCCTTGTTTTATTTTTTAACCATGAAAAATACATCACTTACAACACACAGGGTGACCAAATAAATGCAGAAGCTACATTTGAAATTCAAAGAAGACAGAGATTTTTTTTTCATGAAGAAACCATTTCATTTGCAGCTATGTCTATAAAGCAAGATTGAGGATGTTATTAGACATCAGACACTGCCCGTCTGGTGAAGTGTTTCCTGAGCCTGTAGGTATTCTTTGAGGAAAGTGAACTGCGTAATTGCCTTTCTCTGGGCATCAAACACAGGGATAGGGTGAGGGGCAGAGATAGTAATGAAAAGGTAGCCCTGCACTGCCTGCCCAATGATATGGAAGGTGAGTGTGTGTGCCTCTGTGCACACCTTCAACTAGCCTAGAAATCAAGTGACTGCTGCAGAGTCTCTCATGATTTTTAAAGGACTTCTCTGTTGTGTGTTTTCGTGGCAGATTTATAAAGGTAACAGTGAAATGGACTCAACACTGATGACACTTCCCAGGCTTGGGAGGCAAAACATCTCCTAGCAAGATGGAGCCAAGAGCCCAGGGGAGCCCTTGGCATTTCTCTTTGCCATCCTCCTGGCAGCCACCAGCACAAGAGACACATTTAGGGTCCAAGTCATCCCAGCTGATGCCCAGCTGTCAGACCCTAGTGGAAACCCTTGAGCCAGGAGATGATGGTCTCAGCTGGGAAGAAAGTGCATTAAAACCACCCTCACTCATGCAGGCTCCAGAGCCACACTGACTGCTCCAGGACTAAGCTGGGGAGAAGTGGGAACTTTATACTCTTCATGATGCCCACACACTGAAGTAAGATGCTCATTTAAATCCATGAGATTGGCATTTTCTTGTGACAAGGGCCAGAGTGCCTGGCTTGGGAAAACAGGAGGAAATACAAGCAGAATTTTGCAGTCCTGAACAAACACTGTCGCCTCTACTCATCACTTTCTCGTCCTGAAGGATCCCCTTGGTGGTCCTAAAGGTGTTACTGTGTTCCTAAAACCTTTCCAATATAATTGAACCTGGTCAGCATATGGTGAAGCCAAAGCACGAGCTGACAAGCACAGGACTGACCCTTACATTTTGGGCATATCTTCCTTCCCCACAGAGATGTGACTAGGAAGAACAAAAAGCCTTTATAAAACCACTGAAACTGGCTAAAATTTGAATTGCCTGAAAAGGGGAAGTTTTTGGATAAATTAATACATTTGAATTTTTTTCTTTCACTTTAATTCAGAAGGAAAACCAAATCTTCCACTTACATTTCTTTGAATTAGAGAAAGGAAATTCCAAACATAATTGTTTTGTTTTCTTCATGCTGTTCTTAGCTTACGTACTGATGACTTTTGTGTTTGATGTTACAATGTCAAGAGGAAAGGCTGGGTCTTTAAAGTTGGGGTTTTTTTTTTAATGAAAATGAATGAATTCTTTGTTCCTCTCATTTTGACATGCACTGTAGAGTGTATGCTCAGCAAGTCTAAAAACTTTCGGGACAACCTGTCACAGCCTCTAGGAACAGACTAAATAAGTGTTAACCAAAGCGTGAAATATGAAACACAAAAACACAAGACAGAATGAAGTGAAATTCTGCTCTGATTTCAAATCATGCATAAACAGATTTCCTTGCTATAAGTAGAGTGACTGATTTTTTTTCTGTTTCCCTTGTGTTTTGCTTGTGTTTTCTTTTTTAGAGGAGGAAAAAAAAGTGACATCTCAAAATACTTGACCTCCTCCAAATGAAATAGTTTCTATTATTCTAGCTGGATATGATAAACAGTGAACAGAGAAAACTCTTCAGAAATGTGGTATATTTTTAATGCTTACTTTCCTCTGCTCTTTCTACCAATAATGTTGTCTGGTCAGAAGGTACTAATAGCCCTCCATAGACAGCTTTAAAGAGGAAGGGTCTAAAAGCCAACAGTTGAGTTCAGGACCAGTTGCCTGTAAATATCATCCAGCACTTATGAAAAACCTTGGTAAAGTATAACACTTTTAGTGCCTTTTTAAAAAAGAGATAGTCCTTGGCAGTGATATTGATATCTTCCATGGACGTTTGCACATTGTGCATCTTTTTCAAATTTCCTACAACAAGGGTATTTTGAGAATTAAAAGAGCCTTAGTGAGTTGTTAGTAAGTGAAGTTCTTGCAGCTGCTACTCTACAGGTTTCAGTAAATCTCACACCTCCCAGTATATTTCAGTCCCTATTAGATCCTGCCTGCAAGCAGTTGTGTGACACTGATGTCTTGCTGGAGAAAAGTTGCCAGAAAGCAAACAATACTGTTTCTGTAGCAAGTGCAGTTACTTCTGCAGCCCACGCATTATTTTCAGGTTTTAAGTCAGCCTTGCTCAAGAGACCAGCGTAGCTGTCTCCTGAGGGGTTTCCTTCCATTCCCCTGAAACAGTCAGTGTTGCGGACAGCCAGGACTGGAGACGGGGCTGACTGGACCCCTGGCCAGATCCAAGGTGGCAATTCACGTTTCCTTTATTTTTCAAGTGCCCATTAGTATCACCCCAATGCAGATTTCCTGTGTTGTTCCCTCTGCTTTACGGGGCCCTGCAGTCCTTTACTGGTCAACCAGCTGGCAGTGCACACAGGGTATGGCTGAGATGTGGAAATTCAATTCATGCTTGTATGAATTCAAGCAGCTTACAGTGCTGTGGAAAGTGGAGGTGCCTTTCACTTTCCTTCCTGCATTCCCTGTACAAACCTGCCAAAAATCCCATTGCTTTCGGTGACAGACCTAACTGCAACATAGCTGCACCTGAAAAAAGAAGTATCACAGATGCACACTCTGCCTTGCAGCTTCAGCTGGGAGAAGTGAGAGTCACAAGCTCTGGAAATAAATCTGCCCCTCGCTCAGCACCAGATAACCGACAAGTGTTCGTCCATCTGCCGCAAGCAGTCAAACTGTGAGTTCACTGATGTGATGTTACGGCAGCGTAATCGACTGAGGCTTTTTGGGCCGTGGTCCATGCCTGTGTGCTGCTCTCCCGCAGCAGTGTTTGGGGGTGAGGGCTGAGGGGCAGAGGGGCTCCTCGAGACCGGGCTGATGGAGCTGGGCAGCAGTGCTGTGAACGGATGGCTGGAGCAGAGGCACTGCCTGACCACGTTAGTGCTTTCTGCCAGCAGCAATGATGGAGAAAGCTCTTGCAGCTGTCCCTCAAATCCCTCTGCCGCATAGTCAAAACCCTTTCCGCTTCACAGCTCATCTGTAGTCACTTGTATCAGTTACTAGCCCTGGCACTGAACTTTTGCCTTAATATTTGGGTATCAATTCCTTTTGTCATCACTTTCCCCCACTGTCCTTAAATGGACACGAGATGAAGGTGATGGTAACGCATTCCCCGCAGCATCCACAGCATCCAGGCGGTGTGACCCATACACTGACAGGGCCCACAGCCGTGAACATGAATGTCCCCTCCCTTGGCTCAGCTGGTGATGATGCCCTCAAGGAAGTTGCACTGCTCCATGAGGTTCCCCAAAAGTTTTGCTGCTGATGGAGGGACTGATCTTGTGTCCCAAGCTGGCATCATTCAGCATCACCACCACTGCATTTACCACACTGGGGCAGCCCAGACAAAGTCTGGCTGAGGGTCCCAGGGCCAGATTGCTATCTCAGGGGTGAAGCAACACTAGGATCAGAAGATGAAAACAATGCCACATCTGTCACAAACAAGGACACTGAGGAAAGTGTAGGGAAGATTACACACAAGTTGTAGCTCATTAAAGGAAAACATGCTGAGATATTTTTATGTTGCTGTTACTTATAAAAGAGTCAGTTAACACAGCTTATTATGGTAATTACAGCAACGTAAAGAGAGACCTAGCAAAGATTACAGCACTTTAGTACACCATCATCATAGCTTAAGTGAAACATATTTAGGACTCCAACAAGACGTCTCCCACATAGGTGGCCAGGGGATAAAAAGATTAGAAGATCCCTGCATAAGCTGCTCAGGCTGCTCCAACATCCCCAGGCAGGCAGAAAAGCTGTAAGTGTTGGCTCAGTGCGAGGCAGAAGATTGGCCAGAGAAGGCTGGGACGTGGGGCTGGCATTGCATGGTGGCCACAAGGGAGCCAGAGTGGCAGGCAAGATGGGACAGAGATGGACTGTGGGGAACACAGGCCTCAGGCAGATGAACTTGTGATACGCAAGCTGTTCAAAGATCTCTCCTTCATCACCTCCATCACTCTGTCTGATGCAGGGATCATGCACTGAGAAAGAGACTGAAGTCTCATGTTTGCCACGTGATCCGGCATCTCTGATAAATCCCCCTCTTACACCTCCAGTTTCCAGCAGCCGGGAGGAATTCAACCATTGAATTTAATGACCCTGGTGGGATTTGCCATCCTTTAATTTATCCAATCCATTTCTGATACAGAATTTATGTTTTCACCCCTGGAGGTGGTGTCACAATCTGTGTACTCCTCTGCACCTAGATTTATGACAGTTTCTAGTTCAAAACTCTCCTGTAATTCTATACACTGTAAGTGCTAACTACTTGGTCCTATTTGATTTTGTCGGAGCCCATCTTTCCTGGGTAGGCTGCTGCAAGAGTTTCCCAAATTCTTAAAAACCCCAAACTCCTCTCTCAGCTCCCCACAGCTATCAGCATTTCTGCATGGCCCAGTGCAGGGAGCATCTCAGAGAACATCACCATGAAGTCTGCAGCCTGTTTATTTACTGTTACCCACTGATCTTCCCTCACATTGTTAAATCTGTTATCTCGATTCCTCATGAGGTCTCCCACCTTCACCACCATCATGTGCATGGCAGTGGAACCCTCACAGCTATCCCAAATCTGGTTTGGCCAGCTTGGGCTCAGGAGTTAGTTTGTTTCTGGGGTAAATGGACCGATTCCGGTGTATATAACTTCCACAAGGTCATGGGGACTTTGTCAGCGATGCTCGGTGTAGTACTCTCAAACCCATTCCTCAGCTGGATTTTCACCTGTATATTGCTTCACCAACAGCTGTTTTGCTTTTCTTTGAATTATTTCTTTATTCAGTTTTCTGAGAAGCCAGAGCTGGAGAAGCCTGCAGCCATATCCTCTCCCACAGCTAAACTACTGCTGCAGCCAAATTCCCCTCACTTGGACTGGCTCCCACAGTCCCAGGGGCACCCACTTCAGCACAAACCGTAAATGAGTCGGTGCAGATCATGTTTTCTCATGAAGGAATACCATGCAGATTTGGATTCGCACAACCTGATGCCAGTCTCCTAAAAGAAAGCACGGCATCAAACAGAGCATTACTCAGGTTGGGTTGTCAGCTGTGATTTAAGTTATGTGAGAAGCCAGGCCAGCCAACAGCATCCATTTCACCCCTTAGCAAATATCCAGATGGTACTTGCTGAGCTCAGAGTGAAGTGTCCTTTCTAGCCTCAGAACCGATATGTGGAGCTCTTACTGCCGGCTGCATTGGCGGTAAAGGTGGCACTAGGGAAGCCTGGAAAATTACAGGAATGTCTTTTCCTTTTTAAACTCAATTTTTAGGGGCAGTGACACACAGGGCAAACAAAGGCATGCAAGAGCATGATGATCTGCGTTCCTGTGGTCAACACAAGCATTGACTGGCTGCGCAGAACCACTCACTTCAGGCCTCATTAAAAACTGGGGACAGTGTAGTTTGCAAATGTAAAACAAGTGGTTCAACCACAGCTGACTTACTTAAGACTCTCTGCTGAGCACATCCTTACTCCCATTTAGCAGAAGCTACCGCATGCCACCCTGAAAAGCCACCGTGAATGCACTGCAGACCTCTTTGCCCCTCTTTGGCTGCTGGTGGCTTTTCTACCTGCAGTAACGTGAACAGGTAATATTGCTGAGCAGAAAACACAGACAATTGTGAGGTCTTGTGCAAAAGTAGATCAGTACAGTGTCCTGTCCGGGTGACAGAAGTGACTGATCCTAGGGGAGCGTGTTTAAAGCTCTGGTGGCAGCTGGGCCTCTGTGGCAATGCCAGCGCCCATCAGCCAGCACCCAATGCAGATGTGATCTACATCTCGCACTTTTGGACAGAGACAGCGCTGAGGCTGAGGCTGCTGACACTCGATCCACGTCATCTCAGGTATGTGGTGATCAGCTGAGCACCTTCACTGCCGGCAGACCTGACTTAAACCAGCAGAACAGGGAGCCAAAGCCAGCTTAAGTTTCTGCTTCTGCAGCCACAAGCAGATGCACTGAACCACAACAGCCAAGTCTGGCCTTGAAAACTGTTCTCCTTTATGGAGACAATTAAATCCCTCATGTGCAGCCTTGACATTAAAACATATTTCAATTTAAAAGCAATAGTTAGTAATACAGTTGGGTTTTTTTAGCAGTTTATTTGGATGCCAGAATCCAGCAGAAACCTCAGGACTGGCTGATTCATGCCTGTTTCATTTTTCCTTTCAATCCATTTTCTCTGAAAAGGAGACATAAGCAGTGAAGCCAATATAGTTTTATTGGATCCAGTGCACTGCCACTGAAACAAATATATGTACACTCAAGCCACTACACTTTTATTAAAACAAATAGAATTTAATTCAAACCAGCATTCAATAGCTACAGATTTTGGTGGGTGGTTGGTTTTTTTTTTTCTGAGAGATGAAATTAAATCCTACCAATACTTTTGCTCAATATGTTTTCGCAATCAGATTCATTTGACCTAGGCAATATAAATTTATCATAGGTAACACATTTTATTAAAAAGAAATTTACAGAAACCAGGTTTCTTTTGAGTGTATAGACAGAAATCCCAACCCATTGTAAGATTAGACCAGAAGGACAGGTGGAAGAGTCTTTATTATTTTTAGCCTGGTAAAAGACACTTCTGCTTAAGGGGTTCTTTTTACTACTATGCTTGGGGTGGCAGATATCTTATTAGAACTGAGGCTTTTAGAAGTCAGTATCTTGCTAGGTAAAATATACTTTGTACAGACCAGCACTGAAAAAAAATATAGTGCTCAATACAAACAAATGCATTCATCAAAGGATTCCAGTAAATTCAAACAAGAGCAAGGGAACTAGAGCTTGAAACAAGGTGTATCTGCATAAAATGGTATCTAGAAGAAGCAGCCTGTGGTACTAATAAGCTGAAAGAGAAGCAGAGAAGAGCTCAATACAATAATGAAACTGAGTTGTCACTTACAGTAATGATGTTCATTTTATTGCATTTCCACACCTCTGTTTGTAAATGAGATTTTTACAGATGCCAAAAGGAAGTACATTTCCTTTTGTCACTAAGTGTTTCTGCAAATCAAGCCTAGGTCTCTGTGTGTGTCTAATAGAAATCACGGCTTTATAAAACCCTAATTTTTCATTTTCAAAACCTTTCCAGTTCTTTATTCACTGTGATCTATCCTTTGATCTGGAGCAGTCATTGTCTTCCCTATTCTCTCTGCTTCATTTTGTCAGAGAACAATGCAGAACTTAGGAAGACTGCATGGCAAACCATTCACCTTTTTTCTTGACAACATTTTGTAAAAGAGGGGCTGATCCTGCTCTGTAAGCCAAGCTGTTCTCTTCCCCTCAAAGGAAAACACCTGGGAAGGTTGTTGAGATGTGTCTGAGTGACAGTGGAGCATACATTTCTGTCCAAGTCAGGAGAACGCGTGCACTTAATTCCCACAGGTTTATTTGAATTTCTTTTCCTCTGTTGTTAGTAAAGTTTGGGAAGAAAAAAGAAAAATTATTTCATAATCTTGTATGAAAATCAGCTGTAGCAGATCTTAATGGCCTCCTCTGAGCTCATAATCCAGAGAGAAATGAGAGTGCAGCACTGCAACCATTGGAGTGGTGCCCTGGCTGCCACAGCTGGAAACAAGCAAGTCCACAACCATTGCAGCACAATTTTGGTTGCTGCTTCAGTGCCCCCAAGGCTGACAGAAGATGTTTGGTGTATGAACATCATGGTGGGGTGTCAGAAGGAGTGCATATAAATACACAGAGGCACAGGGAGATTTAGTGAGGGAGGTGTCCCCTGCTTTTTCTCCCCGTATCCTAAAAAGTATTACCTTGTGTTGACCTTCTCTCTTGAATCAAGGGCTCTCTCTGAGTGTCAGTCAGGAAAGCATCATTAGATAGCAGTGGTGGGGGAGCACTATCCTGTCCATATGGGCTGAACAGCTGCCTTTGCAGACATCCCAGCCAGGGGAGCAAAGGATTAAGTTCAAGACCCATATCCAGACACACTCCCCCACATCGTGCTGAGTGGCAGCACGGTGCAGGTGACAAAATGCTTCCTCTATTTCCAATTCACTTTGTCGGAGACCAGCTACTTCTCCTTTGCCTCGTTCCCTGTGACAACATTTCCAGTCAACAGCTCAGCAGCTGCATCTGCCCGTCAGGCTTCTTCTCCCTGCCAGCCTGGTGCAGAGAGAGGAAAAAAACCCGACCCTACTCTGAACAATTTTAATTAATACTGACATTTATCAAGCTGCAGAGGAAGCAACTGCTGCTTGTTGCTTGGGTTTGTGTGAAAATAGTAGAAATAAATGGAACTGTCATAAAGTTGTAGACCATCCTGTCTTCATTACATCTAATGCCTGGGAGAAACGAGTTGTGAGCAGCAAGAGATACAGGAGCTCGTGGGGCGGCTGATGGACGGCCCAAGCACTGAGGCTTTCTCTGAAAAGCAGGCTTTTCCTAAACCACACTGCCTTCTTCTCATGCAGACACGTGGATCTGCTTGGGATATTGGAGACAAGCTTTGCACAGTGACCCAGTAAATACCACCCATGTCCCTGCTGTGTCACGTGCTGCTCCAGAGGCAGCGGACCCCGTCCCTCAGGGGATTTGGGCACGCTGAGCTGTGGATATCCTGACTCTGACTCAAACCTCATGTCTGAGTCCTCCCAATTGCTGTTCATCGCCTGCCTCACACCTGCCACAGGACTGCAGGTCTGAGACCTGGAGGCACATACACCTCTTACAGGTTTGGCAAGGGCTCACCATGGTGGAAAGGCCAAGTAGCTGTGCCATATTGATGCAAAATGCAAATAGTACATGCTTTTCGTTTCATGCAAAGCTTGTATAAGGTCTCTGCATCTTTCCAAGCCATCTTGCCCATTTGCTGATCATTTACAGGTCTTTTAAATGTTGTATAAACTGTAGTATTTATCTCAGCTTTCTACCAGGGCAGCCTTTGGATGTTTCTACCTGCTTATTGGCAGCTTTTCCTTAAATTCCTCTGTAGCATTTATTTCCTATAAAAAATGTAAACCATGAAAGAGAATAATTTCCTGTATCCTGACTCCTGGAGGTAGAAAAGAACTATTTTTTCTCCACAGATGTGTTCCTGCATCCCAGGTGTCCTTTACTTTAGCTTAAAAGCAACAACAAAGAAATAAGGAAATAAATAGAAGACTCTGTATGATGGGTCAGTAGTGTATGTGATTTCCTTTGCAAGAGCTAGTATCTGACCTGATATGCAATGCTAACTGCTCCACTATACGCTTACAATACACCCTATAAAAAAAAAATCCCAAAAAAAATCTCAAACCCAATATCCTGTGAACCATCATTAACTATATTAAAAAATAGATGTTCTAAGCAAGGGATTTGTAAGTCTGGAGAAGCTTATCTGTAATCCCTCTGGGAAAAGTAAATCCTCTTGTGGCCCCAGAAAAGTCCAGTAGAGTCCTCTTGGGGCAGAGAATGCTGATGTTGGTTTTTTGTTCTTCTGAGAACCTGCAGCTCTGGATTCACACCAAGTACTCTTCTGAATGCCATTTTTGCCTTTAATTCCTCAAAGAGCCCTGTCTTCCAGGAAGGAAGCCACATAACCACACCAGTGCTTACCCAAGATCCGAAATGGGGCCAAAAGCAAAGAAAATCTCAACTCTCCCAGACCCATATTCACTGTTTAACCTCATAGACATACGGTATGAGTGGAGTGATGAATTTCTGTAAAATGCTCAGTAATTACAGAATCTGATCCTGATGACAAATAGCTACAGACCTCAAAGCAATGGGCCCTCCCACTGCACACAGGCTCCTTGTATCCCTAGACACAGTCATGAACGGTATAAGACTCCAGGTTCTGCTGCAGCACACAAGCCAGGATATCTTCTGTAACCCTTGCTTTAATGCAATTGTTTAATATCATACAATAAAGCAGTCATCGTATAGTGACTTTCAAATGGGCCCTCTGATCCTGAAAATGCACTGTGAATGATAAATGATTCTTCCCAATATTGCTAAAGTGAAATCCACCTCTTTTTGTCTCCTTTAGCTCTAGCCAGCAGCAACTGTTGGCTGCTGATAGCTACAGACAGCATATTTCCCTTTCAGGAAACAAATATTGTTTTATTTTGTAGAAAAAATATCCCCCATAATGTCAGCTATAAAGTACAGTAACTGGTCTTCAGCAATACATTGAATTATACACACCTAACTGTATTGGAGACTATAAATTCATCAGATGGTGCAGGCCAGAGGGCTTGAGGAGTGGAAGGGATTTGTCTCTTGTCCCCCTCCGGGGAGAACTGTCACCCCAGTGCTGAGATATTGCTTGAGCGGTGACTCTCCGCGGGCAGAAAAGGCAGAACTTGCTGAGTCTGTTTGCGATGTGCTTATCTATTATTGACATTCAGATCCCGTAATAACTCAGGGAATAAAAATAGAAAATGTGCCCACTCAAAACATCTTAGGATCCTGAAATGACAAATTTCTACTGCAGGGAAGAGACTGATTTGGTTCCTGCCAGTCCAGTTCGCATGGGAAAATACCTTGCCATATTCTGTGGTAAGTTTTTAGAAATGCACGTGATTGTGGGGATGTGTCAGAAAACATAAAAGAAAATCACAAGCAGTGATAATGTCACTGACATGGCATTAAAGCCTACTTGCAGCTGTTCAGCAGAGTTACATCATGCAGAGTGATAAAGATGATATTTTTTTTTTCCTAGGATTTACTATTTATTTTTCTCTGTTTTTGGAAAGCTGGTTCTGTTACTTTCCTTCCCCTGACATTCTCCTCTGACCTTTTCTTCCAGCTTTTCTAAGTACCGTAAGGTGCCCTCTTAACAGCCTTTGAGCAATATTTCATATCTAGCCACCTTTGTGTTGATAAAACAACTTTAGAATTAAATCTCTTTTTAAACTATGTTTTAATAGAGAAAATAAAAATTAATATGGAATGAAAAAATTTTTATTTTCCGGGCAAAAGAAGCAGGTTAATTTGTTGGAGTTTTTTACATATATTTTACATACATACATTCACTGGTCTGTTATTTCCATTAAGGCTTGCATTGTAATTCCTAATCCATGTCAATTTTGAGCACCTATTTGCCAGTTAAAGTACAATATAGTCTCTTTAAAATGAGATGTATCCTTGCCTTTGCTAATGAACATCTTCGCTTAGTATAACTAACTTTCTACAGTACTTTTTGCCATGTCTACTGCCATTTTATCTTCCTGTACTTCTCCCATCTAGTGCGTTTTATTTTTAATAGTTTTGTCAGGAACAACAACAACAAAACCTCAAAAAAATGATGAGACTGTTTCATATCAATGTGCCTTTTCAGGAGTGTTGATTAAGATGCCACAACATGAATCACATTGCCACACAACTTGTGCAACTTCAGTCGCTAATTTCTGTCATGTCTACCTGTCTAATCCAGTGATCTTAGGTCAACACTGAGATCAAGGGCTTATGGTTTTTAATAAGCCATTTTTATTATGAACCTATGCATCATGCTTATTATTTTTAGTCATAGAATTTTCATTAGAGATCTGTGCCCGAGATCCATGCATGACTCATTACATGACAATAGACACATTATACTTGTTATAAATCATTCAAATTTGGGGACAAATTTGACCTGATGTAGTACAGTGTTAGTTCCTAAAATGATAACGTTGGGTTTCTAGCCCCTGCATCTTTATGGGTGACTGGAGGTGTAAGCCAACACAGGGAGGAAGGCAGAGAAAACCCCTAATTTCAGTCTGTGCTTCTCCATCTTAATGCAAACAATCAATCATCACAGATGGAAGCACAATACCGATCCTTTCCCCACTGAGGTCAAGTAGTGACTTTGAAGTGAGGGAACTGGCTTCGCTGATAAAAATGATAGACAATTAGTGCGTGTTGTGTTTAATTGGAATGAATGAACTTGATTATTTGGTTTCCAATAAAGCAAAATAAATGGTACATAAATCCATTAATAATGAAGAATCTTTGGTTGTTTCTTTGTTATTTTTGATGCTCAGAAGTGGGTCACTCTGTATATGCATAAACAAAGAAGATAAATGGCTAGAAGAGGAATGAATTTTCCATAATCTGATTAAAGGATACGTCTGGCTCCTTAGAGAATGTTATAGTGCTTAATGATTTTGTTGTTGCTGTTCTTAATGTGTCTAATGTTTGCTGTTTAAGAAAATCAAGAATAATGTTAAAAGGTTGCTCCAGAAGGGAGCTGTCAGCCAGGAGGAGGAGAAAGCCTTGTTTAGCCAACAAATTTTCCACTGGCAAACTGCAGACGGAGAGAAGACCCCTCCCACCCTCAATCCAGGGTGAAACTTCACTGGATCTAAAATGAGAGGCCAGTAAATTGTGTGGTGTGACCCCCCAAGCCCCATGTCCCCTGACTGCAGCTTAGCTGGAGCATGCATGGTGCAGCAGTGTGCACGTAAGCTGCAGGTACATGCCCCCTGGCAAGCACTGTGTGTGCCCTGGGACCTGGGCTCAGGGAAGAAATCCCAGCAGTCTCAGTTTAGATGTTCTGCTATAGACACAAGATGCTCCATCTTTCAGCATCCTGTTCCTCAGAACTGAGTGTCATTGCCGCTGAGAGCCAGAGTACCCCTGGGCTGGACAGGACCAGACCTCACACACATGGTCTGACCTTGAGTGCCCTTGCAGCCTGCGCCTAGGAGACCAGGCTCAGCCTCTTTCCTCCCTTCCCTCCCTGCAACTCATATATGACAAGAAACGTGTCTCATGGGAGGTCCAAGATGTGGCGCTGGCACTCAGCCAGGATGGGCTGCAGCACCCCCCAACCCTGGAAATGCTTTCAGGGAAGAGACCAAGAACGGCCTGCTCTTGGCCCAAAATGCCTTTTGGTTGTGTCCTGATACAAATTCAGCTGTGGATGTGAGGATATCCCTGGATCCCACTGATTGGATATAGGCTCTGTAGTCCCATCAGTTTGCACCAATTCCTGGTATCAGCATCTCCCAGTCACTGCACAAAGTTCACTTCTCTCCTAGACGCTTGATCAAAATCCAAGTGTTTCCAGGATAGCGTGTGCTCTTTTGGCATTGGCTGTGAGACTAGACATAAAATCCTAATGGGCTGTGTTATTTTAGCATGCTGCTTGTACAGTTCTGTGCAGAGCAAACTAGGGGAGGCAATTGGCAGATGCTATGAGATCACAGTCACAAGAGTTGAGAGAAGTTGCGTCCAAAAAGAAAAGACAGTTCCCTAGCCTGAAGGGCTTTCTGCCTGCCAAACTGTGAAAGTCTACTAGAGACAAATGGAGCCACGAGAATCCCTAAAAGAGAAGATGCAAAAAACCACATATAATATCACATGAAGGCTCCTTTGCAGCATGAAATGACTAGCACCTTAACCAGAGCAGCTGCTATTAGCGATCCCCGAAATGACAATTAGGATGATGATGACAGTAATAATACACCTTTGAAGGATAAAGCCTTTATTAAGGGAAAATTAGCAAAATTAATTCCTAGTATTACTCAGTAATTTGCCTAGGGTCACACAAAGGTTGAACTTGACTCTCTTTAGAGACAATACTTTTCACGAGTCTGCATCTCCTCAAGAAAAGAAGCCCTATTTGTTTCTTGCAGACACGTTTGCAGTTTGTATAGCTACCTTCATAATATCATCAAGCTGGTCTTTGTTAGCTCAGGATCCTTTTCACATCGCTCACCATTTTAGTTCCCATAACAACAGAATACATTTGTAATATGGAAACTCAGCTGCTCTCAATTCTTCTGGGCAAGCTTGTTTTCTCCACTTAATAGAAGCTTGTAACACACTAGAGGTTTGTGCAAACCTGAAAACTTGCATAGTTTAACAGAGTAGGCGATCTGATGCAAAGTTCTGATGAAATTATGTTCCTATTTAAACAACATATTCACGTAAAGTGACAATGTCAAATGCCTGCAGCTTTTGTCTTTGGTATAGCCAAGGGTTGCCACACCGTATCTGCATTTTCTAACTGAGATACAAAATACATGTTTTTGAATATGCCTTTTTAGATTCCAATGAATTCATTGTGTATTTATTGTGTGAAAAACCAGTTCGAAAACAACAAAGTTGGCTAGCCTAGCAAGCTTTATCTTCAGCCTATAGCTCTTTCCCTGAATTCAATACTGCAGGCACAATTTAATGCAAACCCAATTTATGACTTAATGCTCCAGGGACCATAGTGGGAGATTGTTACATTATTCTTTTCTAATCCTATTTGTGTTTTAATTTGCTAAGTCTGTAATGAGGTGCATGCCTTGAATAGATTCAAGATCTTCAACATTGCTTTTGACTTTGTTTAATATAATAGATTGTACAGTTTGCATTCAGAATTGAGGTGTTCCAGTCAGTACTATCTCTTCATTTTCAAAACTAGAGTGGATAAAATTATGTTCTGAAAGTAATTGTATCCATGTTTCCTTGTTTATCACTTAATGGCGTATTTCCTGTTATAATTTTCTGTTACAATATGTGAGGTCACAAAAATCAATTCTCGGTGGACTCTGACTTGACTGTTCGAAATTACTCCCCAAAACACTCTGAAAAAATTATGGAGAAAATAAAGCACTGGGTAGTAAGTGGCTGGCTATACTAATTCTTTTCTATTATTGCTTTTCTAATTTTTTGTGCTGTTGAAACTCTAGTAAAAATATAGAGAAATGGAATAAAATGTCAGTTACATGAGATACTCAAGTGATGATAATCAACATACCCCTATTTATGCTGATGATTTATGCCAATAAATCTACCCCCGTATACCCATAGCATTTTGGTTCTAAAATTTATTGCCTGTGATCTCAGTTGCCATTTATCTACAGGAGAATAGAAATCCCATTTCAGATAGTCTCTAGACTTTAGCTTTTTTCATTCTTTTTGGAATAGAAAAAAAAAAAGCGAAAACTCCATAATATATTTAATTTTATTTTTGTGATCGTATTTTAAAACATAGTATACCACCAAAATGTAACAGTTGAGAAAGGTAAAATATTTAAAAAGGAAAAATTCAATGCCTTGACAGGGAAGGGAAGGGAAGGGAAGGGAAGGGAAGGGAAGGGAAGGGAGTAATGTCACAGTGACTTGGATTTAAACAGGACTCTTGTTTCCAGACAGCACACAGTACTAATAATATTTCCCAGACTGGTTCTCATTGCTATCACACAAAGCTGTGTCCTGAGTCACCTTCGTCCTGTAACAGCCATACCAGGAGAAAATCAGAATTTTGGTTCCAAGTGCATGGTCAGAACCAGTTGTTCTTTTTCCTGAGCTCTGGCACTGTAGGAATCTCTATTAAACTCCCAGAATGTAGTTGGAGCAGCTATGTAACTGACCCAAAATAGGCTGTAGACAGACACTCCACAGAGCACAGGCAACAGTGTTTACACTGATGCTCACCTTACAGACATGTCCCACCTAAATGCCTTCTTTCAGTATTAGTCAGACATTCCTCTTGATTTCTCCCATGTTCTCCTTTCCTGGCTATAGTTTTGCCTAAATCTATGCCTTTAGAAACAGGCAGAAGCCAAAAAAAATCAGGATTTTATAAAAATCAAAAGACAGGCAATCTTTTCCAGCATGCACCCATCCAGGATGCGGAGTTTATAGCAACAGTACAGCAGGATCATGCCTTATAAGTCACAAATGCAGGAGTCCAATAATCAGAATAATGAAAGCTCTTGCAATTTAATTTCTTTTTCAAGTATGTGTTCTGTTCACTTTCCACACGGTCTTGAGAACTAATAAATCAGAATAATGGAAAGCTTACAGAAATCTTGCATTGTATTAAAAGTTGCTCTTAATTTGTGAAACCTCCACTCAGGCCAGATTCTTCAGTTTCTTATTTATCAAAGCAAGCACACAGTAACTCCAGCCTTTCTCAAATTTCAGAAGTAGGAGAATGAGGAGTTTGGATTCATATCTCTGGCTCTGAGCAGATGGGTGCTGGATCAACTGCTGCAATAGCCTTATTTTCCATTTTGAATGCAGCTAAAATATCTCATAAACTTGATTTTGGTAAATCCAGACAGTGGGAAACTCAGAAGCACCAGTGAGGCCCTACACTCTCTGACATTTTTGAGCTCTGAGAAAACATCTGTGGGTATAACGATAGCATCCAAGCAAATTCTGACTCCTCTCTTGGTTAGTACTGAACACAAATCCTGAATCTCTAGTAATTACCTTACAGGTAAAATAAAGCAATCTTTATTTCATATGGCTGAGAATGAAAGATGAATCATCAGAATAGCCCTTGGTTAAGACTAATTATTTTTGGATGCAGTGCTGTCTAATTTTTTGCAATGTATCTGCTCCCACTCACACCAGGTAGTGTCTGGTGATGATATTGATGGGGAGGACACATGAGGAAGGTATATGGGGTTTAAGTAGCATATCCACAGGCCTAATAAACAGAAAACACCCAAGTATAGATGGAGGATTTTCAGATAGTAATCTTCATAGACCACAAGTGGTCTTTGGAGTCCTTTCTGATCATTTGGAGAATAAAATTAATTTTTGTCTTATTACTAAGGTTCCTGGCACCAGGACTGGTGGAATCCCCCAATATCACTTTATTGAATCTTGTTGTGCCACAAAAAAATTAGAAGAGGCATGCAGGCTGTGTAGGGACTGTGTCCAACAGATATGGCAAAACCACTTTTGGAACTGGAGCTGGATGGCTCTCAAGAAGGGCTGCTGGCCATGAGTCAGCAGAGGAGCCATCAAATCCATGGGACAAATTTAAAAATGACACTCATGACTGACAGTCACTGCCTGCTTCCACTATCCCTCACATAATGACTGGTTTAAGAGTGCTGGATCTCCAAAAATTCCTGTCAGACAACTCTAAAGGGTTAAGTGTTATCCAGCATCCAACCCTTGGCTGTATGTACTGCAGGCAGCCAGACCCCTGCCCCACATGGGTTCCCAGGGAGAGAGCATGGAAGCTTCTGAAGTGGATCTTTTGTGAAAATGAGATGCTTGACTCCAAGAGTGCAATGCTGGAAACCTTCTCACAGTTTCTATCTTGCCTAAATGCATCAGTACTGCCTCTCTATTTCACTTTCACACAGAGTTATGCCTGTCTACTCTGCCCTGACCTAGCCATATCAAGAAATTAGATAAACTTCCGCATTATTCCGCAGGGGGTAACCTTTGGACAGGACTAACACACCCCTGGGACCAGCCTGTGCTTAGTTGGTTACTCTGCTGCTGTGGAAGATGCAAGTTTGAATCTTCTCAGGCAGATGAAAGAACTGCACACATATTTCCCACTCTCTGGGTAAGTGCTCTGCCTNAGTTCTGTGCAGAGCAAACTAGGGGAGGCAATTGGCAGATGCTATGAGATCACAGTCACAAGAGTTGAGAGAAGTTGCGTCCAAAAAGAAAAGACAGTTCCCTAGCCTGAAGGGCTTTCTGCCTGCCAAACTGTGAAAGTCTACTAGAGACAAATGGAGCCACGAGAATCCCTAAAAGAGAAGATGCAAAAAACCACATATAATATCATATGAAGGCTCCTTTGCAGCATGAAATGACTAGCACCTTAACCAGAGCAGCTGCTATTAGCGATCCCCGAAATGACAATTAGGATGATGATGACAGTAATAATACACCTTTGAAGGATAAAGCCTTTATTAAGGGAAAATTAGCAAAATTAATTCCTAGTATTACTCAGTAATTTGCCTAGGGTCACACAAAGGTTGAACTTGACTCTCTTTAGAGACAATACTTTTCACGAGTCTGCATCTCCTCAAGAAAAGAAGCCCTATTTGTTTCTTGCAGACACATTTGCAGTTTGTATAGCTACCTTCATAATATCATCAAGCTGGTCTTTGTTAGCTCAGGATCCTTTTCACATCGCTCACCATTTTAGTTCCCATAACAACAGAATACATTTGTAATATGGAAACTCAGCTGCTCTCAATTCTTCTGGGCAAGCTTGTTTTCTCCACTTAATAGAAGCTTGTAACACACTAGAGGTTTGTGCAAACCTGAAAACTTGCATAGTTTAACAGAGTAGGCGATCTGATGCAAAGTTCTGATGAAATTATGTTCCTATTTAAACAACATATTCACGTAAAGTGACAATGTCAAATGCCTGCAGCTTTTGTCTTTGGTATAGCCAAGGGTTGCCACACCGTATCTGCATTTTCTAACTGAGATACAAAATACATGTTTTTGAATATGCCTTTTTAGATTCCAATGAATTCATTGTGTATTTATTGTGTGAAAAACCAGTTTGAAAACAACAAAGTTGGCTAGCCTAGCAAGCTTTATCTTCAGCCTATAGCTCTTTCCCTGAATTCAATACTGCAGGCACAATTTAATGCAAACCCAATTTATGACTTAATGCTCCAGGGACCATAGTGGGAGATTGTTACATTATTCTTTTCTAATCCTATTTGTGTTTTAATTTGCTAAGTCTGTAATGAGGTGCATGCCTTGAATAGATTCAAGATCTTCAACATTGCTTTTGACTTTGTTTAATATAATAGATTGTACAGTTTGCATTCAGAATTGAGGTGTTCCAGTCAGTACTATCTCTTCATTTTCAAAACTAGAGTGGATAAAATTATGTTCTGAAAGTAATTGTATCCATGTTTCCTTGTTTATCACTTAATGGCGTATTTCCTGTTATAATTTTCTGTTACAATATGTGAGGTCACAAAAATCAATTCTCGGTGGACTCTGACTTGACTGTTCGAAATTACTCCCCAAAACACTCTGAAAAAATTATGGAGAAAATAAAGCACTGGGTAGTAAGTGGCTGGCTATACTAATTCTTTTCTATTATTGCTTTTCTAATTTTTTGTGCTGTTGAAACTCTAGTAAAAATATAGAGAAATGGAATAAAATGTCAGTTACATGAGATACTCAAGTGATGATAATCAACATACCCCTATTTATGCTGATGATTTATGCCAATAAATCTACCCCCGTATACCCATAGCATTTTGGTTCTAAAATTTATTGCCTGTGATCTCAGTTGCCATTTATCTACAGGAGAATAGAAATCCCATTTCAGATAGTCTCTAGACTTTAGCTTTTTTCATTCTTTTTGGAATAGAAAAAAAAAAAGCGAAAACTCCATAATATATTTAATTTTATTTTTGTGATCGTATTTTAAAACATAGTATACCACCAAAATGTAACAGTTGAGAAAGGTAAAATATTTAAAAAGGAAAAATTCAATGCCTTGACAGGGAAGGGAAGGGAAGGGAANTGATGCACTTCTCATATGTTCTCATTCACAAGAAAGCAGTAGCAGTTACCCCTCTTTCTTACAAAATTTGCAGTGGATGCCAGAATTGTCGATGTGTTCATTTCCTCTGCAAATACCCACTGGACTTAGATCACCCAAGGGTTTTAGTCAGAGCAGAGCTCAGTTTCTGTTGCTCAGACCGTCCTGAGGCATGTGCCGAGCTGCTCAGGAGGGAAAGCACAACAGGTGGGACAAGGGTGGAGGATACGTGCCTTCACAGATGGGTGACAAGCAAGCAGGGCTTTAGACTTGCGTGCCACACATTACTTGAAGATGAGCTTCATCTTACTTAATAGCAGCCTACTGGTTGTTGGGCAACTCAATTACACTCATCTTGACTTCTCCTTGAGGCAGCAAGGAGAGATGGGCATTTCCCAGAGCAGACCTGCTTGTCAAAGAAGACTCACCTTTGCTTGATGCAAGCACCTCAGGATGCAGTTCCACTTTTCTGTGTAACTGGCACAGTTTTAAAGTGTTTTCCTTTCCCATGCATGCTTGTAGCGCCCATTGGCTGCCCTGGCCACCACAGGGCTTGCAGACTTCCAAGCCAGGACAGTAAAATCCTGTAAAGCAAGTCAATTTCCCATAGCACTGCCGTGGTCAAGTTGAGGTTTAGTTTTGACTTCCTTTTGTTCATGAGTGTCCAGATAGAGTAACTGGTTTTCTGTGATAGTAGGAAAAAAAGAGTATGAGGGAAGGATGTCTCTTACCTGCTAGAGTCTAGAAGGCACTTGTGAGAGGACACATCTAGTTTATTACTGGAGATGCATATTAAAGCTTTAAAATACATCTGTGGCTTGATGGTCTTCTGTGTGTAGCAAAGAGCAACTGCACAGTGATGGCACAGGAACCCTGTGTCTAAAGAACAGAGTGCCAGAGCTGCAGGAGAATCTCTCTCACCTGGCAGCAAAAGGCACTTGCAGAGAGCAGCAACGCACATTTGGCCAGGGAATATTTTCCACCGTGGGCTAGGAGAGCTGCAGTGTCCTTCCTCTCCCTGCCCTTATGCCCAGTGTTGCACAACCCAAGAGGAGCAGGCACCTGCACAGCCCACCACCACCCATCCCCACTCCCACCAGTAAGAGACACCTCCAACCTGCAGGTCACAGCAGCTGAGGCTGCTTTAACAGTAGGCAACCAGGCGGCTGCAGACTATGGCAAGACAGGCAGGGAAGCACTTCCAACAGACAAAAAAAAAAAAATAAAAAAATTCAGTGCTCACAAGATAAAATTTATTCAGTGGGTAATATGATGCCTGCATCTAAAATTCCTGAAGGTAATTAGACTTCATGTTTGCATATGCTTATTGCTTTGTCTCAAGTATATTTTTCCTAAAAGCATTAAATATTTTGTTATAATTCGTTAAAGATAGAAAGCATCCATTTCTCCACAAATGAAATCAGATATTTGTGTTTGTTCCTTCATATAGATGCACATAAGAAAGTGTAAGCGTACGTCTATATGTCTCTATTGAACATAATAATGTGCATAGAGGTATCTAACCTTATTGTTATTAGAAAAACAAAATAGAAGGAGGAAAGCTGTTAGGTGCTCTTTCCAGGAAGCTGACAGTTGTGGCTGACCTTTATCATGGCACGAGCATGTATTAGCCAAAATAATACCTTAACAGTTTTTTAGTACCCAACTATATGTTCTGTTCTAAGGAATAGCAAATGTTTAATCATAAATATTTTAATGGCTTCAGGGATTCATGGTATTCAATGACTGTGTTAAATGATAATAATCACATCTGGTTTATTACTATAGTAATTCAGCAGCTTCTCTTCAGTAGTTATTTTTTATTATATGTGCTGTGCTACTGTCATGGTCATTTATAGCGGTAATATTTTAAAGTGGCTCATTTGTTTGTTTAAGGACAGTTTCACAATATATTTCTGTATTAATATATATTTTGTGCTATTCTTTTCAAGCTGCCACTGGAAAATTGATCCTAGCTTGTTACAATGAGAGGGGTTGAGACTGACACAGAATGCCAACGCTGAGAGAGAGTGACAGAGCAGATGGGTAGTGTACTGGTCTCCACTGGGGCTGTAATTGCTGTTGAGTTTTATTCATAAATGAAGGGGTCCATTAAGAAATAGTTAACTAATAATAAACATGAGGGGAGGATTTGAAACAGGCAGAGCACAGACAGAAAAATGCCATAGTTAAACAGTCAAAGAGCAACTGGATGTGGCCATTTTACAAATTATTACCCAATAATACTCCCATTTTTTGCATGCTAGTGCACTTATAACGGAGGGACTTTCACTAGGGAGACAAGAGAAAACTGATTGATTTTGCTGATAATTTTCTTCAGCTACCTGTCCACTCTCAGTCACATGAGAGAGGTCTCATTTATCTTAATGGGCTCATTTGTGAGAGTAAAGGTTTGGAGGATCAAGAAATATATCAGAACAAATGGGAAGAAAGTAGCAGGAGTTAGTTATCAAATTAGAGGGGGGACCACTCAAGACTGGAAAGACCTTCCCACCCTTATTTTCTCACCTTGGAACTGCCATTTTCTAAAACCTTGTTTTCCTCAGCATGCTCCCCTTCCTGGTCATGGCATTCTCAGGCATCTGGGATTCAAGTTATTTACCTGGAGAAAGTGACAGTGGAACATAGAGCACAAGGAAATGGCTTGGAGGGTAGTATGTGTGAAGATGTGGCAATCTCTCATCAAGCCCTAATAGCCCTGGTGACTCTCTGCTCTCTCAGCAGCCCAACCTTGGGCGGTTTACGTTGAATTTAAGGGCAACCAAGAAGTTACTGGCCATGATGACTTACATCAGAGCTTGCCCAGTGTATTGAGACCTTGCATTGCCTTTATAGCTGGCACAAAATAATTAGTAACCACGTTCATGGGTGTGAAAAATATAGATAAAGGCAATTTGTAAACCTTGTTTGTGAAAGAAAAACTGGTAGACCAAGGGTTAACATTCCGCTCTCTCATTTTTTTCTCCTTTCTCTCTCTTTCCATTTCCTTTCCTGCTTTTAATGACCCGGTGAAGGAGGTTCTATTTAGTTCAGCAAAACCTCTCCACTATCCCACCACACAGGATGTATTGAATTGTTGCAGCAAAAGTTAAAAGGAAAGTAAGGACAATTGTTAGTGCTTCTTTCCTGCTCTGTTTTCTAGTTGGTTTGATTGGTTGGTGAGCTGAGGGTAGATGGCTTTTATAGCACTGAATGATGAATGACTCTGAAATAGTCTGTAACCAGAAGTGCCAACTGACATGTTGCTGATGTAACTGACACACAGGGTTATGTTTGTATAGAGTCACTTAAATAAACATGTGTTAGACTGGAGCCGGCTACACCAGCCCTTCTTCTTTACTTCCCCTCCACTCTTCATTTATCACAAGAAGATAATGATAACGATTTGATCTTCCTATCAGTCATTCATTATATTAATTAATTAAAATGTAATTGTTTTAAATGCCTCTCCATTGCTGTGGGTACTTTGTACTGCACTTTAAACACACACACTATCAGAGGACAAAATAAATCCTCAATAAAAAGACACACTCATCAAACGGGCTCCTTCAAACTAGCAGTTCCTTTCATCCTGCAATTACCTCCGTAGCCTTCAAAGTGGCCTCTCCCTAAATGCTCAGGAAAAAAAATTGGTCCAGAAGCTTGACAAAGAGTTCAGCTAATCCTAGGTCTTACAAAAGGAGCCAAAGAAAATTCCTCAGAGAAAAAGCTCTTCTAGGAGACTTCCCCTTTCCTCTACTCGCACTTACCATTGTGCAATGTTTCTTCCTTTGCGGCTTTCTGTGTAGCTTCATCAAACCTTAGAAAGATCTTTATTCCTCTTTATGGCTTTTCTGTCTCCCAAATAAAGTGCTGAAATAAATTTCCAATCTAAGCTTTAAAATATATATACTGGCATTGAAACCCACACTTCAGTATGATTATACACGGCAAGTCAATACGCAACAATCTGGTTTTAATGTGTAAATCATGGAAGAGTGCAAAACAAGGATAAGAATTTATGCAAGGGCCTTTTCTATGGCTTTGGGATCTTTGACTGACCTAACACTCAGCAAAGCTTTATTGCAAGACTCAGGCAGGCTTAAATTTAATAACTCACACATCAGAAATATACGGTTACTCAAAGTGCCAGTATGAGATAGCATCCGTTATAAGACTAGTTTAGGCACACAAGGATGGATTACTTTCACAAGAGAGAGTAAATGGAATTTAAAAATTCTATAAATTGCATTTACCCTGATTTTATTCTAATACTCTCTTTGTTTATTTCCCATCACTGTGCACTGGGAGTGAACTCTGCCTTGCCGCAGCCAGTCCTCAATTTCCATAGCAGCATTCCACAGCAGTGCAAAAGACTGCCTACCCAAATAAAAGAGAGACTGGATAAAACAGTGCACTGGTTTGTTCATCTTAAACATCACCTGATATTTCTTGGTTTTAGTACCTCAGTACTCCGGGTCTGAGCCACCACTAAGCTTCTGCCTGGCATTGCCCACTTGTTGAAAAAGGCCCTCTGTTTTCAGACCATTCCCCCCATGCTGCCATACAGACTAGGGAACAAACAGACTTTGCTAGTGTCCACATGAGGATTTTTAATGCACTCACTTAGTACACGCAGTAAGGCCTCCTAAACATCTCTGAGATGCTAATCCATACATAAGCCTTCAGAGTATTCCTGTAAAGGGCCTCCTAACTGGCTTCTCAACCCTGAGATACCTGGAACAAGGAGGAAAGGAGCTGGCAACTGGCTTCAGCACTGTTTGGAATCAACTGTTGGGGCAGAAACAGACGGGATGGAAGGGAAAGCTCTGCAAAGCCTTCTGGGCCCCAACTGCCTCCACTTTCACCTCTATCCAGCTGAGCTAGGAAGCTTTGGCAGCCAATGGGCACTTTCCAAAATTTACACCACCTGCTCTTCATGCCTCCATGCTTCAGATTAGTCAAACGGAAAGGAAATTCTTAAAAAAAGCACAAGGTGGATTCATGGTGTAAATCAAAACTGGGAGCAATCACTGTAGCTGTTCTCAAGAGTTTTGGTTTCAGACTTAAATGTTTGTTTTAATATGGTGGTCTTTCACCCTTCTTCTCCTTGCTTTCTCAAGAGAGATGGATGGCTATTGCCTTACTTTACACGGAGCTTGCTTTAATGACGTCAGCCCAGTCCTTGGAATGAGATTGCTGATTAACTCCACACCCTTCCACTCTTGTTTTCTGAGAAAGGGCCTCTTGCACTGGGAGACCTGAAGAATTACAGGACACAGCAGTAGCTGTGGCTTTTAGTATCTTGTTGGAGGCATGACAGATTTAGCACACCCTTGCCTGGCTATTTGGATTCTGGAGAACACTGTATGCCTGATTTCTATCAGGTCTAAGCAATGCCTCATTGCAGGCCTAAATTGCAGGACAGAACCTCTTTAAGGGAAAAGGAAAATGAATACCACCCTCTATAAATTAGCTGGAACAAACAAACTAGTTGCTCAAAGTTACTGTACTCCTGCCAGGAGTCATAAACCAGCTAGCTGTGTTTAAGAAAAGTAAAAACTGTTTTTCCTACCATGGAATAAACATTCTCTGGGTTCTATTCCTAACCACAAATGGCAAATGTATGCAACTCTCTGAGAACCAAATTCTGCTCACTTTCCAAATTCACTTAATCTCCAATCCTGGGAGATTAATTATCTCGACAGGGAAGCCAACACTGAAGTTGGAATAGAAGTGTTTTTTGAAGTAAGTGGTGTTCAGTTCATCTGAAGAAACTGCTGTGCTGAGGCCAGCAAAAAAGCTGCAACATTTAACCTAGATGCTCCTGTTTTCCAGTTTTGCAAGTAAAGTCTTGATTTTAAGTAAGAGACCTGAGAAACAGATAATGGGCACAGATATGACTATCTTTTAAGTGAAAAAGAAAGCGTTTCTCTACCTCCAGAATTAATTTCAAAGATTTCCAAACAAACCTCAGAATGAGCACACATTCACAGAGCATACACAGTATACATGTGCTGAAAATGAGTTTTTTGGCTTTTCCAAGGAAAGAGCTAATTCTCTAGTTCAGAATTCAAAAAATCAGATCATCCAACTCCTCGGTGAGAGCTGCTGCCTGATTTCACACAGGCTTCCAGCATGAAACCTGCAGAGAACAGCATTCCCACATGCCCCCTCACTTGCAGACAAAGGCAGGGAATGTGTAATATGCACTTTCATTGTAGCACGAATGCCAAGAGGCAGAAGCCGTGTCTTCTCCATGGCCCTTTTAAATCTCCTGGTATTGCTCCAGTTGTCCTGACTTCACAAAGAGGCCTTGAGGCCTTTCTGTAATTACAAACACACCTTATCCTCAAATCCTGCATCCGCACCCGGTTCCTGGCATCCTCCCGGCTGGACCTTCAGCTGTGCATGGTTGAATTCTTAGGGCTTGACACAGTTCACACAATCTCTCTTGACCTTGCCTTACCGGCAGTTGTTCAAAAAGCTGTTTAAATGCTTTTATGCATTTGTGAACAATTCTACAAGCAAAGGTATATTACCAGCATGTTAGCAAGCAGTTGAGATGCTGACTTCTCTCAAATGAGTTAGAAATAGATCTTGATTTGTCTAGGCGTCTTTGAAAATCTTCCTAGCATTCAAACTCTTCACAAGCCAAAATACATTTCATAATCTAATACACTGTGTCTAAACTTAAAATGGGTATGGAGTTATTAGTTTTTCAGCAGGTCTTGGTTGACAATTAGGTCTTTCAAGGAGATGTTTGCCCAGCTTCACAGTATTCTTAACACCCTTAGACTTCTCAAATAGTTGGTCTTACACTAAAAAGGAGAAACAAAAAAAATCCTACATTGAATGTAAAATTAATGAAAAATATATGTCTTGTTGTTTTTTCCCCCTTTGTTCTACTCACCATTACTCCTTATGTTTTTCAACCTTTTGGGCAATGCCAGTATCAATTTCATCATTATCCTGTGTAGTCTCCAACCATATTAAAGAAAATCTCTCTCAACAGGAATACACATCTGCATTTTCTCCTGATTCTTGATCCATTAGCAAACTTGCCAACTGTTCATTGTGAATGAGTAATTTTCCTTTTGAGGAACCATTACTTCATGATTTTTAATTAATACAATGTGGAAAGCAACAAACTATTATGGATTTCAGAGGGAATTTTTCAATCCAAACCAGGTCTGGAGGTCAGCATGTGAGATAGGTTATTTGATAGCATAGGATAAGATACTAACTCTACTGTTTCGTGACATGCCCTCTAACCCTCTGCTATCTGAATAAAACATGCCCCTTTTCAATGTGTATTTCTCAGTCATTAAGTTCCCTTCCTGTGCCTGGACTTCGTACTCTGCTTTTGACAGGTTTCTCAGGAAAGAACTAATATAATAGGACTCCCCAAAGGAGGAAAAAAAGGGTATCTTTGCAGGAAATATTAATTCCTGGGGCTTACACTGAGGCAGACTGCCTTGTGTGGTCATTCTGCCTTCTGACTGGTGTTGCATGCAGGAAACTGGTTGAGAGCTTGGTGATTGATGTGGGCTGCTGGGTTGGGTCAGGGGAACAGATATGTATTAGATCCCTGATCTAACCATGGAGAAAAAGTTTGAATGCCTTTAAAAAGTGCCCAATTGCCTGATTTTGCCAAGCTAGTTTGACACATTACCTTATTCATGAGCTATCATTTTCATCCCAAGGGCATATAAACTGGGTAGCATGGAAAGGCATGTTCAACAGAATAATTGACATTCAACTGTGCAGAAAGAAAATGGAATGGGCAAGAGGTCCAGCTGCATATCAATGCCTCAGACTGGTTTCCATACCCAAAACCTAGCAGATTATCTCTTCCTTTCCTTTTTCCTAGAATTCAGTCTACAATGAGCAGAAATCCTCCACACACTCCGTAAAACTAAATAAAAAATAAACTAGACTAAATAAAACGTAGAGAGGTATGACAATGTAATTAAGGTGATATGCACAGCAGGGCAATACTAATGACCTCATCAAATGCTTATCGTTAATTTTTCAGAGAGGCAGTGGCTGGTTTTTAAGTTTTTGAACAAAATTGCAGCACTGTATGAAAGAGATGAATAGTTCTGTAGATCTGGTGAATGACTGCAAATAAAGGAATAGTATTTGTCTAGCAGCATGTTAGCAAGTTCCTTTTACAATCAGTTAGCTATAAAGCCTGACAATTCACACATAATCATTTAATGTATACCAGTAGAAAAGCTTTTGTACCTCTGGGTTACTCACTGCAGTCTGTCTGGCCCTTGTTTGGACATGCAAGTTCTTCAGTACAAGCACTGTCTGTACTTTGGATTCTGTACAGCAGAGCACAGAACATACTGTTGGTGTTTAAAAAGGAAATGATTAATATTTCCCCTATTCACTGGACTAGAAATTCCAATAGATACCATCAGATTCCCTCAACTAGTTTCTGCTAGCGCCCAAGCACCCAACTGCTAGTTAAAAACCCTTTTGTCATGACAGAAAGGTATTCAGCAAGAAGCACTGAGAACTGAAAGACCCCCAAACCCACTAGAATTTCCATTAGAGTGAGGTACTCCTCTCTGACAGCGAAGTACAGAGCTGTTTAGCACCAGCAAGTGGGATACTCTACATTATGTCGCTGACCCTGTCCTTGACCTAAAATTGCAATTACCAATGGAACATATACTTCCAGGCAGCACTGAGAATGAAGCTACCCCTAACCACTGACTGCTTTTCTGCCATGTGCTGGCTTTCTGGAGTAGACAGGTCACAGAGGCCAACACAGGTGTGGGCCAAATATATGGACAAGAATATAAAGAAGAGTGACATGATGGTGTAGGGTAAAAAGCCCCATCTTAAGAGCATCTTTCAGCAGCCATTCTCTACTCCTGGTCACTCTGCAAAAAGACTATGTTTGCACAGCTTGATCTGGTGCTCAGTTCACTCTGCTGCCACACTTTTCGTCCCATGTTGGAGTCCTAGAGGACACAACAGTATGTGCAGCAAGACAGGACATCCTTCTGAGTCTGCCAGGAGTGGTGGTGAACATGTTCTCTCCCAGCTCACACATAAGTTGAGGACCTGTCAGCAAGACATGCTAAATTTATACAAAGAGAGGAAGAGAACAGATTTTTCAGGATCTCTGCTGTGGAGAGTGATTTTTTAAAACAGATCTCTAAATGTTCTGCTCTAGGACTATGTCTCTGGACCTGTGTAGAGATGATATTGCACAATCCTGAACTCTTCTTTTAATCTCTCACTAATGAAGCTTAGTGAGGGAATATGCTGCTACCAACAACAGATAGTTCTTTGATGAATCAAAAGTCTGTGTCTGTACCCACCACAACCTCTGCCTGCTCCGATCCTACATAGGGATGAAGAAGAGAGGAGGGATCAGGGCAGGAAACAAGCATATATGCTACTAGAAAGTCTTTTCCAATGTGACTCTAGTTGGTTTGGGGGCTTGAAGAAGCAAGGCAATGAGCCACGCTTCAGAAATCAGAGAAAGCTGAAGGAGCGATCTGCAAAGCCAAAACCAGCGACATTTCCTTGAACTTACCTGGATGACACAGGAGTTCAAAAGCCCATGAGCCAGTTGTTTGTGCCAGCAAAACATGCACTAGCACTGACACTAAGGCACCATAAACCCCACTGTGTTTTTGTCTCCATGTCAGGATTTTGGTGGCAGGTTCAGTGACAGCATGGGCTTAGAAAGAGAGCTCCATGGCTCAGTAATTCAGTGCTACACTACCAAGTTTTACAGACATCCTGGATCTATCCTGTGACATATGCACCATCAAAACATAAATATACCCTTCCAAAGTGGATAATTTTCAGCAATAGGAACCTGAAATCAAGATCTAGACCAGATTTGTAGGGTGACAATTTACATGTGCTTGAATAATGTCTCCCAAGTAATGCAGGCAAATCTGAAATTTGTCCCATTAGGCGAGTGTTTTCCAAATAAGTGGTCTAGGAGTCAGCCCTGCTGGAGTCAGCCTCTGTGGCACTGCCAAAGAGCAGATTGGCAGCCTAAAGCTACAGCCCTTATGTTCTGGAAATCACAGAATCACAGTCTTCACAAATGTGCTTTACTTGTCAGATTCTTGGAGGATGGAAATTGTCCAGTATAAACTGTGTTTAGACCACGGTTTTGCAACATTGGAAGGAAAAAATAAAGTCTAAGCTCATGCCAACTTTGTAACCACATCAGCAGTACACTGGTCTTATTTAGAAGTACAAGTCTGCGGCAGTTTGGACAACCCAGGGGAATTTCTCCAGATTTATGTCCGCATACCTGAAAAGCTTTTGGAATGAAATCTGTTGAAAGGAACAGAGGAGGACAAGGATGTTCAGAGCTTAATTTATATAAGCTACAGTAAACAACTAAAAATTTAACCAGTGCCTGAAACAGTCCTAGTGAAAACGTCTCCCTCCTTTTCCTTTTCCTTGTGACATTTATTGCAGGACCCTAGAGAGGACTGGAGAGTATGCGGTGATATGAGTCAAATGCAAGACATTTTCCAAATGGGTGAGGGGAGAAAGTTTTCTCTTAACGTGTTCCAGGAACAGACCTGAGAAAAACGCCTGATCTGAAAAGGCCTGATGAAGAGTTAGCCTTTCATTGCACGGCATTTCCTTTGAAGCGGCAAAAGTGTATGTGATCGAGGATGCATTTTTGTCACGGCTGCCTTGGGAGTCACATATCCTGTGTTCACCGTATTTTATTTTATTTTAATCTGTGATGTTTGACATTTTGAAGGGCTTGCATGCGGTGGACATGACGGTAAACACTTGAATCACACTAGGAACATCAAGAACTGCCAAGTCAAACACCAGAGCTGCACAGGAGGCTGAGACAACAAGGTCTCAAGTGATTTGTCAGTGGTGACGGCACTGAGGGCCTCCCTGGCACTAGAAGGAGAAATCCTTCCTCAGGATTTTAGGAGCGGGGTAGGCAATGCCACAGTCTTGCCAGGATTTAAAAGATTATACCAAATACTGACAAGTGTAGTCAGCCAAGAAGAGATGTTGCCTACAGTTTCCCAGAGGAAAACATGCCATTGTGAGAAATGACTGGTTTTTGTTGTTCTGCATTTATGTCTACCTACACTGAGGCATTTTGCTATGTCTGCTGAGTGCATTTGCTGAAAAACTTATCAAAACACATCAGTCATCTTTAAAAATAAGTCTATTTTCCTAGTATTATTTGTGCATGTGAAGAAAATCCCTACTAATGAAAAAAACCTTCAAAAATGGCTTACATATGCAACTTTTTCCAGCAAGAGCCTGTAGGTATTTCAAACCTGGGCCTGTGTTTCCGAATGTAAATAGTTTGTATTTAGAAATTAATACGTGATAAAAATTTAAGCTGTTGACAACAGGGAGAGTGAGCGAGGACAGACAGAATCTCAAAAGTTTCTCTGAAAAAATATTTCTTAAAACCTAGAACTTGCTAGCTTCTCTGAGCCTCCTGTCTCCTGTCGTATTTGGGTTGACCTCAGCTCAGGGAGCATGAGAAAGGGGATGGGCCTTCCTTGATCAGTGCCTTGCCCCTGATTGAAGAGGCTGGTGCCTCTGGACTCTCACAGAAATGATTTAGGAGAGTCTCTCTTCTGGGGAGCTTAAGGAGGCACTGAGGGCCATTGCAGAGCAAGCAAGATGGGAAGGGACATCCCGCACTTTCTAGCCGGTGCCTTCCTTGCACAAGAATAACACATAAAACCTTTCATGTAGCTATCCACCACCATCTAGACATCTAGACAGCAGTTTGGTTTTGCTCGCTGCTGCTCCAATTGGAAAGTCGTTCCAGGACCTCCCTGCTCTTCTGATTAGGACTTCCTTCTAATTTCCAGACTAAATTTATTTGCGAGCAGTATATAACCATTTGTTCTTGTGCCAACATGGTCTTACAACAAAAAAAAAAAACCCTAAAAAAACCCCCGCAAAACCCCCTAAAAAAAAATTTAAAATTTTTACATTCCCTGTTGTTTGCTCCTGATGTATTTATAGAGAGTGATCCTATCTCTTCTCAACCACCCCCTTGTTAGACTAAACAAGTCCCTGCTGTGCTGGGACAGCCCATGGGACATCCACTGGCCCTTCCACCCTGTGCTGGTTTGAGGGCGTCCAAGGGAAAACGAGAGGTTGAGCCAGTACCCACCAGGGCTGCACAGAGGGGAGGCAAGGTGTTTTTGATGGTTCCCTTCATCGTCTGCCCTTGGGTAAGACAGATGAAAATGTTAATAGGAGGGAAGCTAGGGAAGGGTTTTGCCCTGCAGTAGCTGCTCCGTAGGACTGGCCCTAGTGCACAGCCTTGCACCCAACACTGCTCAGCTGTGCCATGCAGAGCAGATCAGGTTTTCACCGCTGAGGGTCACAGACCCACAGAAGGACGCTAATCTTTAAGCAGTATCCACTGCTGCAAATTCATACTCCTAGTCCACAGTAACCCATTTTTGCACTTGCATATGAAGGAGCATAATTACTCCTTCCCTCCATCAAGAGGAGTAACTGATTTTGTATAGACAATTTTCAAAGTAGTGCAACAGCTACATACACATCCTGCCTCAGCTTCATGTGCTGCAGAGGAGGACAAAGGCTCACGCAGCCACATGCACATTTTACCCGGTATTACAAGGCAAGAACTTTCAGATTATCATTTAACTGGACAAATGATACGAGCAAAGCATGGCTGAGCAGCTCCAGGCTTGGCATGAACGGCTCTCAGATAAATCAGGGTAACGTGTGGCTTTTTTGACAGGCTACCACCAAAAAAAGCCCCAGGGCATTCTGAAATATGGCTGGAAACAAACAGGGCTTGACCACATGTGACTGAGAAAGTTATTAATCTCCTCAGAAAAACTTCTTCCACGTCACACAGGAAACTTTCCTATTTTTTTTTTTTAATTAATGAGTTAAACTGCAACAAATAGGAGAGGTTAACTGCTTGTGGGATGACCAAGTCTCTTCAGGCCTTTATTCGAATAAAAGGAAAAAATAAAAGTGAAAGTAAGCATCTTTCAGTCTGGCTGCTTCCACATTGCCTTGCAAACAAGTTGTTGGGGTCTTTCTAGCTCCCCGCCTAATTTTTCCCATATCCAGTATGCAGGCACTGCCGGGGGGAAGCACAGCGTGTGCTCCAGCGTGTGTGTGGTAGTGGGCAGCAGCACAGCAGTTCCTGACAGCTCAGAACCACAAGTGAGGAATGTTAGATCCACAACTCCAAGGTGTTTTCTGCTATAAATTACAGTGAATTTACTGCGCTAAGAAACTACCGGTTTCTGGAGAAAATTATAGGCAATGTGTCAGCTACAAATGATTTATGCATAAAGCAACCTGTACTGCAGGAACCCAGGGGGTATAATAACGAGACAAAAAATCATTTAATCTTGTATGTAAATTTAAGTGGGCAGGAATTTTGGAAGAACGACTTGTTTTTATTCCATCTTGTATTCCTGCCAAGTAAGGACAGCACTTGAGCAGAAAGGCACTGATGTGGAGCAAGTGGATAGGCTTGCCAATTTCCAGCAAGATACATTTTAAACTGGCTTCTCGGTTTCAGTTCAACACCCTCTGAGAATTGATTGGTTCCATTTGACAAGAAAGGAGTCAGAAAAGCAGAAGACTCTTTCTGGGCTAGATAAACTCAGCGTGAGCAATGCTGTCTGTGGGCCCGACGAAACCGAAACATGCTGGTGTTCAGCAAAAACTGCTTCCTCCTCCCTTATTCATATGCAATATATTAATTCTTAGGAGACTCCTGTTGGAGTAAGACCATAGGTGAGCAAAGAGAGCTGAATCAGCTAAGATTTGAAGAATTGGCACTGGGCTAGGCTTTGCAGGCAAACAGACACTTCACATCAAGTGAGTGTCATTGCAGATAGGCATCAGGAAACGAAGAAGTGTCATCAAGCTTTCTCACCTGATTTTTAAAATGATTTGTTAACAAGCTGCAAGGAGCTAATCTGGTATTATACAGTAAAAATAGATGGTCAAACTCCAGCTAGACCTTCTCCCAGGGGCATTGCAGGCATGCAAATCAGTAAGCAGCTTGTATCAGACTCACTTTTCTGGGAGAACAGCTCTGGGCTGCAGAGAGGAAGGAGAGCCAGTGCTCCAACTTCGCTAATTCCATCCCCAGTGTCCCTGGCTCTCTAAAATGAGACAGAAAATGTCTGCTGCTCACTCAAGCGCTGCTTTCCCTGGTCCTTGTGGCACAAGGATCTTTCCCCGCTCTGGGGAAGAAGAGTTGCCCCTTGTTCTTACTGTCACCACCAAAGAATACCACAGTGAGATAAAGCAAATGGATTGACATGGAGCCAAACCCTGATACACTTGCAATTTTCTGTTCAGGTGCAAGTTTCCTCAGTGGTTTCACAAAGGACTAAGACTGAAAGAATGAGGTCCATGAAATATTTACCACTACTCTACACGATAATGAGTTTTCTGCATATCTATATGCAATACACACACACACATATAAATGCAGCGCACACACACACATATATGCAATATGTCTGAGTTATGATAGCTGTGGGAGTGATTGCCTGGAATTGTCTGCCCATTGTAAATTAAATATGACAGTTCTACATCTGCATTAATGTTATTACTCTTTTAAGACTCTTCTTTCTCAGACGCTGGCATTGGTCTTACAGTCGGTGAACATAGGTCACACTCTTTTTTCTTTATTTTTCTTTTGGCATAACACATACAGAGGAGGTCTTATCTCTTCATGGTCTTGCAGCTGGGATCTAAAGAAGCCAATGAGGGTCAGAAAGATTAGAGGAGCTCTGTAAAGGACCACCCAAAGTAGGTTTATAGCAATCATGCTTTGGTACTCTATTGCAGAGAACAGAGCACACCAACAAGGGTGAAATAAAGAATTCCCCTTCGCAAGGATAAGACATTTGCATGACCTTTGTCCTGAAGGAAAATATAGACAGAACAGTAGAGATCCTTCCAAAGAGCTGTGCTACAGAAGCACCTCTTTCACCAGTATTATGGTAGTGCTGTTGTGCAATGGTAATTAACAAACCATGGAGTCATCAAGGTATAACAGTGACACTTTTTGTATGACTCCGGAGACATAAGTTCAGCTGAGCTTCTTCAGTGTCCCAGATACAGCCCGAGCAGGTCTGCAGTGCTGAGGTCCCTGCTTGTGCCGTAGGCATCGCCCCACCCTGACCCAGGAAGGTAGTGGAGAGTTCTCCCTTTGGCTGCCCAGCTGTTCCACTCTCTCCGCCCTCTTTCAGTTCCCCTGCAATCAAAGGTGCCTTATACTGCGGTAAGTCTCTGCTGCCCTGCATTTCTCTGCAAAGGCTATCTCGTTTTTTTCCTGCCCCTCATTTGTTTTTAAACGAAACCAAATGACTGTCCTTTAATCAAGCCCCAAGCTGGAGGATGATCAGGCTAAGTTCTAGCTCTTTTTTTCATCTACGTGCTTATGTAGCCATACCAAACTTACCGTTTTAGGGTCTATCTCAGTCTACAGGCTGGCTCTTACATTCACTAAAATTGACAGAACTTCTTCCTTCCCAGAGCACATGCTAGGAAAAGAGAATCTCTACCTGCTGTAGGAACATTGCAGGGATGTGCTAGATGCATTCCCCCTTATTTCTCAGTCATGCATTAAGAAATATTTTCCTGAATACATTTACACATTTCTTTTGTGATTTCTGAGGACGTCTTCTATAAAAATTTATTACTAACTGTATGAATTGAGCAGTACCAAAAATATCGTGGGAGTTCGGGGGCAAATGACACTCTCATGGTGTGCTACTGACAGGCACAGCCTTGCACTGGGCCTCAGGAAGAGCTAATTATTATAGATCTCTTTGGAGAAAAGGGGGCCTCATTGTTAACCTATTGAAGAACTTTGTGCAGCTCTTAAAAACAAATGAACATCTGTAACAAGAAGTTCAAATGGAAACAGAAATTGATTTACTCAATATTTTGCAGTTTATATGGTCAGGGAGACAGCTCAGGACAGAGCCAGTTAACAGACTGAGGTTAGAAATTAAGGACAGGACTTAACTTTCCATAGCAGTGTGTTTAGACAGGAAGAAAAAGATGTGGTTTGTGTTTGGTGAGCAGCTAGTAAAATGAAATATGTTATGTGTATGTGCTAGTACACCCTGATTCCCTGCCTCACTCAATTTTCTGCTCAGATACCATAAAGCTGAGTTACTGGCCAGCTGCAGCCAACTGTGCTGCTCTTTAAACATTATTATACTATTCTAGACAAGTAGGTAAAAAAGCCTGGCACGTGAGCTGCCTAGCACGAGTTCACTACAAAGAGTCTGAGCACCAAAGGCTTCAGCTGAGGTGACAGCTTGGACATGGTTTAGTGTTCCCAAAGTCCCATAGAGGGTAGAGACTTTCCAAGTATTATTTTTCCAACTTTTAAGCCAATGTCATGGTCTACCGTATGCCAAGAGGTGTGGTATGTCCCCAGCTGAGGTGCAATACTGTGATTTCTTCTCTGCTCCAAGATCATTGTGCCTGTCAGCACTAGGTGGAAGATTGCAGTGCTCTGCTGCTCAGGTGTGCCTGTTCTGAGGAAGGAGGCCATTGTGATGCCCTGCATGAAAAATATAGGATGTAGCTCATTCTTTGGGAAAGGCTGAAGAAGAAGCAGACTGTTACATGAGGCTCCCATTCAAGGTGTGAGACATGACTGGCAGAAGAAAAATTGGCTTCAGCTGGATAATGACTTTATTTGATCAGGTACTACACAGGATTAAGAACCAGCATCCAATTAAAGACCTCCAACTGATAATTTCAGACTTCCACAAAACGTTGTTTGTCCTCTCACTGACAAAACACAGGGTCTAGATTCAGATACTGCTGTCAATGTGGTGTTTAGGTCCAGGACAACTGAAATCAGTCAAAGTTCTGCTGTGTATTTCAACAGAGGAAAAATTAGGCCTATATAATATCAATTCTGTAAAGGGAGATTAGCACTTGACTCCACCCCAGTATATGCCAGTGTAGGAAACTGTACATTTTTAAGTTCTGAAGGAAAGAGAGCAAAACATCAGTTCATGAGCTGTCCTCATAGGAAAGTGTCACCTATCCTGCACTCAGCTGCATGCAGCATCAGTATGCTAAAGAAAATGTGAATAAAATAACTTCTAGAATAATAGCAACAACCTTAAGAAGTGATGTACTCATCCCATACATTTTAAGGAATATGTCTATACTTAGTCTAGCAGCCTTTCCCCAATGTGGGCTCTCTCTTTTTTTTTTTTTTTAAATTCCCATCAAATTTTACTGCATTTGTATGATATGCAATTAATGAGCCATAGAATCATCGAAATTAGAAATGGGAAAGATGCATTAAGTCATCTAGTCCATCCCCTGACAGTGCAGGATTGTTCCCTGCAGTGTATTTTTATATTTTCTAATGCTCTGTACAGTCCAGATTTAAATGTCTCCAGAGACAGAGCTTCTACCAATTCATTTAGAGGACTGCTCCATGGTCCTGCAGCTCTCACTCTCTGGAAAATTTTCCTCTTAAGGGCTCGTACATCTTTCTTTTCTCACTTTCACTTCTGTTCTAGCTCTAATCCCTTCTACCAACTCAAATGATGCCCTTCCTCCCTGCTGATATTTATACTTTATGTCATCATTCCCTCTCCTTTGATATTGCTTACATAAACTATACACATTCAGTTTTCATGCTTCCTTACATGCCCAACTGTTTCCCTCCAGCCCTTTAATCATTTTTTGTTGCTCTCTCAGAACCACCTCCACACTGTCTGCTTCCTTCTGATAAAAAGGCAGCAAAGGCAGGATTCCAGGTGTAATTTTTCCAGGTTTGTACAGGAAAATGGTGTTACCCACCTGTTCCACACCATTCAATCACTGTGGCTCCTCAGCTGCCCTATTGCCTTGAAAATGCCAATGTGAGTTGCTGCCCACTGGTACTTGTGCTGTGATGATGTTACTGAATGGACTGCAGAAGCAAACCTCAGTGAGGTCTCTGGCTGCTCAATATGGCCAGTATTAGCAAATGATACACCTAGGTTGTCAAAAAAAAAAAAGAAATGGAGGGAAGGTAAGAAAAGTGAAAAGCAATACCACCAGTTTGTTCCATAATTTTGAGAGGTTTCTAGGGATATTTTAAAGCACTGAGTACTGGATTTTGTATTTATCCACTAGATGATTGCAGCATTATCAACCTTTTTGGATGGCATCCTGGTCCCATCATAAATGCTGGGAGCTTTGTCTCAAGTCCCCCTTCTTTTGAGTCCTTGACCAACATTGAAGCAAAATTTTAAGGGGTAGGAGGTTGCATCACTGAGTTTTAGGATCTAAGAGGGCTCAGGGTTAATCAGGTTGCTCCTCATTTCAGGGAGAAAAATAAGCCTTTACTTTCAAAGATGAATGCTGAGAAGGTCCAAACTAAAATCCAGAGGCATAAAGCCATCAAAAAATGCCACAATGATGACAGTATAAATTCCTTAATAGAATAAAATAGGTGGATGCTATAACAACAAACCTCAGTCATGGTATTTCAAGTGAAGTGATTCCTTCTTCTGCTCTAAATCCTTTTAATGTGCCTGGTATTGAATATCCCATACAGGTGGAGCACTATAAATTCTGCTATCTAGCAGCACACACTGTTTGTATGAACACTTTATTCCAGCTGAGACACAAGTATTAATAGCAACATGGATCCTTCCTTTCAACCACTTTCCTTCCCCGGAAAAATTTATTTCTGCTGCCTTTGGCAAGACTTGCTCTGAGGGAGTTCCCACAGAAGGAACAAATACAGCAAGTGAGAAGTAATTCTAAAACTCTTTTTTATGACAGACATTTCATATGTAAAGCTGTCTTGACCTATCTGTCTGTTTCTCTCAGGCTATACCATTCTGAAAATTAATTCTAATGAATCTTTAAATGTGTGAAGAGCAGAGCCATGTGCTCTAGCAATAATAATTAACACAAGTGAAACTGTAGCCTTCTTAGGGCAGGAGAGTACATTTTGTACCTGTCTGCAGTGTCATCCCCCTCTATGAACTGAGCTAAATAGCAATATAAAAGGGTAAATAACCTGGGAGCAGTGGGTTTGTTCCATAGAGCCCCATCAGTTCACTTTCTCATATATTGATTTTATACACAGTGCAGATTTAAAGAAAAAAGGGATTTTTTTCCAGCCATGGCTGTTTTTGATGGGGGTGTATCAGAGAAGCCACAGCTTGAAAAGACCTGCTAGGTCACCCACACTATTTCCCTGCTCCAGAGCCAGCATAGCCTCTGTAATGGGACCAACACAAGGACCATGAGCAAGTCTATCAGTAAAATAATTAACAATAACTGAAAGTGCCTATGTTCAGTAAAGCAACAATGGAGTGAAGAACTGCAGCTGACTGTCATCCCTGGCTCCTTAGAAATCGCTTCACTGTGGGATAGTCCAGGTGGCATATTAATCACCTCATTGCTTTTTCATGGCCAAGCACTTTAAAATTAATAAACTAAATTCAAATATTTGTGCTAGTTCTGGTGGAATGCTTTATAAACTGAATAGCAAGAAATTCACTGTCAATAGAAGAAATCAGCCAATCTTAGGAGAAAATCCCAATGTAATACACCTACAAGTACAGCTGCAAATCAGAATTTTCTTAATGGTGCTGTGTTATTTCCAAGTGGCATTTCAGTATTTTAGCAGCTTCTGCAAACTGAGCTCAAGGTAAAACTCTTCCCTTCTTTCTGACACTTCTCTGCAAACTTGGGTGTGATCCCATTGTGTCTTTTTCTCCAAGAATCAACTCCACAGAAATTTGCCCGAAGACTAAATTCTTGCAGATTCTGGAAGGAGTTATAGGTCTATGCAAAAATGCCCGGTTGCTCCAAGGAGAGGCTGAATGGCCCTGTTTTTACCTAATATCCTGGCCTGATTTTTCATGGCCCTGAATCATAGGCTGAACAAGCCCAGACGTTGGGAAAGTTTGCATCTGGGTGTCCTGATCCCAGTTTCCCCCTACACATGTCAGTTAACACCACCGAAACTGCTGTCATCTCTGAAGCAGTTCCGACCATACCGTATAATATTATATATACTGCACGTGTAAACAACATGACTCATTAGCACTGGCAAGGCTCTCCCTCCTGCCACATAAATGGATGCATTTATGCTGGAATGGAGGGGCCAGTGACCACTTTGAGGGGCTGGGTTTCGTAGGCTGCCAGGGGCAAAACCTAGTGCTGTGTGCACTGGAAAGCCCCAGCCTGGCCAAACCACCTTGGCAGACAAATATTTATATACTTTAACTCCAGAGAAACTGTGC
>VZTF01005662.1:358464-367627 GCA_013397755.1 Cnemophilus loriae
TATAATATGAGTCGGCACAAGCACTGCTGTTCTGAGAGATCCTCACCAAAATCAAGGCCCCCAAAGAAAGTCAAAAGATACAGACCTTGCCCAAGAGAGCTTAAAATTTAAAGAGAGGAATCTAAAACAAGGGAAAGGGAGACAATGTCAAGATTTTCTAGTATACCTCTCTTAGGACTGTAGAGAAGCTAGTGGTCTGCAATGAGATTGCCAACAGATGCACAAACAGACGGGGCATGGAGACTGCAGCTCTTGTGAAAGGCAGAAAGTCCAGCCTCTTGCTAGTGCCAGGCTCTGAGTTCAGGAGCTACTGACTCACAAGCAGGAATATCACTCATCATCAGGTGATTGACAGCATCCTGTCTCTCTGAGAGTCAGCATTTCTGAACTCCCACTGAGTTTCTATTGGCTTACTTAACCTCTAATTTGGAAAAGAAAAATAGAGGCTGCTACACCACCTTGACATCTTAGCCCTATCTTGTGTAACTGTATCAGTAAAAGATAAAAACAACACAAAAAATCAGAAAGAAAATCTGCTGGCAGTTTCTTTGCCACAGAGAGTAGATGATTTCACTGTTTTAGCAAAATAAATCCTTTGCCATTATGAACTGCTTGTCCACTAGTGAGCTTAACCATTATAATCACCCTCAGAAAGTCTTTGTAATGCTGATGCTGACATTTTAAGGGTGATCCATCAAGGTCAATCATACTCATAAGGACTGTAAATTGTTTTTTCCCTATTGGAGTCAGCAAGTCGTGCTAACTCCATGGAGAGAGCTGGTGGGTAACATCAGTTAAAAATTTGGGCTGAAGAGGCTAGAAGAATTACCCCCAGGAGTAGTTCTAGTGACAGTATAGGCTTTGTCAAAAAGAGCTTTCCTTGTGTCTTAACTGCCAGAGTTGCAAATACATGAAGTGGGTGAAAACATTTATTTTCAGGGGCTCACTATGGATTATTCAAGTGCTTTTATGGTCTACATGGCAGTCTTTGAGTCTCCTTCCATTTTACTGTTCAATGAAAAAGTTGTTAGTCATTGATTGTTATTTTATGCTCGGAAAAGCTACCATCTTCCTTCCTTAATTGCTGTTGAATTTACAAAGTTCTCTTATTACTGCACTCACATATTGTCTACACATCTCTTGTACCTCAGCAGCAGGGCTTGCAAATGCATGTTGATTTTCCAGCATGGGGTACTGTGCTGGTGGAAGGATGCTAAATGCTACAGACACCAGCTCAGCACCCTGGTCCTTCTGTGGCCACGAAACCCAGCACTGTCACCCGATTCACACAGAAATTTGGCATCTTCTTTTCAAATGCAGCTTTTTCCTGTCCCTTCCTGTGCTGATTATGAATTAATGTTCATCGCCTTCACTCCTGGGCAGCAGGACAAGCAATGCTCCAGCTGTGTCTGTCACTCTGCAGACCCTTCACTTGCACACAGCTCTGCTATGGGCAGCAGAGGGTTGATCCACACTGTTTTGTCAGGAAGAGGTACCAAAACTTTCCCACACCACAAGCCGGGCAGGAAAATCGAGGGCACTTTGCAGCTGTCAGGCTCACAGACCAGCGGCCAGCCACAGCTGGCTCCACCTCATGCACACCTGGAGAGGGCAGGGCCGTGCACTGGGTGTTCAACACATGAATCACCTGGCCACATTGCCACATCTTCTGCCAAATCACCTTTCTTTCCTGGAGCCTTTAAGGGTCTGTATCCTCCTGTGCCAGTCCAAGCTCACAGGACTCCTTGGGTCTTCCAGCAATCAGCCAATTAAGTCACTCTCTTGAGGGGAGGTTGTGGGTGTTGAGTAACTTCCTACAGCAGTGGGTCAGTTGTCAGACCTCCACTTTCTCCTCTCTGGCACTGGCAGTGGTGTGTTCAGGTGACTCACAGACTTACCATCATCAGCAAGCTCTCTGTGAGAAAGTCATGACAGCAATGTATTATGACACCTTAAAAAATGCTGTGAGAATTCACTGTTTCTCAGGCACAGGACATAAAAAGCTGCATAACGGTGGGTTTACCAGAGCGTTAACTCTTCTTTGTTACTTATATTGCTATAGTGCCGTCCAGCTCCTGACCTGGACCAGGTCCCGTAGTGTTGGCTGCTGAATTGACACAGATCAAAATGATGGTGCCTTTATATTCCAAGTTTTGTTAAATCACAAATTCTTCCTGGTAATTCAGCTTTCACCTCTCCTTTTCTCAGAGGAACTGAACAGTCACCCAGCCCAGGTACAGGGGTTGTCTCACAGCTACAGCAAACAAGATCTATGAGTTCAACAGTCAAACAAAGTGAAAAAGATCCAGAAATCAGATCTTTCCCCACCTCTGTCCAACCCCAAGAATTGATCTTCTGAGAGTTTAGATACTCCCCCACCTTGTAATCTTAGATACCAAGATATTTATCCTATTTTCCTATATACCTGTATGTGAAGGTGTCATTCTTTATCAAGTTTCACTGAAAAATATACCAACATCTGTGCAGCAAACAAGGGAAATTAATTACTTTGGAGACGTGGGGAAAACAAAAAGAAATCATATAAATATCAACATTCATTCCAAAAATGTGATATTGAAAACAATTGCCAACTGCAATAGGTAAGCAATGCCAGGAGAAAAAAGTTAGGAGACGAAACACACACATGAGAGAAGAAGACAATAATCAATATATTAATATAAAACAATAATACAGCTGGTACAATAAAGTTGTACCGTGGGGAGACATGCAGTGTATCATTAGTATTCTGCTCTAATGAAACCCACAACACACAGTGTACATTAACTAGTGTAAAGTCTTTTCAGCACAGTGAATATTCCACCACTTTACTGGCCCATTTATTTTAACTGAAAGAGAGATGATCCTGTTGCCAAGCTATCAGATGGTAAAAGGGATATATTTGATGGATAAAAAAAAAGAAAGGTCTGCCACAGCTTTGCAAAATATATTTCTAATTTAAATGCGTGTGGTATACAACACTCATACCGTACCTGCAGAGAAAAATAGAGGTGGGGGTGGGTAAGAGAGAAATGGGAGGAGGAAAGAAGGAGGGGGGAAATATCATTTTAAATAAACAAAAAAAAGTCACAGACATCACTCATTTTTTTTTTCCAACCTGTTCTTGTGATACAGATTGACAGCCCTTTTAATATGAAATAAATCAGCCAGGATAAGGAATGTCTCGGAGAACATACAGATTGAGCGCTGATTGACAGAGCTTCTCTGAAACCCATTCTGTTTGCGCTCGGTTTTTTAGCAGCTAACTTGAAAGGATGTCAGGTGCTTTGAAATGTTTCAAGTGTTTTGAACCCAGCAAACAATTGTAAAATGTGCTTATTGGTGCTCAGGCTGAAGCAGGAGCGCGGTGGGGCTCGCGCGAGAACAATGCTGAGGAAGGCAGGCCAGGAGAAATGAAAGCGAAGCTTTCCGCTTCCATTCAGGCACTGTCCAGCCGTCAGGACTTTTGGACTGTTCTCAACAACCATACCTAGTTAGCAAGATATTTTAAAGTGAAGATGCCACGTATTGGAAACTCGAATCACGCCTGGGGAGCGTGCAGCATTGCGTTCCCTCTGTAGACTCACAGTCACTTTTAACCAAGGATTGACTAGTCGCATTGCTGATAATGAGACATGACATTTTTAAAGCTGTGTGTCCAGTTTGTACCACCGCTGCTTTCCTGTTAAGCTCAGACCAGCATTATGCTGCCTTTGATAATGTTGCAGATATTATGGTTAGCTGTCTCCTTGCATTTCCTGAAATGTCCTATGTCTGTTGTTATCTCACAAAGCAAATACCAGCACATGTCATAGTCACACTGAGAGAGAAAAGATGAAAACCAAGCCCAATGGCATTTGCAGGCTCTTTTAGTGGCACACCCTTGAGAATGACAATATAGGCTTGTATGGGTCATTTTTGTATGAGTGACTTTTTTTAAAAAATGGCTTGACATTTTTGCTTTTATGCAAGGTGCAAAAGTCATTCAGAAAGGAGATATTGGGGTTCTCCCTCTGGAAAATCACCTCACTGAGGAAGAGCACTCAGTAACGCAGTAACTTGGTGAAAGCTGCTGGGTTCAGCTCAGATGCTTCACCTAAAATATTCGAATTTTGTTCACAGAAGTCGAGAGTGAAACAACCCCAAAGACAGCAGGTCCACTTGCACAGTTCCATTCTCAGGTGCTCCAGAGTGAACAGGATGGATGAACAGGCCATGTGCCAGGCTCTCACCTCTCAACATGGCTCGTCTGCCATGGCCTTGACGTCTGGTATGGTCAGTGCCTCATGCTGGGGAGGCCTCTCTCAGCACCCACATCCCTCTACGTCCAGTTCCTCCAAATATCAGATCCCGAGAAGATAGTTATTCTCTGTGTAGTCCCTTATTTGATCACTGATAGTTGTCTTTCCAACTTTTGCAGAAGGAGACAGAAAATTTCCTATATACTGGAATAAAATCTGTGCTACCACGATGAAGAAGAAGAGGGGTACCTTTTTCCAATGTGGAAGCAGATGAAAACAATCTTTTAAATTCTTTACTCTTAATTTTCTTCTAATTTTTGCCTTCTAGATCCAAATTGCCAATGTCCCTCTGATTTGACTTGCTCTCTCATTGCCCTACTTGCTCCCACCTCTGGCAGAGACGCCAGCATCTCTGTCGATATCCCTTGCCCTTACAGCTAACATCCCTAAGCTGTAACATGCCATTCTCATGTGATTGCATCTCCCAGTATATCAAGACGTGCTCAGAAATGCAGTTCTGCCGTGGCTCTTTCAGTGTGCCTCAGTGCAGCTGGGTGTACTGGCCAAGAGAGAGATGTACAAGCACAGGCTGGCACTAGGATGAGTGGCATTTCTGATGAGTCAAGAATGGGTCAATCTGTTGTGGGTGAGCTGACCAACTGGTCTGTACCTGCACGGTAACAGCAAGGTGTTCAGACACACTGCGTGCACTGGACAAATCACACAGCGGTTTGTCACCAGGGCGTTGGATGAACTGCAGAAGTTCTGCTTGAGCAGAAATGTGAGTCCTCTGGTTTTTGGCTTCAAGCAAGAACACCCTCCTGCCCTGTAAAGACATGGTTAGTCACCTAATATGCATGACTTTGTGCAAGGTTGCCTCTGTGAAAATGAGACGGGACTACGTACTGCCAGGCACTACCTGGGCACAGAGTGAGCTACTAAGTCCAAGCCTTCCCCNGAGCTACATGTCCTCCCCACCAAAAATTTTGCCTGGATTTGAATGAAAAGAAAATTCCAGGAGAAGAATATTTTATCTATCTCTATAGAATCAACAACACAGGGCTTACTGACCAGCCTTTCTATTTCTCTCTCCAGGGCCTTCCAGCCACCTTCCAGAGTTGAGAGACCTGTGTCTGTTAAATCTTACAACAAAGGTCTCTTGGGATTCAATGGCAATATTATTTCTGTCCCTTATTTCTAGAAGCTTAGACTGAAGCCTTCACGCTACTGTGAGTAAAGGGCAGGAGCCAAACTGTAACTCTAGGAGCCGTGTATTGATCCCTGTTTTAACAGGTGTTTCAAAGAAGATATAGTGTGACCCTGGTCTTCTCCTGGCACAAATCACTCCTTAGCCTTCCCCTTCGGCTCCACAGCAGGGAGCTGACGGCGCAGGAAGGAGGACAATACAGAGCCTCCATCCCCTTTCCAGTTCTCTCTGTGGAAAGAGGGAAATCTGATGACCTTTACTGTGCTACTCGAAGACTCTGGCTGCGTGGGTGTCCCATACAGGTCTGAAGGGGGACCCTCTATGACTCTGCTTCCTGCAAAAATGCACAGCAGAGCTGCAGCTCTATGCTGGAAGACATAAAGTGTGGGAGGGCTTTAGAAATCCCTGCCCATCTGCAGGCTGTAGGTATTTGTCTGCAGCACCTGCAGGTATCTGTTTGCATCCTGTATCTGTGGGCACTCAGCAGACATGCCACCACAAACGGGATGTTTATTCAGGGGAACAAACAGCACCACAGGCATCTTCTGCTGGCCCTTCCTCTTTCCCATTCTTGCTTTAGGCAGCTTTTGTCCAATATTGCCTTTGCCTACACCACTCCTTTTTGCTGTTTATATTCATTTCCTCTGATGAGGTGAGAGGCTTATGTGGAAGTCCACCCAGATGGAAAACAAAAATCAGTTTCCCTAAAAAGATTCACAAGTCTCTAATTTTACTTATATATATAAACATGTTGCTCCTTTTTGATATTCCTTTTTCAGCTTTCACCTGACACTTGTTTTTAACTTCCAGCCTCAGCAGTGACCCCTCTTGCTTGCAGCTGCCAGAGCAAGATGTGTGCCCTACTCTGTCCTATCGTCAGTCATTTTCCTGTGAAAGTTGAGTGACACAAGGTCAACCAAACATCCTTCTGCCTCTGCTCACTCTCCAAGGGGTGACTGCACTGCCTGGCATGGCATACGGAGACACTGACCCTCACAGGTCTCAGCCAGGAGGCAGCATTGGGAATCAAAGCTCAGTTCTTCAAGAGCTGGCAGGTTTAAAAGGTAGTCCCCTGGAGTGCTGAGCCACAGTGCTGACGAGCATCAAATCTATCTTAAAGTTGGAAATACGATCCAGTTGGGAATGACTGTGATTTAATGCCATCAAAGTACTATGGGGGATATTCTTAAAGAAACTGCTGTAAATTATTTGTGGCTAATTCCATGTGGATGGAGAGCATGATATGTTCACGAGTACAAGAGCCCTGCTTGTATGTAATAATTGTTATATCTTCTCTGAAATTTACTGCCGATGTCTCAATTTTAACAATTTAAATAACAAGCTTAACCAAGCGGAACTAGACGAAGGCAGGCTGGCTCCCTTGATGAAAGCAGGACAACTCTTATGTCTGAGTACATTTATACTTTGACATGAGCAGTGACACACAAAGATAAAATCTGGTTAAAGCTGCAGCTTTCTCAGCACTGTGACAGCTTCTTAGTCTAAGCAAAACTGTTTCCGAAGTGGGCATAGCTGCTAACTTTACTTAGAAGAATGATTAGGAAAAAATGACTCTGTGAGAGGCAGGATTAGGGAAGATGCACTGCTGGATATAAAGCAGCCGCAGGATCCCCAAACTAGTGTGCTGGCTATGTGCTTTGATGGCACAGACAGGCTCAGACAGCCCTGGCTGTGCTCCATGCATGACTGCAGGGCTCAGGAATGACTTAAGCCCCAGTGCAAATCAGGGAGGTTTGATAAAAGCACGTGTTGCAGATGCTGGAGGGCAATGTTGTGTGTGTTTTAATGGTATGAAAAATAATTGGCGATTATGGGATCTGGCCTGAGGAAGCTGGTAATGGGGGCTTATGTACCACTGCAGCAAGGAAGACCTTGGAGAATAAGGTCTTCATTGTCCCTGGGACTAGCCCATCACAAGAAGAACCCTCCTAAACCATCATCAGCCTCCATTTGCAGAGTTTCCAATTAATTCTGATAAGAAGAGGAAAAAGAGATACTCTCATTCTCCCTCTGCACAAAACTACACCACTCTTAATTCAAAATTCATACAGGAATCAATGAAAAGTTCCTTTACCAAGCTATTGCAAATCCCACAGACTTCTGTCTCAGTAGATAGGTAAATGACACAAATAAACATACCTAGAGCTCATTGTTATTTATTGATCACATGCTAAAAATCTTCCCTGGGCTATATCAGGGTTTCTTTACATTAACAACCCCACTACTCCCTTCTGTTTTGTTGGCTGTGAGACAGTTTGTCCATGCCTGTGTATTCAGAGAAATCATGTTAGCACTGGGTCAACTACATTTACTGTAAGCAGTGGGTAATTCTTATAGCAAAAATAAGAAAAAAGTAAAGGAAATTCTTGCCTCCTAGAGATGGTTTGCTGTTAAAACCATCTTGAAATACCTGAGGCAGCCGGTCCTACTGGTAGAGCTGGCAGAATTCCTGCTATTGCTGTAACTTACATGAAATTCTACCACCTCCCAGAATAATGTAAGTTACTGGAGCAAAATGATTTTGTTGCCAGTAAAATTATGTCTATATCAGGAGATTTACTGGCACAGGTTTGTGAATTACTGGGATAATTTTTTTCCATGGCTCTCACCAAAAATAGCTGAGGTTTATAGTACAATCCAAGCAAAAAACATCACCAATGAGAGGGGATGCACAGGCGAATCAGGAAAGTCTTAGTGAATGAGAAAAGAAATGGTTCTGTGATGGACACCAAGGATGTAAAATGAACTAGAATGGCAGCTATTGTATTATTTATATGATTTATTGGCATAATTATTCATTATTTATTCTGGTCTTGAAGAGACACAGGCATCAATCAATTTCAAATCCTTCAAGATGCCAATCTTATAATGAGAAGGTAGACTTTTCTTTAGGTCAGTTGGTTTCAAAATATTAGCCCAAATGAAAGATAGTCCATCAGGTTTGTCAGCTGCCTGGTTAATTCCCCTGGCTTCCAACCACATTCCTGAGGGCATGTTTGCTAAACCTCAGGTATCCATGAAGTTATAACCAGCTGTGCAATTGCCCTTGACTGATTACAATCTTTGTGTGTGTCCATCTTATCTCCAAAAAGGTACATCTTTTCCTCCAAGAAGTTTCCCTTCACATATTTTGTATTTTGGAGAGGGAACAGCAGGAAGCAATCTCAGCCTTCTCTGCAGGGTCAACCAACAGCTCACAGCACTTACAGACAGGAAGGTGAAATCATAACCTAGCTGAGACAGCAGTAGAAACTGCTCTCTCTCACCCAGAGACAGGATGAAGACCTCTCTGTGTGGTGTGTTCATGCTTTCTTTATTTTGTGTACAGACTCTGGGTGCCTTCAGTGGAACTCTGGTTTTTGAGCAGAACAAGAGGCAGCATGGTTATCACGGTCCCTAATGCAGGTCTCTTTCTCCAGCCCCCTTCTATTGAGTTGCTCTCTCTTGCCAGACATTTTCCTAGCCCAGATCAACACCTGGTTTAAGTTGCTGACAGCTGAAATGTTAGAAGGAAGAAATTTGACAGAGAGGTTCAAAACAGTTTGGGTGGCACCCAAAAACCTATACCCAGAGTGTGAAAACCCAGCTAAGAGCTGTTTCGGGGTTTTGTTTTCCTTCCTTCCTTCCTTCCTTCCTTCCTTCCTTCCTTCCTTCCTTCCTTCCTTTTTTCCTTCCTTCCTTCCTTCCTTCCTTCCTT
>VZTF01005662.1:368485-409411 GCA_013397755.1 Cnemophilus loriae
CTTCTCTTCTCTTCTCTTCTCTTCTCTTCTCTTCTCTTCTCTTCTCTTCTCTTCTCTTCTCTTCTCTTCTCTTCCTCTTTCAAGGGAGCTTCACTAGAATAGAACATAAAAATACTTGTTGCAGCACATTTAAGTGATAGTCACTGTGTAAGCAGACACCATTGGTTAATGCATATAGTACATTTTTATTTACTTTTTTCTGACACTGACATTTTTATTTGGGGTCATGTGCTTTTACAGTCCTTCATTTTTATTCTCCTTTTGATCTGAGTTTATGAGATCCCATCAATCACAGTAAATTTCAATCACTGAGGAGACAGCCCTCAATTCAGACAACTGTAACAAACAATCAATAAGATTATTTTGCCTTTAATGATTCACCTGCATGAAAATCAAAACTTGCTCTCTTTATTAGACCTTGCTGTAGGTATGCTCTTCTTTTCTCCCTGGATATTTTCACAGCTGATGAGACATGAACGACCAAATATTTGAGTGGTTTAGACTGCTGTGCAGGTCTGTCAGCCTTGCCCTGCAGCCCCCAGCTCACCCCACATGCACAGGGAGTCCAGGCAGGAGGAGCAGCAGGCTGAGAGCCTCTTCAAGCAAGGAGGGTGCATGAGGGCAGAGCTCTTCCCAGCAGAGCCCTCTCCAGCACTTCCTGGGGCAGCCTGGCATGCCGTGTGGAGCAGCTGGTGGGGAGGGTTAACCCACGGGACAAGGGCTGCTGGTGGAAAGGAGCTCCATGGCACATCATTCCCTCTGTGGGCTTCCTCTCCAGGTCATCCTGCAGGAAGCATGCAAAATGCATCTTCTTACCAGCACAGCATGCCCCTTGGGCCTTCCTCATCCTTTAAATTCCCTTAAAGTGCATTATTGTCCACGGTGCTTACAGACATGGGGAAGGAGAAATAGGTCTTTATACTCACACTGGCTTTTCATTTTGTTTTCAAATTACCGTGCAAATCTCCTGACTTTTCATCTCATTTAGTTTAACCCTAAAATTCCTCATGGGTACAAGCAAAGGGTCTGGCGTCAGATGAAGTTACTTCGAGAGCTTTATGCCATAACTACTGAGGAAATTATAGTTGTTGTTCCTTATTAATATTTAATATTATTTAACTCATTTTATTAAATAAGAGTAGCAATAATTTAGACCAAAGCATTTTGTAAGGTTAATAAAGACAAGAGACCAAATTTCTCTCTCATGTAGTCCTCGGTTCACAATGTTGTGCCAATAACTGCAATAACAGAATAACTCAAAGGAGGTCCTGGCACAAAGCATAGCTGAAGTCCTTGTCCCAAGAGTCTACAGTAACACAGTCACTGTCTTTGCAAGGACAGGATTTCAGACAAAAAGCCATTTCTATTACAGGCTAAGGAACAGCTGACCTTGAATCAGAGATGAACTCCAGCCAGAAATTAGAAGCAAAAGGTTTTCTTCAGAAGTTGATTGAAAGTTTGATTAGCAGAGATAATAATTCAGATGATAAACATTTCTCAGACATCAAACAAAATGCAAAAACCCAACACATGCAAAAGCAAGACAGAACAAAACTAAAAGATAACTATCTACTAAATCAAACATTCCTGCTGCAGTCATTTCTTCAGTGAGACCAGGGTCTAAATTATCATGGCAGACGTGCGTGTAAGTAACCCTGGTCTGAGGTTCCTTTTGAAAGGTGGCAGTAGGGTTCCAAGATGCCAAACAGAAAAAAAAAAGGTAGCTGATAACAGTTTTTAATTCAGCCAACCCTCCTTTTTTCCCCTCACTGTTTTGGCACTGGCGACTGGTATGTCATCTTTGTCAGTCTAAAAATAATTCTTTATAAACACACTGAATAATAATGACCATAATGACCAGTGTTGTAACTTTACTGACTACTGTGTGTGGCTGTTTGCATGAGAGAGAATTTGACCTTCTTAGCCCCACTCTAAATTATTGGAAACAAATTAAATTTATAGTTCTTTTATAGCATAAATACATCCGTAAAATTTTGAGATGTTTAGGAAAACTTAATAGCAGAGCTTTGTGTAACAACTTGCCTAGACAGCACAGATAAAGGCCACTTCTCATGTTCCTACAGAGTTTACACAGAATACAAAGATTCCTTTGTCTTTTCTTGCCTTTGTCTCTGCCTCTAATACCAAACTTTGTTGGTACCATCTTAAATAAGAAAGGGTTTCTTTTCCAATCCATCAGAATTGCTGTATGAACACATTTTGCACTGTAGCCTTAAAAGTAGTTGTGCTTCTCGCTTTTGTTCTTTCATTATGTGAGACTCACAGTTATTCAGTATTTTATTCTCATTAGAACACTGCTTGTCACATGTTTTCACCAGAAACATTCATCACCAAGGTCAAAGGGTGAATATCGTGATCTATTATGCTTAGAGGAATCTAATGAAAAGCCACATAATTATCCAATTTTAAGAGAAGCATGTAAAAAAAAAAGAAGGGGGGGCACTTGCTATAATTTAAATTGTTTTGTTTCCCTGAAGCAAAATTCAGCACCTGATTGACAGGACATAATGATAATTCTTATTGATATGGTGATGTTAATTGTGTAGAGATATTTAATAAGTCCCATATTCCTGAGGTAAATGCATGCTCTTAACCTGCACCTGAACCTGATTTTTGATGCAGTCTGAGGATGAGGCAAAGATACAGATAACTGAGCACAAGTGGATTTTCAGTCTTGTGTGGCAGAATGGAAATTGGAATCTTCAGAATCTATTAGGAGAACAATTCTGCAGTTGCTCACACTTTTATAAATTATGCTGTATATGATGCTAAGACACAAAGTCAGGAATTCCAACTGGGGAAAATTACCATGACTTTACTGCATCTGCAAGAGTAGGCTTTTTTCTTTTCGTTCTTTTCCCAAAAGAGGTTAGAAAGCAGTTTACATTTTAATAGAGACATATAAGATGAAAAACATAAGATGAAAAACATTCTGTCACTTAATCCACTGACTGGCTTGTCCTCTAAAATGTGGGACAAATAGCAGAAACAACACACACAACAAAAATATGTAAGGCAGAAAGCTGAAAAGAGCAGAGCCACTTAAATGTATTTTACATTTAGATTCCTATTTTGGTGATGATGGTCACCAGCTGTAACAAGAATAGGGTGGAAACTGTGAAGGGCTATTGAAGTGGCTGAGATCAGGAGTGGGTTTCAGAAAGAAACAGGTTATATAATTGGATTTCCCTCGAGGGCACATGCCTTGAGTGGACTAAGTTCTTCAGCCTTTTTGTGCACCTTTAACATGTGAAGTTGGAAGACCCACGATTTGCATAATGTGTTGGGATTGATCCAACTGGGGCTTGATAGCCCCAAGATACTCAGCACTTCAAACACTCGTTCATATTTCAGCACATGCCTGAAGCTCACTGGGATCATCCATGCATTAAAAACTAAGCACATGCTCTGCTGGAAGGTGCCCTGAATGTGCTGCAGTGGAAAGGCTTCAGTTCAGCCTGAGGAATATGTCAGAGGGCTTCCTGTGTTTAGCTCACTGAAATTACAGAAATTGATGTCCTTTGCTGCTAAGGCTCATCTTTCAGGAGCTGTACCACAATACTGCAGGCACTAAGAGGGGTGAGAGTACCTTGCTTTTCACTGCCCACCCAGGAGAATCCATTGCTGGTTCAACAATATGCTGATGTATAAAGCAAAGCCACATCCTCCCTTTTTCTGGGATCTGAGGAACTTAGCTGTGGGTATGCTCACTGTAACAGAGTGCCTACAGAGCTAGTCATGGTGTCTGAGCACAGGACCAGGTCCTAAGGACCTGTCTCTGACACCTGCCCCAACGCTGTCACCCTGCATCTAATACCAGTCCAGCTCACCGAACAGGGCTGCGCTTTGCGCTCTCACTCCATCAAAGGCAGACAGGGGCGTGAGGATAACACAATTATCCAAAAGAGCTGAAGGGCGTGAGACCTCCCTGCACAACTTCTCTGACAGCTGCCGCTACTATAAACTAGTGTGTGTGCTGCCCTGTGCATGTTTATTTCTCTCCAGAGGAGGAGGAGGTGGGTTGGGAAGCCTGGAGCTCACTCCTGGCCACCCACAGAACAAAGGCAGGTTTGTCCTTCTGAAATCCAGGACAGAAGCAAAATTACTTCCTCCAGAGAAAGGTGGAAACAGGGGAGGGCCTGTGGCTTGGAGGGGAGTCTCAGGGTTATAATGCCTCTCTGGGGTGCTCTGGGTTTGGTACAGTGTGCGTCCCACTCTGTGCTGGGGCACAAACCCAAACTCAAACCCAAACCCATGAGGAGGGCTGGTCCTTACCCTCCAGGTGTAGCCACATGCTTTTTACAGTTTCTGTCATCTGGAAATCTATCCAGTTGACATCTTTTATTCACAAAGACTTACAATTTAGGACTCAGACTGTTCCACTATGGTAGTAGAAGTGTCTTAAGGAGGAGCCAAGATTAATGAAACAATCAGGGAAAAACCCAGAAAGAGGCAAGCACCTTCAAAAATTATATATATGCAGCCTGAACATAGAGGGGATAAAGAAAGAGTGTTTAAAACTGAGTCAAACACTAATAAAATAACCCTCAAATCACATTTCTAAACATTAATAACACTTTAAATAAGCTGCTATAAAACTGACAAAAATAATATATTAACTTTGAAAATAGCATTTACAGCACTTGCACATAAAACTGAAATGCACTTGTGGTCCACTGTGTAGTTTGCTCATTAGACGAGCAGCCAAGGATCAATAACTCTGCAGGACAACTGTTAAGAATTGCTTAGATAAGATAATTTCAGCCTCTTTTTTTATGAACATGTGTGGCTGAACTACTGCTTTTTAAAGTAGTTTGGAGATACTGCACCTAACAGCCTCTTAGCTTTGGTTTGCTTTTCATTTTAAGTTATACCTTGCAGGCAAGAAATTATTATGTTTTAAATGTACCTCTTGCAGTAAAATATTTCCTTGTGAAGTGAAACTATCATTGGAAGATGCTGGCTGCTCAAAGGCAGTCTCTGGATAACAGGACAATGAGTGAACATTTTGAAGAGAAAAAACATAATCAACTAAATGTCATAAAGGTGAGTGAACATAGGATAACTGCATCATCCTCAACCACTTCACTGAGAAACCATAAAATCACAGAATCGTTTACTTTGAAAAGACCCATAGGATTACTGACTTCAACCACTATACTGAAAACAGAGTACAAAATATATTATTTTCATAAAGAGTTAGTCTTGCAGACTCTCCCTCCAGAAGAAAAAAAAGTATGAAAATAAAAAAAACCAAAACTATTTTGGCCACAGAAAAATCAAACCATGGACCATGGATAGTACTTCTGAGACTGCACTACAAATAGTGTTCATACATGCTCTGACTGGGAAAAAAGAAATGCTAAAAAACTCTCTTTCATCTTCATGTTTTTTGCACTGATTGTTTAGCAGGCTTATGCTTCTTTCCATGAGAACTGGCATATCCTTCTAAACAGCCCTTTTGATCAAATCTTTAATACAATGGACATCTTTCTACCCACTGAGCATATCCACAAAGAACCAATAAAAATATCTATGGGACAAGAGGGATTGATGTGTAAGGAAAAATAATCAAATAAATTGGGATTGATCTTGAACTGATGAACTGAAAGTAGCATATTGAAGACAGTAGGGCTCTACTATTTTAGATCCATTGTAAGTGAATAAAGGGCCTTTATTATCTGGCTTGAAGGTAAATGGGAGGAATGATTACTGTAATGAGAGATGGCCTATTATGTCACAGAGGGGAAAAGATTAGCTAGAGACTAGAATATAACAGGTTGCAGGGTGGTAAATCTGTAAACAATATTCTTAAAGGTATCATAGAGATGTTATATGAAAGGGTCTCCTTGAAATCCAGCTACTTGGGCAATACCTACATTTAGCTGATAGGCTGAAGGATGCACATATCCTTTGGTGGCCCACACACTACATTTTTCTTTCCATGAAATCTAGTGTGAAAGCAGAAAAGAAGCAAATATTCAGCCTGTTCTCAGATATGAATGAAACGCATATCCAGACTCATGAACGTTGATATGCTCCTGGATGCACTGACATAGACATAGTTCTGATTACCACATGAAAAGAATTCAGATACTGAAGAGGCAAGAGGATCTTGGAGCAGGTTGTATGGGTTTACTCAGTAACAAAGCCTGACATCTTTAGTAAGGGCCAGTATCCACTGTGGAAATAGAGCGGTCAAGGAAATCTGTCTGCAGAGGCCATGGGACATTTGACAGATCATTTTCCTAGGCATCGCTTGCTGTACCTGAACAGAAGCTGAATCAAAAAACCCCTAGGCTTTATGGCATTGCTCTTCTCTGGTTAGGGAACTGCTGGATCTCCTGGAAGGAGCAGAGTCCCTAACTTAGCCTGGCTCCACAGATATGACCAGCTCTGTATCAAGGTTTATCACCACTAAACAAGAATTCAGAATCCAGATTCTCATACATGTTATTTTGTGTAATTAGCATGAAGTGACTGTGCAGTTTACGGGTAAGGACAGTGGAGAAATCCCCCTGTGCAGGGACAGTGTCACACAGGCAGCCAAGATGGTATTACATCTTTCTGCACCAGCTTTGCCTGTAGTTCCATGGATAACAAGAAGGAACATACCAAGATGGGTTCAGGAGAAGGAGGTGGACAGAAGTAACTATATGATGCACTACAGTAATTTTTCCTTGCTCGATATCCAGCTGTTATAAATTAGTTTGGAGCGGGAACACACTATGGTCCTGAGCTGAGTTTAATAGAATGAAGAATTAGGGTCTGCACCATCCAAAACTTATATATCCCTCACTTTTTACCACAGAAAGGTGTCAGCTCCAAGGCCAGAGAGGAAGCCTTCATTAGGTACAATGCAACATAACTGGACATGACAGTGTAAAATGGTGGCTGGCCCAGCAGTTATGTGAGGTCTTCAGGTTCCTGGCCTGTCACAAGTTTTTTGTGTAGCCTGGAGCAAGGTAGCTACTCAGCTGTCTTCAGTGTTCCTTCCACAAAACTGGCAAAGCATTACTTTCCCTTTCTAAGGGATGAAAATGATCATACTGCTGCAGAGAGGATTTTCTACTCGACAGGCAGCTTGACAGAAGGATTTCTTCATGTACGAAGCTGATCCAAAAGAGTTGTGGTGGAAATCCTGTCATTTGAACTGTTTCCAGACAGAAAGAATATGGCCTAGGAGAAGCCTGTCTCAACAGGCTGTTACAAGCAGCTTGAAAATTAAACTTTTGCACCTTGTAGACTATCCTTTTGTGCCAAGACAACAGATCAGATAACTTTGATTTATGAGAAGCAAATCCTGAGAAGTGCTGAACGTGCCTAACAAATTGATGGGTGACACCCACCCTGAAATGCTCCTGGACTCAGAAGACTCTGCAACTCAAAAGTCAAGTACAAGAATACAATGACAGGCAGATAACTCCAGAGCTGACTAGTTTTAAGAATCATGTACTGAATTCCAAACCCCAGCCAATGCCCTCTAAATCGTATTTCACTTTAGGAATCCCTTTGCTCCAGGGATTAGTTTAGTCACCTCGCATGTCACAGCCCAAATCCATAGGGAACAACTACCAAAATAATTGTTTTGACCAGGTGTCATAGACTGCAAGCTTTTATCACAGTAGGCAGTGTACTTGTGGCATAATAGGAGATTAGGACTCACTTGAGAAAGAAATAGCTTGTCATTCCATCGATCAGAAGGTCGCACAAGAGACCAGTGTTGCCATCATCTTGGAACAGGGGCAAGTTTGAGGAGGGACCAGGAAATTACTGCTGCTATTGAAGAGACATAGATCACCTCCCTGCTCACACCTGGCCAGCTACTTTGACCATCAAGTTAAGGCAGAAAACTGCATGACAGATTGAGGATATATCTATGTCAAACTGTGAACTCCATTTTGTTCTACGAAACGTGTTTTGTGTCAGTGCTTCTATACAGTGCTGTGACCTTCACTGAAGAATGTCACCCCATGTCAGAATGCAAACTCATTTGTAGATTACAGCATAGATTTTATTGCAGAAGCAAACAAGCCATCAGACATGAAAAGCTCTTTCCTGCGGGAACAAATGTATTTTACTGGATTTTGTCTTCGAATAACACTCCAAACCACAGCTAAGGAGGAGGTTGATGGTAAAGTCTGGAAGAAGAAGCATATGCAGCAAATAAAGCAGAGCCCAAATTCAGGAAGAATGGAAAAAAACTCACTAACTCTTGGGTTTATATGACCTGCTCTGTATCAAGGTTTATCACACTAAACAAGAATTCAGAGTGATTTGTTGACAGTGAAATACTTGGGATCAAGACCATCCTTTCCTTCTCACTCGCTGTTCCTGGAATCCCACTAAAGCTTCCCTGCATGCAGAGCCTAGGGAAAAGTGTCTAAGTAGCCAAGGAATTGGGAAAGCACAGAGATTAATTTAGATGGGCAAAGATTGTGCTGATGAGTATATCTGTACTCAGAAGATCATACCCACAAGGCCCACAACTTGGAAAAAACCACCAGTTTCTGGAGATGTATGTAGCAAATTTAGAGGAAAAGATGATTACAACAAATTTTCTGAGAGGGTAACTACCCATTGCAGGTGGTTCTGACCATTGCCCCTCTGCCTGTCCACTGCTCTTTTCTCAGACTGTGCATCCAGATCTAAAGCAATGGCTTCAAAGTTGAACCAAGAACCTTGCCCTGTGCTTGTGTGAGCAGAGAAAGGACATTTACATGCTGTTCAAACAAAAGAGACAGACGGGCTGCCTAATTCAGGGGGACGGATCGTAGGTTGCTGTGCTGATCATAACAACTCATGACTACTAGGAGACCTTTCTGTGAAATGCTCTAGGATGATCCATAAGGGCTGCTCCTCAGCAATATCCTTCTGCCAGTTGTTCTGACTAAGAACCAGTGAGGTTTTTAGCAAAATCTATGAAGGACAACTCAGAAACTGCTGAATTACATAAAAATAAAGGGAAACAGTCCCTTCTGCTGTAGGATTTGTCTCCCTGGTGTCCCTGCTAGGGCTCCCAGCCACTATCTGTATTACTGAGCTGAGATTAGAGTCAGAATTTCCCTGTTTTAAAAATCCATTTTCATCCTTTCTTTCTCCTTCTATGGATGAAGACAGAAAACTGCACCTCAAGCTGGAAGTGGTATTGAGGCAGCTTACCCATCAGAGACAAACAGGGACCGGGGGTCCTTGTTTTATCATGTCTGATTCTGGTTTGACATATTCACAGAAAAATTCCTGGGAAGAAATAGCACAGTCATGACAATTTCCTTAATTTTAAAGGCCCACTATGTAAAATTAAAGACCTTTATTTAGTCTGTCTTTTTGGATAGTCATATCTATGTAAGCCAGAGACTGAAGGGAGGCATTCAGCGACCATGTCAGAAAGCTCTGTGTGTCTTCTTGTCAGATGCCCCATGAGAGAGAAATGCTTTCATTACCAGTCTAGTCCAAGGAAAAATAGGAATAAGATCAACTTGCCACAAATCTGGATGTATTTTTTTTCGGAAAATTTCTCAGGTGTCTGTGCTCAGTCATGTGGAGTCTCCAGCAATGGGATGAAATAGGAAGAATTTTTTTTTAATCCATGATCACATATCCAAACTAATTTTGCCTAACTCAAAAGCAAGATGTGAGGTAGGACAAATACGTACTGTCAGATGTAATACAGTGAAACAAATGACATTTCATCCTTCTTCATCTGATTATTTCCCCATCATATTGTTTATCCTCATAGGCCACAGGGGTTTGGACTCTGAGCTGGGATATGCTCTTGGTGATACTGTCTAGAATAGGATAAATTTTTTTAAGTCTATCTAGGTAATTTGTAGGTTTTACTTCTTCCATTTGCACCCAAGGGCACGTTGCTGCTGAGCTCATCCAGGGCCAGAGACACTGAAGCGTGATTCATGGAGCTTGTGGTCAGGACACAGGGTTGGCTAAAAGGAGTGGAAGGACATAGCCTGAGTAAAGGCAAAAGAAGCCAGTGGAAGTTCACTGGAGCAAACTACTCAGATCTGAGGAAAACTTCTCAGTGAAGCATAACAGCAACCACCTATTTCAGATATTTTTAGATCAAAATACTGTGGAACAACAACATACGATGTTTCTCAGTGCAAAAGAAACACATGGCATCCATATGAACAAATGAATGTGAATAATCTGTGTTTTATAATGTGGATGCATGGAGCAGTACTTATACAAACTGACACAGAAGGTCATGTTTGGCAGTGAATATACACCTGTGACAATTCTGACATGCTCCTGGGGTTGCAGAAACACCTATGTTCCTGACAAATCGGTTATAAGAAAGAAAAAATGTCACAGAGTCAAGTTCCAAACCTAATCAGGCACCTGTAAATGTGGTGAGCCTAATTTATACATATTTAAAAATAAACCATTAAATAGACATAGGATCTATTACAAATAACATTTGCTGTATACAATACATACTTAAGTTTTTTTGGCCCCACATTCGTACAATCTGCTGAGCACATAGTATTTCTACACATGCTGCTGCTACCTCAGTAATACTAAGGTACACTGGGAATAGCTTAAGGCCAAACTCTCAATGTACAGGTCAGAAAGGAAGATTGTCTTTGCTGTCCTAGCATATTTGCTGAAGAGCTGAACCTCCCTGGACTGGATCCAGCTCTCACTGAAGGAAATGAAACAGAACAAACAGCACAACCAGCTGGACTGTTTGTCCCAAACTGAGCAAGTTTTGGCAGCATGAGGGTGTACCCACAGGGCAGGACCCTCTCTACAGCCAGGGACCTGCACCCACAGAGCATGCAGGGCTCTAACTAGTATGTGCACTTCATGCTGCTTCTGAACCTATTCCCCATGTGTCTGGAAGAACCAGTCCTTTATGACCTTAAAACACATACTCCATGCACTTCTCCTCTGCCACTGGGCCAAAGGCTTTAGCAGTATGATTTATCCAATAATAAAGTAGTGCTTGGTCCTTGGTTTCTTTAAATGAAAAGCTTCTTTATAAATGGAGAAACAACAGATTTCTCCTTAAAGAATCCCAAGGACTTGTCATAAACAACTGCAAAGTCAGGGCACAGATTTAAACTTTACTTGTTTTCCTACTGTTTGATTTGCAGGAATGGTGAAGTGTCAAGATATCCTTACTGTAAGTATTAAGTATTAAATATTAAATGGTGAAATGCTTCATGATCTCCACAGAGAGCTTTCTGCTATTACAAACGCTTTTACCTGGATATCTGTGAGATGCATTCATGCATGCACATGCCAAAAGCAAGACAGACATGCAGTCACTGTTCATCCTGCACAGAGTACGCCTCAGCTGGGGTCGTTCAGACCTGCTCCTCCCTGCATCAATGCTGATTTACATAATCAAGGATCTGGCCCTGGAAACACTGCTGATCCAGCCATGGTTGCCTCCTGTTTCCCCAGCCATTGCCGAAAGGTAGAATAACACATCATGACTGACCACCCCAGGAAACCCATCGAGCTGGGAGTTCCAGCTCTGGACAACTGCAGAGTGGGACAGCATACTGGTTATGAGCACTGACTAACAGCAACCCTGCAGTGCCGCAGAGAAGACAGACTGCTCTGCCCTGCCCCCAGAAGGTGCTCAGGCACCGCTTCCTCGGAGCGCCACTTTAGCAGTGGTCTAACACAATACATCTCGAGGAGCATTTATGCTGTGTTCACTGCGCATTCAACTGTGGCCACTTCAAAGGTTTAACCAAGTATTTTATGGCCATGGTAAAGAGTTCTTATTGATTTAAATTGCAAGCCTGGCTCCCGTCAGCTTCACTTGAGGGCAAAAATGCAATAAAATATCCCACATCAGAGAGACAGACGTATCGCATTCAAAATCTTAAGACATCCTTTTTACTATAATCACCTTCAGTGGCATGCTGTTTTCCTCTTTTTTTTAAGGACAAGGTTATCTTAGAGATTTCTCCATCTCTACAGATTTGTGACAGGCTGCCTCTTAAATTTGCCAGCAGGTCCATCCAGTGGTAGCCACGAACCAAGCCTCGTGGGGTTTGGAATTTTCCCTATTTGCTGGACATGTGTGTAACATTGCTGGGACGACGTTGATGCACTGGCAAATGTTAGCACAGAGTTGTAGAGGTTGATCATTAAATAATTTGCATATGCAGCAAGCAAATGCTCAGAGGGGTTTGTGGGGGGGCGTTTCCTGTCCCCCTGGGATCCTCTGCCTTCATTGGTGTACCTGCCACCATTTCAGGAAACCCTGCTCCAGACTGGGAAAGTCCTTACCCTCTGGCACAGTTTTAACAAAGGAGAGACATTGTCAATTCAGAGCATTGTTTACCATCTCATGGAGATGCTCTATGCAGCCACAAAGAAGGTCTTCTCACTGGGGCAGTGCAAAAAACCAGGCAACACTTTTTTGTGTACTTCACAGGTAGTTTCTTTAAAATAATTTATCTGAAATGTATCCAAGGTGAAGATAACCTCCGGACACATCCGGAAAATAGCAAACAATTGCTAGGTATCTGACATTTGAAATAACATGTTTCTGGAGGGTTGACATTACAAGAGTCATTTCACTTCAAAATGTTATTCCTAATGTAATTTTTTCAAATTCATAAGAGGCGCTTGCTAGGATTCAGCGCAGCGCCGGAGTCACTTGAAAGACAGAGGTCAAATTCATTTCATTTCTTTTATGTTTTCCTCTCCTCGCTAGATGAAACAAATGATTGAGCCGGGAACACTTGGCAGGTCGGTGGCTGTGCGCGGCGGCGCCGTCGCAAGATCGATTTTCCCCATCCGGGGGGCGCGGGCGGCATGGGTGACATCTGTCGCGGTTGTCATGGCAGCCCACGGCGCGGGCCGGGGTCAGGCCTGACAGGGAGGGCCTCCCTGCCTCCGCCCGACGCGCTTCAAGGTTAACAGCCAATGGACCAAAGAAATAGGCAATTATAGTGCAGTCAATTCTGGTTAGGGAAATACCCGAGAAGTAAATATATCTGATCAGCGGATGAAAATGAAGCAGCCCAGCGCTGTGGGTGGGGGCTGTCAGTGCCCTCTGGGCATGGGGCTGTGCCCTCCCAGACTCAGCAGCTGCCTTTGCCCACCTCCAGCTCTGCCTCATGGAGAGGCTTCCCCCTTTCGCACATAGATGATCTCTGTCTGGGTCTCCAGCCTGCTGAAGGCCACCACTACCTCCAGGGGAGATTCTCCCTCCTCCGAGCTGACGACAGCCTGTCTCATGGCCAGGCACTTGTAGTGCCACTCATGGGGCCTAAGCAATGTCTTCAATAAATCATATCTCCATCTAACCACATATTATATGTATATTCTAATATTGATATCTTTTCTGTGGATGGTCTTGTTGTAGATCCAAGAGGGGGAAGAGGTGAAGGCTCCTCAGCTTCAGTCACTTAGTGGGAGTGGACGTCACCTTCCCTTAGCCCTCGAGGCAGACCAAGCACCAACACACCCAGCAGCTGACCTCAGAGCTCAGCACCTTCAAAAGCTCTCAGTCTGACTCCGCTCTGTCTTCCCTGAACAGCAGGGTAAATGCAGCAGGCTGTCCCAATGCAGCTGTGGTGTGGATGGGGGAGGAGGAGGCAAGCAGCTGGGTCCCTGGGCTGGTGAAGTCCCTGAGCCTCTGAGTCAGCCGTAATGTTTGGGAAGGACACCCCCCCTTCCACAGCAAGAGAGGTGAGGCATCAGGAGATTGCACACAGATACATCCAAGGATGCCTGAGCACAAGTCTCATAGCATGTCCAACCCATCTCCACTTCTCAGCGATTTTGGAGGTGATGCAGCTGGTTCTGGACCTCCTATCCCTCAAGCAACGTATGCCCCAGCTAACTCCAGAGATCCCCCATTTCCTGCATGGATTTCCTGCTGCTTCTAAGGACAGCCTAAGGAGGGTGGGACAGAGGCCACCTTGGACAGCAGGAGAAGGCTGGGATTAGCTTCATGGGCTGTCTCTGCATGTCCTGTCATCACATACAGGCTGGAAACACTTTTCTCTGCCTCTTGATGCTCGTGGAAAGAAGGAAAATCCCCCTGGCTCAGTGCTGCAGGCTGCTCTTGCTGAAATGCACGCACCAGTTCCTGTACCTTGGGTTGAGAGTCTGCCCTAACCAGAGCCCCTTGTCAATCACTTCTGGCTCCCAGAGGGATCAGCACAGCAGAATGGAAGCTTGTTTGTCCCGGCAGCTGCAGCTCCTCCAGAAAGAAGCTATCTGAATCAATGAAAACATTCAGTTTTAATGACCACAGAAAATAAATCCCTCAAGATCATGAGTGTGTTTCAAATGATAGATCAAAAGCAATACTGCCATTTCCTTCTGAAGACATTTTCCCAGTATCTCAGGATGGTAACAGTCTTTTTCCCCACACTTCTGAATTTAATCCAGAGCTACAACTTGAATAAGATGAAACTTTTGACTTCCAAGAGCACGGAGGAACTAGAGCAAAATTTTCACAATTCTGAATTGTGTCTGCAATCTTAGTTGATTCATCACTTCTTTCTGCCTGTATTTGGTTCCCATTCGATCACCTATGGTGCCCCTTTGGTGTTCTACCTGCTCTGCTCTGCTCAGCTACGTGTGGACATGTGTGGGGTCAGGGCAGGGAGATGAGACTCAGCCTTAATCCTCCTGCCTCAGTGCAGAGGTCTAGCTACTGCTGATCTGCCTTAACAGTGCTCACAGTAACAGAAAATTTCTTGCTGGAGTTTATCAGACCCCACACCTCTTTGGTATCACTTTTTTGCAGCCTCTGTGGCAGCCAAGCTTTGCTGCCTTTGTCTTTTCCTTTTTTTTTTTTTCTCTGAGAAGCCTTTCTTCGGATTTGCCCTAAGCAGCCTTTTCCACTGAGAAAAGCTTTCATAGAAGTGATTGCTGTTTACCAGACTCATTATCAACGACAAAGGGAAGTACCAAATCCTGAAAAATTTATTTCTTTTAGTTATTAGTGTCTTAGCTGTCATCCTGATCTGAGATTCTTTTGATCTCCTGTTGCCCTGCTACATCCTGTCAATCTCCTCAGCACACTGCCTGGGTACCAAATTATTTGGCATTGCCCCTCAGATGCCCTCTGGACTCATTACATGGCTGACAGTGTTTTCTGTATTACTGTCTCCATCTGCTAAGGAATTACTTTCAAAGTGTACTGTGTTTTCCTAAAGATCTCCCTCTGGTATCCTAAAAAAGAAATATTTATTCCTAAGAAGGTCACCACCTCTATTTAGTCACCTGTTGAATGGATTCAAGATGCTTTGATTGCAGGCTTTCTGGGGCAGGTTTTCTTTGTGTCACTCATTGATACTCAACACCTGCTAAAATGATCCTGTTCTTCAGAAGGAGTCTTCATCTATTACTGCAGCAAAAATAATAAATATCAAAAAATATGCTTCCCAGATCTGGGGTCAGAGTGACACAATTTTTCCTCATTTTGGTCATATTTGTTGTCCCACAAAAAATGATTCATGAAGTCATTTAATTTCTCAATCCTTTATGTGATCAACGCAGCAAAATTTATAATGCCCATATACTCTGTGGAAGGCACCAGTATGTTGCAGCATTTTAACCTTTTAAATATTCCGTATTTCAGCTGGCTAGCCATCCTACCCCTTCTGCACAGTTCACTGCAGCTGTAAATAGTGGAGGGAGAGGAACAGACAGCCAATCAAATTACAAAAAGCTGAAAAGGTCAAAACCACACAATTTACTACTACCTTTTCCAAAATACAGGAGACTTTAAGATCCCATTATTTTCTCTTGAAACACTTAATTAAAAGAAGCAAAAATTGTGTAAAAGGAGTATGTGGGTGGAAAAATAAGTAATGCAGTCCTTGTATAATATGTGTCAGCAGTGTAACTGTTTCTTTACAGTCCTAATGTCAACTACTTCTACTCTTTCTCTGTTATTAAGAGCAAGTCCTGCAGCTGCCTTCTTCAATTTTCTGTAGGGCATCCCAGCAACTGGCTAGCCATCAGCCTTCCACCCTTCTTCTGCTTTTGATCTGTTCTTAAAAGCAATTGAGCGAAAACCTGGCAATTTTCTTCAGAGAGATAAATTTTGCAAACGCACAAAATTCACTGCACAGCTTCCAGCAGACCGGAGGACCCCAATACATAGGAAAAGGAAGAAGACAAGAATCCATCTTGACATATGCAACCCCTAGACAACACTACAATCTCCTTTCACTTGAGTAATATGCATGGAGCCCCCTTTTAGGCGGAAGATGACATTGGAAAATGTCCCTCCCTCTATATTTTCAACACCACCATTCATATTGCAAGTCAATTTGCTCTTTTTCCTGGCAGGATCAATGTCTATAGCATTGCACCAGTGTTCCCGTACTCTTCCCATGCTGGCCTTCTGTCCATTGCAAATAATTCAAAAAATTCCTGCTGTAGACAGAAAGCAGCACCACCCCTCTGCTCCTTGGTGCGTGGAGAAACAGCTCAAGGATGACAGACTGCCACAGCTCTGTCGCCCCCAGGTGTGGGCTGCTGTCCCAGGACTCCATGAATTGCAGGCAGAAAAGTAATTTTTGTTCTGTGTAACTTATTCAGCCAGTTCAGCATGGGGAAAAGAGGCCTCTGCTACTTCGCCATTTCAGCTGACTGCTCTTTTCTATGGAAACATTGGAAAATAATTGTTAGGATGTGTTTTTCTGAGACTTTTCACTTTTTTCTTTCTGTTGAAATCATATTTATGTAATTTTATGAATTTTGCTTGGATATCTTTGACAATAAATTAAAGCAAAAGCAGAAGAAAATGAACAGAAGATAGACAGTTTGGGTTTTCATACATGAGAAGTAAGGTAATAAGCAAAAAGCATAAATATAAAAGGTGGAAAGGAAATACCCCTCTCCTGTTTTTCCACAGCTATTTAATGGAAAATTTTAAAGAATACCAGAATAGTTTTTCTTCTGTGAGGCCCTACATACATTTTCCTACGGAAAAAGAACTAAGATCATATGGAAGCTTACTCATTTAGTCTTACTTTCTTTTTCTGCAAAAAGGATCCCCACATTTTTATGTCTGATCTCTGTACTGTGCACGATAGAGGAGCCCTGGCTGAGGATGTGTCATTGTAGCACTACAGCTCTGCACTGGGGCGAGAAACCATCCCAGTGCCAGCGCAGTCTAGCGGAGCCCCCCTCTTCTTCCAGGGCTGAGCAGTGGTCCCAAACATGCAACTGGGAAGGGTAAAACTGTACGGGGGCTTGGATGAAGGGGCAGCTGCTCAAATGAAGCTGGCTGAGGTGCTGCCAGTTAAGCTGACAGAGACTGAAGCTGGCACTGGCGCTGCATTGCATCCATGCAGTGAAGAGGCAGAGGTCAGTCAGACAGCGTGGATGCCAGGGAGGAGGCAGCAGTGTGCAACCTCACGCCCAGGGTACAAGGGACTACAGCTTACATCAGGCTGGTGAGCAGCAATTTTTCTGAGGTTACCTTCAGTCATGTACTGTCTGAGGGTTCATAAGTATAACATATGGAATCACATCATTAATAGAAAGGTGCCATTTCCAGATTTTTACACAAGCAGACCTTTCAATTCACTGTGCTCAAAACATTGAGCACACTATTCTCAGGTATCCTATTTTGTTAGAAAAACATCTTAGACTGGATTTCACATGCTCAGCCATGGGGAAATGGCCCCCACTCCCGGTAAATCACTCTAATAGTCAGTTTCTCTCTATGTAAACACTTCAGTGTTTATATGATGAAAGGGAGCTTTTGTCACTGACTTTAACTTGTAGCCATTTCCTTCTCCTTCCTACTTCACTTTGAGTTTTCTGCTTCCTCATGTCATTTTACTCTCATTGTTTGTCTTCTTTCCCCTCAGCTTTGCTTCCTACCCACCTTCTATTGTTTCTGTTTTCTCAGCCTTTTTGACCCTCCATTCCTTCTCTCTCTCCATTTCCTCTTACAACATCCGCCTTTTCCTGAGTTGATCTGCTCTGCAGAATTTCACGGTGTCCGAATACAACCATGGCACAAAGCCTGCTGTGATTTAGTCACCAGCAATCTGTCACTCAACCATAATGAAACCCTGTCACAAACAGAATTCCATCATATGAGAGGAATTTACTGTATGGAAATTATATTTTTGGATGAGAAGGGCATTTCTCTTGTGGCAGCTCTCCCCCCAACATCCCATTCTTTGCAGATCCAAAAACTGCATTTACTTCGATATAAGAGAATGCCAAACAGAGCCTTTTGGGGAGGGAAGAAGTAGTGCAAACTACTGATAATCAAGATAAATCAAGCCATGACGTAGAACATAAGCACTATGCTCCATTCAATTCAGCTAGGGAGCTCAACTTGTTCAGCACTGTAGGTTATTTTCCATTTGTAATTAGAGCAACAAAGAAACAGCCTTTCCCTGTTCTGCTCCATCAGCACAGCCCCAGCAAACATCCTCATTTTCAATAACTCTTCCCCTTTATCTCACTCTGCCTGATGCCTAATAAGCTGATTGCTATTTACTTTGGACCAACAGCTAATCTGTTAATGATTGATTTTAAATTTTTACAGCCATTTGTCTTTGGCAGGACTTGAGAGTGCGAGCAGCAGTCTTTCTTACCTGATGAATTGGCTTTTCTTTAAAAAAAAAAAAAGATTTAAGTCAAAAGTCTTCACTGCTATGTTTTGCTGACAAACAGCTGACACACAGTGAGCAAAGCTTAGACAAAAGGGTAAATCTTCATCAGAAATTTCATAAGCCTTTGAAACCACCAACAAATAATATAAGTGGACATTTTGTTAATAGTTGTAGAGGGGTAAAGACCTACTTGTGAAGTAAAACATAATTGTACTATAAATTCACAGGGCTTAAAATTCTTAATTAACAAAATTGATGCTTGTAACAATGGTTAGGTAGGGAATAAGAACTAATGCTCAAAAATGATCTAAATTGTATACCATATGATATATGTATTACCATGATATATGCCTAAAAGTGAATTTCATTTCCCATTAAAGAACTGCCAAATAGACAGTAGTTATTTTAATTGCTACAACACATCAGTGTGGTGCAATTTAATCGTTGATTCTAAAAATGGAAAAGTGAATAATAACAGCTTAGCCTGTATATTCTGAAAAGAATAGGAAAAATTCTATACCAGGAAGCTATGCATATTTATAAATGTTGTTTCTTCAATGAGCCACTTAGGGATAAGCCCAGCAAGGAAATAAATCATGCTTAGAATGCCTATCCTGTGTCTCACCCATAGATCTCAAAGCTCTTTACAAAGCTATGCAAGTTGTGTGATTATCATTTTACAAAGGGGAGAAGCTGAATATCAAAAAGTGATTTCCCTAACACCTAGAATGTTCCAGATCCAGAGTTTGGTTTGGGACTCACACTGGAAAAATAATCCCTGTTCAAGAAACCAGGAAAGCCACTTTGTGCTAAACTATCAGCAAGTTCTAACAACAAATGCCTTTTAATCAGTCAACAATTGATTTATAAGGTGATCTTAAGAGCTGTATATTCATTATACATGCTGTATGTACATTTTATATGCATCCAGAATCCAGGTACATAATGAGGGATAGTCTGACAGAAACAGGAAGGCAACCTAACAGGTTGTGCAGCTGCTCTGTCTCCTTGTTGACAATGAAATAGCAGAAGAGAAGGTTGCTTAATCCTCATCAGTCCCACACCACAGTTCTGGCACCACAGGTAGCCTCTTTCAGGCTTGAGCTGAGGAAGCCTAAGAACTCCTCCCAAATAAACCCAAAAGCACGCTAGTATACATGGAAGTTGTGACCCACCATTTCCTTATGTATATTTTGCATAATTTGGCCAGGACTAATAAACTGTAACCAAACATAAACTCTGTATGTACATCCAAACCTCTCAGCTCCAGACTGAGTTATCCAAAGCTTACTGTCTTCCACAAAAATTTTGAACTTATGGCTAGCTTAAAATGCAAAATGGCACTTTCTCAAAGAAAACGAACACCAGTGTAACCAATTCTGGCAATACCAGCACAGGCCAGCAACCATCGATGTGGAGGTTTTGCATTCCATGGACATGCATAATTGCAAAGCACCGAAAAGGAAGCACTGAACTGTTTGAAGGATGGAAGCTCTCATTAATCTCATTAATATTTTAGATGCCACAAGACATGGAAGCTCCACCTGCCGTCAGCAATATCGTGAAGACAATCAAGGTGACTTGGGAACAGGACTCATGGGCCTCCACAATGGTCTATTGACCTTCTGGTGAAGCAGATACCGTGTGACAGAGATTGCCTATCTCAGCAGGCAGGATGGAAACAGGAGAAAGTGTTAAATATAACCAGGTAGACAGTGATGAATTGACATGCTGAAAAATCGAACGCTTCAGTAATCAGCCTAAGGATCTGATATCAACAACATTTTTCAGTTTTGTCTGAATTCATTGAAAGGTGTAGTTTAGCAAGCTCACTTCTCATTGGTAAGACCTTTCATCTTTATGCAGGTTTTCTGATTGGATTCCGAGACGTCATCACTGGGCTCTGTGTCATTGCTGTTCTTTGCATAGAAAACAGAGAAAACATTTGCATGAGAGTGAAGTGGCCTGAGAAAAGCCAGAATTTGAGAAATTACGGGATTTGCGACATTAAAAAGTGTTAGCTTGCTCCACTTACTGTGAGAAGTCAGGGCCAGATTCAGCCCCAACATTTACACACGTGGTCATGCAAGGACTCCAGGCAATTTCCAAAACATATCTGTGATCCTCATCTCATCAGGGTGAGAAATGAGGGATCTATCCAAGTCTTTGTTGCAAGCTGGAGGTGACATGTAGTTGAGGCATGCTCCACAGCAGCCCCCAAAGAGAGGACCTTGGAAGGCTGCAATTAGTCTGGAGGAGCTGGTGTCAGTAAATGTCATTTCATGGGTTATTTGCCCAGTTTGACACTCAGAGCCCTCTCACCAGTTTGGAGGTAAATTCCTCCTCCATAGCTCTGAGTTCTTACCCTGGATGAAAGCTGTTTACTGAAAGCTTGAAACAATTAAATACTGCATGTATATTTAGCACTCTGAAGCCTTTGTAGCTATAATTCTAATTACAGAAGTCTAATGAATGTCTTTATGACTTCATTAAATCTTTGGGATATTTATATTATCCAAAGAAATAATCTCCATCCATTAAGAGTGCATAAATCCTGAAGCAGAACTTTAGATATTGCTACAGATATGCTTATTTCATTGCAAAACACATATAGAGAATTTAAAGAAATCCATTAATAGGATTGAATACCTTTCTTCTAAAATATATTTTGAACGTAATATTTTATTACAGAAGCCTGACTGCTAGCAAAGCAGTACAGGAGAGGACATTCTAAAGTAATTACTCAGATGGTCAAATGTACAAAAATTATTCAGCTAATGTTTGAACAATCTTTCATAAAGTACAAGTGTACTTTTCATGTGTATAAAGAAGCCAGGTTCCTTTCATCTCAAAATTAAATACTAAGGTTACAAATGTCAAAATCTGGAAGTTAAAAAAAAAAAAGGGTATTTTTCAGGGTATATTTATCTCAGGCATGTGCACAGGACATAAAGGTTCTCAGGACAGCTGTAAATTGCACATGCAAAGCATCAGTTTTGCAACAAGATCTGTGTTTTTTATAGGATTGAATCTGTTACCTAGACAAGGGGGCTGATGTCACCTGAGAAGCCCTTGGACAGCTGGGATAGGCTTCAGCTGCCGCTACAGATGGGCACAGGTCTCCCACAGATCCTGTGTCACCCCACCCAGCCTGAACAGACCCCTGAAGTGGCTAAGGACTTCTCCAATGGAAGGAGGCAACCATGTATAGATAACTGAGTTTCACCCCATCCGTCTTCACAGAAATGTCATGCAGCTTTATCCCAGAGTGTGTCAGAAGGTGTCCCCAGACCCTGGGGAGCTCTTCTGTCCAGGTACTCACTGAAAAGTGGGTCTTACCATCTGAGAAAAAAAAAAAGCACTTCTGAGGCGCAGATGGATTTCTTGCATTCTTTCCTTAGTGCCCAATCTTTTCCCTTTCTTCTTCCTCACTTCTGTGGAGGAATGAGCCTCAGATCCTTCCCTAACCTGACTCTCTCAGATACACTTATATCCTGATTGCCAAGCTGAAATCAAGCAAAAACTTTTCGTTTTCGCTTCATTTCTCCATCTATTTCCTACCTGGACTTTCCATTCCTCCACATATATCAGGACTGTGGCCATATTCTTTTATTCTTTAACAACTTGAGAGTCGGGGGTCTAATTTGCAGCATGATTTTGAGCACAGTAGTAACTGGCATTGGTTAGGTTTCTCAAAAAGGAGAGATAAGATAATTATTATTCCAGCCTTTCAACTTCTGAATGGGCTGCATCAGATCTGTGTTAGGTTTTACACTTTTGCATTATTTCCCATTAATATTGCAAAGAAAAGCAGTATTCTCTCTCAAATTGGCTGAAGTGTGCAGTATATCTAGGAGCAACCTCAGCAGGAGATAGATAGTGGCTGTCCCCAGGGTATCCTGCGGCTACTGATGAGGACAGATTCAGCCGTGTTCAGACATTACATGGTGCTACTGAAACCATACCAAGCATCTCTGCATGAAACATTTTCAGAAAAATAGGAATTTGCTGTAAAATTGTGTGTGTGTTTCCGTATGTGGCAGGGACTGGCAAAAGTGCCTCAGAGCAAGATACGCAAAAGGCTCATTCTGGTTACCTTACCAAAACAATTGTACAATTACTTTTTAAGTAGTAAATACTGTGGGCAGTATTTTTTTTTTCTTTTTGGTACTGCAATTTCATGATGCACATATTTACAAGCAAAGGAGTGAAGAGGAAGATTGGCTAAAAATGGAGCTAAGATTTGTGGAAGCAATGTTTTTGAGAAGAAAATGTCTTTATAATTATCAAAATGGGTGAATCCACAGTATAGATTCACAGAGTGTGCTAGGCATGTTTGCACCAGTAATAAAGCAAGTCATGGTTTGTCTCACCTGGAATCAAGTCCCATGGTTTCTCCTTAAATGCAACAAGAACATCACCCCAGTATCTGGGATCCCTGAACACCAGCATAATCATCAGTTGTCAGCTGAGATGAGCTTCTTAAGCCTCTGTGTGGAGGTAGATTGTGAAGCAGCCAAAGATAGGTTATGAAGAGCATTTCCAAAGACACATTTCCATTTTTGAAGACTACAGGATTCTTCTGTATTCCCAGTCCTTCTTTAGGAAGTGTCCCCTTTACTTCTTCTTTCTGCAAACCATGTGAAGTGCCAGCCTGCAGCCCAAAACAGATTACCCGATACCCTGATTTCCTACTGTGTCTGTACTTTGCTGTCCAAGCTGGGGTCCCAGTTGTCACTACCTTAGCACTAAATAACATCTACCAGTTGACTTTCTGTGGCAGAGAGAGAAGTTGGTTGAACAACTGCTTATAACTTTTTCTGTTTTGTATTTCTCAAAATGAACCATTAGCAAGCTGAATGTTTGCGATAATTTCTGTTTCTCAAAATCTACACACCTGTCATCAAAAATTGTCAGACCTTCATGGAAAGGGAACTTCTAGGAATGGGGAGACTGGAGTAGTTCACTCCTGAAAATCAGCTAGTAATATCCTGGGAAGGGAAACTTTTACTTCATACATTACAAAATAAAGCAAGTCATCTTCTTAAACATGATTAAAGTAGTTGTATGTATGCTATAAATAAAGTGGTATCTTCCATCAAATGGTAAACTTCAAGAAATTTGTAATTTCAGGAATATAAAGAGTAAAAGCTATTTGAGTTTAAAGCTACCAAACATCAGTGATGATCCCTGGACTTTTCTCAGTTTTCTTAAGGTGTTTTTTCTCAGTTTTCTCAGTAGCACATATTTTACCTCCGAAGATAAAATGGAGGTCAGACGTCACCTTCTGTGAAGGTAAAATTATGCAGAAGATGGAAATACTCTTAATATTCTTAATAGGCACCTTTTCTCCTGACTGTCAGGAGTCAAGGAATTTAAACATTTCAGAAGATGGTATATTATAATGGAAATTTTTATAATGAATGTCAGCGGACCTGAAAAGCCAATATAATGCACCTATAAGCAGCTGTTCATCAAAGGATCCAGTTGTCACTGTATAATATATTTGTTTATATTGTAATCACAGTCAAAGACTTTCTCCTGTTTTTCAATTAAATGTATTCAGAGTATTATGAGTTTCTTATGAGATAGCTCTGCGGAGGTTGATGGAACTCCAGTTTTAACTGTATGTTTAAAATTTTGTATTTTTGTTTCAATCCTCTAAATTTTTTTTTTTTTAAACGTTTGTGACTCTGCCTCTCCTGCTGTTTCATTCGAATCCTGATTTTTTGACATCTTAACTTTTCCTCCACCCTAGCAATTCTAGAGCTTGAGTAGCTGAAGGTGAGAATGCTGACCCAGGGTACTGCATATGCCAGACAAATTCTGGATGATAAACACTTGCTAACACTCTCTTCTTATCTGTGTCTGTCTTCCTGACTTCTTCTCTCCTGTCTTCAAAGAAACAGCACAAGGACTAGACAATATTATTTCCAACATGTTAAACCATTGCTGTTGGGTTTGAGATGTATTAGAAAAGGCTGTATTTTGGTCATAGTTGCACTGTGGTCACAGGTTTACCACATCAAACTTGCTACCTCCCAATTTTCCCATTTGTTCAAGGGGAGGTTTACAACTGTTGGAGAGGCATTTTCTGAGATGCAAATAAACAGAATAACTAGGCATTATTATGGTTTGGGTCCTCATTTCCCCTCCCCATCTGCTCTATAGTAGAGACACCTATGCTCTTTTGCATAGTCAGTCTGTGTCTAGAATGACTCTCCCTCAGTTTGAGCCTTGGTACCCTCAATGACAGTGACAAAATTTTTTTATGAGAGTCTGCCTTTCCATGAAGAAAGATTTATGCATATAAAATGTATGAGTGCACTTGTCTACAGTTTTTTATACAAACCTGCATATACATGTACATACACAAACAGAAGCCACCCAGACTACAGAACTGCACCACTGAAGACATTCCTCAACTGATATGAAGGAGGAGAACATTGTGAAAACTTTGTCCACGTTCCTGTAGCGCCCAAAATAGTCAATATGACTTAAGTGGGACAATTTTAGCTTTTCCGTTAGGAACCACAACAACTCTGGTCTCAGTGGATCTGCACAAGACACTGTCATTATCACCGGATCATTGACACGATAGACCAAAACAGCTCCAGTCTATCGTGTCAATGTGCACTTAGGGAGCCCTTAATCCATGGATCATTGGCACACGATGCTGTAAAATCTCTGTAGGAGACGCTATGGTGTAGCGAGTCAATGCACACTTAGGGACTCCTCCATTTGTGAATCATTTACAGTGCATCATGCCAATTTATACTCAGGGAGCCTTTAATCTGCAGGTTGGCGCATTTAGAGTAGCCCTGTACACTGGAAATTCTTGTAGGCTAACTGTTGTACTGTAAACATAAAGTTCACTTTCTTAAATAAATTTCGGGTTCTCCAAAAGGAGCTCCTGGAAGGCATATGAATTCCAGTGGCACAACGATGTATCATGCCAAGAAAATTTGTAGCTTGCTGGGGTTCTAGGGAATCTTTCAAAATCTCAGTGTAAGAATAAAGGCCAAAAAATGCTGCTGCTGAAACCTTTGTGGTTTTGACCCTCCTGTAAGTTTTTAAAAAATGCTTGAACCAGTCTTTTTAGCATGCTGCTTACAAAATAAATTAATCCCAGGGGCCTTCTGTGCTAAAGGATCATTGATCATTTTCATAAGAGCACAGAAAGTATCCTTTTCTGCAAATAATGAATGAGTTGCTGATCCAAAAATGAGACTGTTGAGGCAGCTAAATATTTACCAGGGTGATGAATTTTTTTTAATGGTTTTCCATTTCGCAATGTGTATCTGACAACCTGCAGATGCCTATCTACCTATTGACATCTGCCGATCAAGCCTAGCAGCTATGATTTGTGACCACAAGTGGGTCCAGTTACTGAAAACAGAGAAAAGACAGCCTTCCTGTTAAGTATCCATCCCCCAAGTCTTCATCCTGGTATAAATCACTGTCATTCCATTGACTTCAGTAGGTTTGCGCCAATTAACACCAGCTGACAGCCTAGCCCCATATTTAGTAAAACCTAGTTTCCAAGGCTAATGGGGTTGATTCAGACCTTTTGCTTACCAGGCAGCTTTGCCACAGGGAATTTTAAAATTCTTTTCCTCCTAAAATGGACGTAAAATTTACCAAAGGCCAGTTCTGACTGCCTTGTTATTTATGATCCTGTGGTTCCTTTTATGAGGACAAGGTGTTTCTGCAATGCTCTTTGCCAGCATCCCCTGGATACTGGTGAACACGAGTGCTGGGTGCCACTCGGTTGCTGCCTCTCTCCCAGCTGCAGGCACAATTTGCACCATGTTGTGCTGCTCCACAGCAAAAGGGCATGGTGGGCACACCAAGCACAAACACGCCACCTCATTTCGAAAATCTACAGAAATGTGAAACCTTTCTCTTCTGTTTGACCACAACAAAGTGCCCCAGACGTTCAATCTGGGATTAATGTGATGTCTTGGGAGATTTCTCTGCAAGCTTGTCAGGAGTGCTGCTGCAGACTTGCTGCAGGCAGGGCCGTGGCGTGGCTGTCCAGGCACTTCAGTCAGCACATGGCACCGCATGTGCATGGGCAGTGTGGCAGTGTGGCAGTGTGGGCAGTGTGGGCAGTGTGGGCAGCGGTGGGCAGCGGTGGGCAGCCAGGCTGAGGCTGCCTGCTCCCTGACTTGGAAACAAAAGCGCTTGACAGGGGCAAGAGTGCAAGCACCGTCGGAGCTGGGGAACCAGTGAAGCAGTAATCCAGGGAGTCAGTAGATCAGCTGTGGGGATGGGGGGAGAGCGAGGAGCAGAGGGCGGTGGTGAGGAGAGGGGAGAGCTGGCAGGTCTATTTGAATATCAGGCTCTGCCACACTCGAGGCTCCGCTGACAACTTCATTACCTCCACGTATAAAAATGACTGCAGGGTAATGCAAATGGCTTTTGCGTTGTACACTCGCCTGCGTTCTGTGTGCTGGCTGCAGGCTGAAAAGACCTGGCAATGGAGCCTGGAGGCAGACGAGCTTTTGTCCAATTTAATAGGATATCTCTTCAAGGCATAATCCTCCCCTCCCACTCCCCTTGCATTATGGAGTCCAGTGACCTGGCTCTTCAGGCACGGGGAGAGAAGGGGGGCTGTCTGCGGCTTGACCTCATCTGTCAATCACAGAAGAAAGAAAACGAGGGGAGAAGGAGGGAGGGATGCCTATCTATCTATAAGAAATTTCTAATGAATGTTAAGCAAATTTCCTACAGCCTGACACTGTGATCTAATTAATATTATAGAAATGTCGACGGAATATCATTCTGCAGATAGGATTTATCACCTTGAACTGCTGTATAACTGATGGTGAAGGAATGGGCACCCCCGTCCCCCCTGATGCTGATTAAATTAGACATAAGCATCAATATGTTACTTATTGGAGACTAGAATTTCATGCTATTACTCTTCAGTTAATCAGAGAACTGTATCTTTTTTTAAAAGATATCAGACTCCCAGTTCTGCTTGTCTGATAAAACAGATGAACAGTTTGACTACACGACACTCACTGTGTGGGGGAAAAATTCAAAAAGAAATCCTACCTAAAGCAGGCCGAAAGGTCCTGCAACGACTTTGGGAAAGCTCATTCTGAATGCACCTGACCCAAAATTCAGGGTGGCATTGGTTCAGATGAAAGGAGAAGGAACATAATATTATTGCCCTTTTATTGAGCATGAAGAGACTATTTAGGAGGAGGTCTGTCATTCATTTGCCCAAGATATTTGGAGATAAGTCTTTTCCTGCTGTACAAGATGCATCCAAGCCTTATTTCCTGGAGCAAGGGCACCTGAGAATGCCTGAGGGCACTGGGTTGCAGCACAGTTCTGCTGTCTCTTGCCTAAACCAGTCACAATCCACTGGGCTCTAGTATTTACCTACCTACCAAAACCTGGAAATACAGAGTAAGCCTTAAGCTCTTCTTGTAAGAAGCTTTATCCTAATGATTTGTTGTTAGGGGACTCTCCATGTGTGAGTGGCAAACTCCTCTTTCCACAGTAGTACACAACACCTGAAGTTGGTGCGTTTTTTTTCTAGACTTTCTTTTGTTCAGCCTTTATCATCCTTCCTCAAAGGATGTGCGCAGAAAACTTTTCCTCTTGGAGCAACTTTGCTCAATGCAGAATGATCAGGGCACATCAGTGCTGGCACACCACCAATAATGACAACCAGTGGCTGAAATAATTGACTTTTCCTTTATGTGTTTACACCCTAGGAATCATTATACAAAAAAAAAGCGGGGGCTGGGGGGGTGGTGGTAACTGCCATTATGTTTTGCAATTATGTGTCTATAAAAGAAGGTAGAGCTGTTCAAGAACATGTAACTACGTAAAAAGGCATGAGTCTAAGCATAGAAAAATTGTGGCAGAATATCAGGAAACATTTCCTCACAGTGAGGCCTTCAATTGTGCAATGGTCACCCCAGGGAAGTGATAGAAGTCTTGGCACTTGAGTAATTTAAAATCTGAGTGGGTAAACCACAGGGGAATATACTGTTGGGAACAATCCTGTATTGATAGTCGAATAGACAGAGTCACCTAATTGGTCTTTTCAGGCAGAAGTGGGAGTCTGTGATGACTGATCTGTCCCTTAGGCATTAGGTTGCAGAATGACCATTTTGCATCACTAAATGCCTGTTCCTGATTTTCTGGTTGGACAGTTTAATGCATTTCTAAGCTTGGCTAGCAGAGATGAATATTGTTGCATCCTACATAGAGCATAAAAATGTTAAGCTTGAAAGAAGTTCTTACGGCAGATAAGAGGATTTGTGATTCTGATCCAAAATGTTGTGATTAAAATCTAACAGAATGATACAAAATTTAATGAATGGCTGTCAGCATTCTTTTGCTGCGGGTTCAGTTTCACAATCTATTTAATTTCGCACCACCACGAGCAGCAGCAACCCTGTCGCCTCACAACATCGGCAATCACTGCCTTCCCGTCCTTCTCCCTTGTGCCAGCACTAGTGACTGTGGGGCTGCGTGGTCAGCTAGATCTCTAAAAATGAAAAGTTACACTGCGACACCCCCCAAAGACTTGTGCTCAGCCAAATCAGCTCTCAAAGCAGCTGCCTGCTGCACTGTGTGGATGCTGAGGCCAGCAGAAGTAAGGGATATGGATATAGCTATGCAGCTTCAGGTTGGGGGCTCTCAGTGACAGCCCAGACTTAGGTCAGCTTCTGCTGATCAGCAAATCCAGTCCTCTTTATTTTAATGTTTTGGAAAAATAAGGCACAGCCAGCATAAGCACTTTGCTATGGTTGTGTGTTCAGTCTCCCAGAGCTTCAGCTACCTTAGGGTCATAATTTGATGACCTTCCCTTAAAGATCCTCAGTAGAAGTCAGATCCAGATGCATAGTGTGGGATTCAGCTCATCTCATTTAGCAGACTAAAAGTTAGGCTTCCAGTATCAGCTTTCTGCATCCCAAGAAGAGAGCCAGTGTCTCCAGAGAGTGATTCACCTCCTGTAACTTAGGCTTAGCCTCGAGCACCAGTTTCAGGCTGGGATGAATCTCAATGACTGAATGGAACCCAGATGACTAATTCAGACTAGATATCTAATTTTCCACAGCAAAAGTGAGCTGGGGTGAATGCCTATCCTTGGATATAGAGAATTAGCCCATGAAGTGCTTGTGATAATGATAAGCTTCAAAATGATATTGAATTATTGTTTTAAATATGCATTTAGCAATCAAATCTTCTTTCAGAGAGGGAGCTCTGAAAAATACCTTTTGGGATTGAGAAAGACTTTTTGTGGTCCCACAATGACACTTCTCTGTCTCAAACAGGTGTTTCATCTCTCTCACGCGTTCTTCTCAGACCCCAGAAGGCGTAAACTCACAGAGTAATTTTGTTTTGTTTTTTATTAACTAGAACCATTTTTCCCTTAATTTGCAAAAAGCAGAAACAACTTGATAGCAAGCTAAGGTGAAGGGGTGGTAAGAGTGACATGGGACATAGCCCCACTTTTAAAGTCTATTAGTCTGGCTCGTATACTCCTGGGTCCAGGCACAGCCACACAGCTCCTCGCTCAGGTCACCGCCCTTGGCAATACATTAAGGTTTGTGTTCGTGTGGACCAACTCACCCATGGCCCAAGAAGTACTCAGATGCACTGCTCCACTCAAAATAGAGGTCTTGCAATTGTTACACCTGGCTACAAACCTGTGATGCCTCTAAAAGTTGAGCTTCTTCTGATACATGTATGCCCTAGGCAGACATGCATTGTGTGAAGATTGTGTCTGTGTGACTTTTGCTGAGGCAGGACACGACACACAATGCGAGCAAACACAGACTGCATCACCCACCATTTTGTGCCACCTGTGTCCTACCCCCCTGACAAATGCACAGTCATATTTGTGCTTGTGCATAAGCATTCATTCATCACCTTCAGTCCTAAAATGCTGGGGGATAAATACAGTACGGTTCATCCCTTTTAAACACTTGTGAACTCCTGGGTCCTAAGGAAAGCAAGAGTAGGGTATAACATTGGCTTTAAACTACACAAAGCTGCATAACCCCTCTACTTTGATAGCTGTCTGTTTGCAGTGATGACAAAGTGCACCTTCCCAGCACAACTTAAAGACTGCTCTTATTACACGTTTAAAACAGAGATGAGGAAAATATATAACAATTTACTAACATACTGAAATGATGAAATACAGTAAGAGGGGAATGATAACTTTCCTTTTCAGCAACTGTTCTAACCTACACTAATGAGTAGACTGTTAGGAATTTTCTTCACTTAGCATTTCTCATTATTAATAAATTTTGCGCTGACAACTATAAAGTGAACACTTTGGATTTATGCACCTAACCTAATTACATATGCTGCATGTACGCATTTCATTATTTACTTGACAGATTCATTCCTTGATACCATAAATAATTAAAGAAGGATCAAATATTAACAATCAGATACATGTTAATTCTCCTCAAATCTGAGGAAACAAACACATTTTATTTTCTGTTCAATAAAAATGGAATAAAATAAAATGCTTTCATTAGAAGTATTTAAAAAATAGGTAAAGATCTTGAGTGTCATTTTTATTTTGCATAGAGTGAAAATTGAAATGTCCAGCTGCTCTCTAGTCCCTTTACAGGAACACATATAGCAATTTTAATAAGTATAAAAGGTTAGTAATTCCCTTTTGACAGTTTCTAAATGAAGCATTTTGGTTTAGTGTTTGTCAGGCAGTTTGTCAGAGGGAGGTGACTTCAAATGTAAAGTCTGATCCTGTCCTCATGAATGTCAACAACAAATTTGTACTGAACTTCAAGCAGGACAGCATCCATTCCATTATTTCCTATGTATTAGTGGTTCATTTTTTTCCAGACTGAAAAACAGAGCTTGCCCTCTCCCACCAAGCACAATCAGCTGAGCAAGGGCCTGATCCTGCTCACTGGGGAGCCCTGCTGCAAATAAAAGGTGAAATTCTGCTCCTGCCCCTTTCTGCTGCTGTGCTACATCCTCTCTGGAAACATCCTGCTTTGGGTTTGGTGGGGTTTTCTGTAGAGGGCATTGCACAGCAGGAACCAGGCAAGGCAAGGAACTATGTGGCCTTTTCTGCGCTGCCAGACAGCCCCGGGAACTGCTCAGGGCCTCCAGAGTTCGGGTTCTTCTCAGAAGAATTACTGCTTAAGCTCTGAGTTATAATTAAATCTACAGGCGAATTATTTGTGACGGAAAGCTGCTCCCAGTCACAAACCCATACAAACTGTCTTGCCTGGTGTGCAATTTAAATTGATGTTTAAATATTTCTCTACACATTATTCAATATCTCCATTTGATCAAAAATATTCTCCAATTTGAACAAATTTACTTTTGGATATCACATTCCACAATTTTATCATTTTAAAGGTGTTAAAAATTCATAGATTGCCACATTATTCATCATGCAAGATTAATGCCAGCCTGACAGGTTTTGCAAAGATGTGGGGTTTTTTTTCTAAGTGCATATACCATATCTGTATGAGATGTACCATGGTTGTTGAATATTGATTATTCACATCTCCTTTCTTATTTCTGATGCTAAAGAGAGAATATTAGGGTGTGATTGTCAGGGTTAGCATCTCTCTGACCTACACATGTACTATTAATAATTTATGAGTTGATTTGAAATAGATCTCTGTGAAATGAGCTGGCAATAAGCAGGGCTGTCTAAGATGACAAAGATTCGGAACAGGCCAACTCGTACATTAGCTTCCTGGTTTCAATCTGAAAACAAAATGAAACAAAACCTCAGTGTGCCTGACGCAGTAGTTAGGGATATATTATTTGAATACACAAAGCAATATCACTGTTCCATATTAAAATTTATGTCTGGATGATGCAATTGATACATTAGTCAAACTTTCTAAAGTATTATGCTTGTTCAACTATATAAATATATCTACACAATGCATAAATGAGCAATACGAAGTATGGCAATCTGTTGGTCAAGCCGATGACCATCTGCTTAAAAATACAGAGCCAGCTCACAGACTTCTAATTCCATTTAAGAGTTGTCCCCTGAACCCAAAGAAGATAAAAATAACAAAGGTCAAGACCTGCAAATGCAGCTGCTGGATTGGCTTGAGGTTGCCAGCATCTAATGGGAGCTCTTCAAAGACTAACATTATGGGGTTTTCTACATTAAAAGTCTTCTTTCTTTGCACTTTTCCCCTTAATTTAGAAAGCAGCCCTGCTTACGTCCACAGACTTACTGAGAATGCCCAGATTGCATTTAAAGGGTGTTCTCAGGAGCAGGCCTGGAAAAGGCAGCCTGTCCTGTGATTGCTGATGGCAGGCACACCCTGACAAGGTGCCTCTGGCAGTGCTGCACCCCGCTGGAGCTGCTCATGGAGGGGAAGATGTCCCCTGGCAAGGGGCAGTGGGACCACAAAGTGTCCTGCTGGAGCAGGGCAGGGGTGGCCACACTAAGGACCTCCCAGCACTAGATTAGGTGGAATGGCAGCGAGACACAGCTAAGAAACCACAATGGGGCTGGCCACTGCTTTTCAGAGGGCACTCCTAGCCATTTCATAATAACACCAACTTCTGCCAGCTCCCCCAGAAGAAACAGTTCTAGTAAACTTCAGGCCTCATCGGCTAATATTTGCCTTCTCTATGGTTATGTCCTTCTTTTCTTGACTGCTGGACTGCATGGGTTTGTTACTCACTGACAAGGGGTATTTCTGGTTTCCATGTCACATGAACTGTTGAGATCCTGAACCCTTAATCTGCATGGAAATATGGCATAGAAGGTTGTTTATTTTTTTAAAATGTGATGCAAAATCAAATGGTAAAAGCAAAAATCTAGCTGACCTGAACAGGAAAGAGACTATTACTAAAACAGCAAACAGCCAACAGTTAGGCATAGGGAAACTAGTTAATACCTTGTTACAATTTTAAAATAAAGATGTTCAACCAAGGAAATTACACTGAACTACACAAGCTAGGGCAGCACAGAGCAGTGTGTCAGTCACAGGGGTGCTGCAGTGACACAGAGACAATGAAATCAGACGACACCAGCTCTTCTCGGTGGGAGGGTTTTCTCTGTCTGTCTCCTGGGAGTTTTGCTGCACATTCTTTGCAGGAAACCTTTCCACCAAAAGTGGCAGCAAGCCTTTTGGAAATCTTATTAATATTCTTCCTCAGTGCTGCAAAGTATGCTGCAGACAGACGATGACAGTTGCCTTACCGTGAGCAAGGGAAGAGCAGGGAACCAACACCATCACTGACACACTCCAGTAAAATTGCATTGCTGGTATCTCAGAACAAGAAACGAATCAGGAGGGAGAATTGACTCATAATCCCAAGCCCAGCCAGCAGCCAAAGCAGTTATTTATTATTTGTGGTATGGCACACCGAACACATTCTTCCCAGACAAATCGGAGGGCAAGGTCCTTGCCCTGAAGAACATACAATTTATGGAGCTGACCCTGCGAGATGCTGCGGGCCCTCCCGGGAAGAGTGGAGCAATTTCTTCTCAGAATCATTTTGGCACATCTTGAGAGGTCTCACCTCTCTTGCTAACACAAATGGTTCTTCTGACCCCAGGGGATGACTTCTGTAAGTGAGGATGGTTTGGTTTTTAATCTGTGACTTGCGAAAAGTAAAATCTTTTATCTGTCTGTAGAGTTTCTGCATGTGCACAGTATTAATACCTGCATAACTGAGAGGGAAGCTTGAACTTCCCAGATCTTTTAGGAGAGCTGCAAACCATCATGCATTCAAGTGGCAGAGTTCAGCATACATTTCTCAGCAGGCTCCAAAGCAATATTTTCTGGAGGGAAATTCAGGCAGGGCAAAACCACATAAAAAAACAGGGAATGAGCAAGAGAGGTGACTCTCCTGCTGCTGACATCCCTGACACTACTCACAGCCCTTGTTGGGTCAGGAGAGCTTTAGCCAGGGGTCCCTTCATGTCCTCCCTGCTATGGCAGACAGAGAAACTGAGAACTGCCAGAGGAACCTTCTTTAGGAACAGCAGTTCACTTTACAAAGACAAATCTTTAAGGTCTCCTTCCTGAGTTGTTCCCACAGGGGAATTTGGGCCCTGTCTTCAAAGACATTTCAGGGGGTGCTGGGGTTGATGGTTATGAATTAGTGCAAGCAAATCATCACCACTGCCATGATCTGTCTCCCCAAATCATATTTCACCACATTTAACATTCAGATCTCTGCTTCCTTGTATTGTAACCAGAAAAATACCAAGTACTCAGTTTTCAGATCAGCAAAATTCCTTGTGGACTCCTAAGCCCTGAAGTAGCCCAGAACACTCTTCTTACAGGATGCAATGCATCAGGGAACATTCAGCTCATCAATGCAAAGCATCAATGAGTTTGCCATCTTCAGAAGGAAACATAAGCCTCATCTTTTTACAATGGCTCCAACATCATCCAGGAACAAGGAGGGACAAACTAAACCAAGGAATTTCCTAATGGCTCTCTTCTGTGGGAAAGAGGAAAGATAACATTGTACTTCTGGCCTTTGGAAAGGACAAAAACTCTCTTATTTACAGGCAGTGTCCTGCTCTGATAAATGTGTTGTAGGAAGCCATTGTGATTAGTAAGGAACAAAGTAGGAGGGAAGAGCCAGTCAAGCTCCAGGAACAGCACAATGCCCTGTCCTTGGCACAGTCTTCATCTCCTGCTCAGAAGTCATCGTCACTTTCTACAAACAATAGAGAATTAAGGAAAAGCTTGCAGAGCCTTCTGGTGAAGTGTCTCTGTCATCACCTCAAGAAAAAAGATCTAGTAAGAAAGAAAAATATGAACCTTAAAAAATTCTGCTTGGATTTAATTAAATGGGTTGTTGTAATCTAGAAAATTATATTTACCTATAATGCTTGCATCTTATGTCAATTTTTGAGAATTTTTTTTTACTTATGAAAGGCCAGGTCATACATCCCACCAGCAAAATAAATTCACATGGAGAGGAGGTCTGCTGAAATCAGCTGAACAGGCAACACAACTTTGGAAAAGGAAGTTTGCAGTGCTCACTTACACCAACGGTCTTTACTCATGCTAGCAGTCCCAAATTGTTTTAGTAACTAGTGTCATGGATGGATGAGCAAAGACCGAAAGATCTGTCCAAAATCAATCTTTCCTATACTTTTTAGTCAACATCAGCTCTGCTTCTTTCAGTCCAGTTCCAATGATAACATCATCTAATATCAACAAGACCACAGCACTTCTGCAAGTGTCCCTCAGAGAAAATCCTGTCAGTGCTGCTTATTTAACCAAGCTAAACAAGGCACCCTAATTACCTCTCCCTTCTCACCTCCTGCTTTTTTAATTAGTGAGAAGAGTGAGTAACTCTCTTTTTCCAAAACAGACATAAATCTCTGTTATGAATGCTGCAATCCAAAAGATAATTAGCCCAAAATTTACAAATGCAGTAGATGCCAGAGGGAGCTTGGTTTCCAAGTGCCAGAGTGCACAGTGCTGGGAAGCAAAAAGCAAATCCCTTTCAGGTGTTTCAAGTCAAACTTTAAAAACTGGGACCCCTCTGCTACCTCTTTGGAGTGCTTTGTGTTGATAGCTGGGGTGAGATTTTCACAAGGAGTGTGGCACTTTGTCCCTCCCAGCAGGTAATGCAGTGGAGCCCAGCAGCAGGAGGAACACCATTCCTCCCTCATCTGAGAGAGATGCCCTGTACCTCATTGTGGTCACCTCACTGTTCCTCAATTTCCTCAGCTGTAAAATAGTAGATCCTGTTTATTGTAAGGCTGAATTAATTCCTCATCACAAAAGACTTTGAGACTCTGGACAGGAAAGCTTTATCATAAACACAGACAAATTATTAACTTCCTATATCCAGCCCATGATGTGTGGACTCTGGTGCCAAGGTGGACGTTGATTTCCCAGCAAAACTCAAACCATCCAGGAGCCAAACTTGTTTTCAGACTTCTTTTTGTTTGTGACCAAATTGGCAGCATTTTTATGGACAGACACTCATATCCCCCCTCCTCTCCCATAGCCTTAGATCATTAGAAGCAGCAATAGTCTTGAGCCTTTTAGAGAGCAGGAAATAGTAATAAAATAGAAGATTCATATAAACAGCACTTAGAGGGCATTTCTTGCCAAAAATTTAGAAGCTATCTTATATAAACAGGTTACTCTTCCAACACAGTTATTTCTTGGGGCTACAAGAACGTCCCAAGGTGGACATTCATATGGTTACTTTTCTGCCCTAGGACCAGGTCTCCCAAGGCTCTTGCACATCAGGGGACTGATGGGCTTCTTCAGGGAGTGAATCAGAGCAACTAAATTTGTTTAGGAACCAAACTCCCTAGGTCCGTATTAGCTTTTGAGAAAAGCTCTCCCCACACTTTTAGTGCCTCAGTCTCATAATTCAACATACAAAGCCCTCAAATGACCATCGAAAGTAAAAAGTGTTGTGCAGACACAAATGTGAACACAGGAACCCTGAACATTGTGGGTGAACTCATGTCCCACACTGAGCATTCTAATGAAAGCCCAATTTCATGGGATGAGTGCTGGGTCCAGACCCAGTTCTATGTTACTGCCTGACAGCCATTGCCTTCAAGAAAAGTAAGAACTGGGTCAAACCAGCAGGTTCTGTGACTCTGAATCTGCTCTTGGATAGGGGCCACCAGCAAACGCTGAAGGCAGACTGCAGGGGCAAGACAGCAATAAGGTGGTGCCTCTCTCCTAGGAGACCTGCCCAGTCCTCAGCCCTACACTACTTGTTTTTATCCCCACCCAGGGATAAAAACACAAGCCCAAAATTTATCAAAAACCAACCAACTCCAAAAAATAATCATGTGTGCAGAAATGCATAGGTCAGAGAATGAGCTGCTAAAATACCTCATCCAGGCCTAAGTGAGGAGTGTTGTGAATAACTTAGGGCTGCATTTTCAGGCTTTTAACACCCTCGTCTGACCCAGGCTTTTAAGAGGCTTGGCCACATGTGGCTGCTGACTGCCTTTTCCTTGCAGAAACCTTTTAAGAATGTATTGCTTATGTAGGAAATAAAACAGAATCAAGATTTCTGATGCTTGGCTCAGAAGAGTGACTTCAGAAAAATCACAAGTACTCCCTTTCTAAAGCACAAGGAGATACTGTTCTTTTGAAACCATTCTCATTAACTGTAAAATAACAGGAAATAAGAACTTATGAGAGGTCTTAGAAACTGGAAATATATGGCATTTTGAAAGCATGACCATGAAAAAAGAAAGGATAGACTTCGTAGTCCACTTTATCATCACTATTATTGATCCTCAGGACAAAGGAAATGGCTTTAAACTGAAAGAGGGTGGGTTAAGATTAGATATTAGGAAGATATTCTTTACTGTGAGGTTGGTGAAACATTGGAACAGGTTGCCTAGAGAAGCTGTTGACAACCCATCCCTGTGAGTTTTCAAGGCCAGGTTGGAAGGGGCTTTGAGCAACCTGGTCTAGTGGGAGGTGTCCCAGCCCATGGCAGGGGTGTTGGAACCTTAATGTCCCTTCCAACCCAACCCATTCTATGAGCCTATGAAGACTCATGACTTAACATAAGTACACCAAAAATAGGAAATAAACTCAGAAGTTCATCTAGCTATTGTCTTTCAGAAACAAGGAAAAAAACCACTGTATTTGAAAATGACAGTTTTAAGATGTTCTCTATTTCAAAGCAAACATTTTTCTGTTTTCAGGAAAAAATTTAGTACACCACATTCAAAAAGGCCACCTATTGGTTCAAATAAGAATGTCATTTTTAATCTCAGTGTCACTCAGAAAACAGAGTTTTTTTAACCTCCAGCACAAGCAGCACAAAGTTTTTACCATTGACTTCAACTGAATCAGTGCTTGAAACGTCTTAACCATTTTACTGCGAAATTTGCATTTAGCATTTGCACAAAAACTAAAACAGTCCTCTGGTATTGTTGTAAGTTACAAGATATCTGAAGCAAATATATTTTTGTTCAGAAGGCTTAACTGTGGGGCTTTTTTCTGTATATTTTTTTCCTTGCTTTCTGGTTAATCATTGAAGAATAAAAACAGTGTAAGAATCGGACAAAATAGTCATCTCATCTGATGACTCTCTTCTTATCTACAAGCCAAAAGAACAAAAAAGGAGCGAACACTAGAAATAATTTTGCAAGCACGCAAAATCATGGGTATCACAGGAAAGCTCTACCATTCAGGCATATTTAAAATATAACCATGGGAAGAAATCAGAAAACGTGCAAATACTTGTAATTACAGTATCCATTTAAACTTTAAAATGTTTTTATTGCTGTTTGAAATAATTTGAAACTGAGACATATGCTGGCACATTTAACATGGAAATTAGCTGTGCCTGATCAACATTTTAACAAGAGGAACAGTTGAACAAAACCCATAGCTGCAGCAGTACCTGGGTGGTTTGCTGCTCCTGATCATTGGAAAAGCAAAGATAAACTGAGTGAGATAATGGTTGAGTTTGGTGCACCATCATAAAAGATAAATTATTCCCTACCTTTGGGAAAATGTGAGACAGCTGACATGTGTGAAGATTTTTTTAATGTATCAGGAGACAGACAAAATACATTCTTTGAAGGAGAACAATCAAATTGCAGTCTACTGGTGTGATTTTTTTTTATTTTTTTTTAACATCAATGAGATCAAAGCTATGATCCAGATTATTGGCCCAAATTTAGGACTGAATACTCACATTTGAATTATCTCAACACAATGATGTACATCAAAGCCAATATGTAAATGGTCAAAGATGTCCAGAGGATTAGAGCAACATAGGCCTTGTTAGCTGTGTTTTATTTTTAATCTGCATTTGACTTTACAGTCTTTGCGAACAATTGTGGTTTTACTGTCCATACCCTTGTTTTACAACTTTTCCCTTCTCCTCACAGCAGCAAATGGTGGATCTAAGCAATTGTGAAGTGGAAATGTTCAACTGCCAAATGGCATAAAGCAAGTCAAAAATGAGAAAAGGAAAAACACTCCTCCATTTCTGCATGGCATTTATCACAAGAGTAGGTAAACATGTAGCATGTAGAAATACGATGATGCCTCATGAAAACCTTTTAATGTCATTGCTAACAACTGTATTCACTACCAGGGCAGTCATTAACAGGTTGCCAGAAGAGAAAATATAAGCTCCTAGACTGCTTCCCTACAGACTGCACTCAATGTTATTATCACCACATCAATGCCAAGAAATGATAATGGGATGAAGGAACTCACCAGCCAGGCACCACGAAAAACCAAGCTGAGAGGTTGTCACAAACCAGCAGACAAAAGGACTTTTCTTACTCTTTCTTGTCTTTGTACTGGGGAGGTTGAGGCATCTCATGTGCAGTCACCCTTGCCATGGCTGCATGGAGGCCTGTCCTTGTCCTGGGATCTAGCTCTTACCCACCCTGAGCATCCTTGTCTCCACGCGGGAGGGTGTCACAGTCCAGGCTGAAAGACAGGTACCTCCCAGTCCTGCCTTCCCCAGGATCATGACCCAAACCCTTCTTTTCCTAAGTCCCTCCAGCTCTTGGCAGCCCAGAGGTTCTGTTCCCAGAACCTCTGACACTGTGGCCCCAAGTCCTCAGTGGCTCCTGGGAGGGTCCATCTCAAGGTCGGCCCAAGAGGCAGCAAGGCCCATGGTGATGGTACAGACCTGTCCTCCAGGCACCTTCCCTTTCCATCACCCCAGGGCTGCCTTTGTGGCATTTTCATTGCCATGGAGCTGGGAAAACCCCACTCTGGTGCCCGTGCTATCCAGGATACATCCCTCTTCTCCCTCCCTTGCTCTGCTCCATACATGAATACATTTCTCTTTCTTTTCCTCTCTGTATTTATTTTTTTTTTTTCTCTTTCCCATTACCCCTTTAATGCAGAGCAGGGCTGCTGATTACAAAAGAGGCAGTTTGACTTGAGCAATAGGTCTTCTTCACTAATCCTCACTGTCATGGAAATTCCAGCTGCTACAAGAATAAGAGGCTCAATCCATATTTGCCAGCTCTAATATGAAATCTGTCAGGGCCCAAATTAATGAGTTCCAAATTCCTTACATCACGATAACAGGTTAAGACTGGTCAATTAATTACATAAATCCTTCCCGATTCATTGTGCATTTTCAGGCGAGATTGTGTCTTACATAACTGGGTGACACAAGGCCTTTTGGCTCTTGCTGTTCCGCAGAAAGGCCTCCATTTAAGAGCAGCCTGCCTGCCACCGAGGCCGGGGCACACGTCATGCCTCGGCTCTGTGCAGGGCCCTAATTGCTTTTGTATAAAAATATAAATAAATTAATTAATAAATAGTAACACGTGCTTTCAAAACGAGGCAGAGCCGTGGGGGCCGGTGCGTGGGGG